>JAGPOW010003316.1:18197569-18247029 GCA_030014935.1 Caiman crocodilus | reverse complement strand
TTAGCCTGGAAAAGCACAGGCTCAGGGGTGATCTGATGGCCACCTATAAGTTTATCAGGGGTGACCACCAGTATCTGGGGGAACGTTTGTTCACCAGAACAGTCCAAGGGATGACAACTAGGTCAAATGATCACAAACTACTACAAGACCATTTCAGGCTGGACATAAGGAAGAATTTCTTTACTGTCCAAGCCCCCAAGGTCAGGAACAGCCTGCCACCGGAGGTGGTTCAAGCACCTATATTGAACACCTTCAAGAGCAAACTGATGCTTACCTTGGTGGGATCCTATGACCCCAGCTGACTTCCTGGCCTTTGGGCAGGGAGCTGGACTCAATGATCTTCCGAGGTCCCTTCTATCCTTAATGTCTATGAAATCTATATCTGACCCAACTTGGAGTGGGCCTCGCAGATGAGAAGAGATCATCTTGGAAATGATTACAAGGAACAGAGCCCTCCTAGGCTGTGGATGTGGTAAGGGTGGGGTAAAGGGGAGGTTTGGAGCCCCACAAAGAAAGACCACAGCCACGACCTCTCTGGGATCATCAACAGGGAACTGCCTCCCCATCTATCAACATCAAAAGTCATGGCAGGTGAGTAGGGGCAGCACTCAGAACCATCTAAGTGGCCCCAGGGTGCAGTCTCACCCCGAAGTTGCTAGGGAGGAAGGTGCCAACCAGAAAGGGGGCGAAACTTTACAACACCTACCAGCGACAGGAGTGATTTAACCTTGGTTGTTCCCAGTTTATTTTTCTCCTGGAGTGGCCATTTTAACTGGGGGTGGAGGAGCGGACAGTACATATGTATGTATATGGTATCTCCTGGGGGAACAGTGACTTTCCCAGGAGAAATTGAATGTCTGCAAGTGGCCAGCTACACTACAGCTATGGTGTGTTTGTTAGCAAGAGAGTTGGGAATGCCATTTGCAACCCCAAATCAATCTCATAAATTCCATATAAAAAGTATGGAAAGAGTTTACTCTCTCTGGTCCCAAGAATCATTAATTCATGCAGTGGCTCAGTTTCAACAAGAAGGATGCAGAGAGTCACCATTCCCAGTTTTTGTCATAACACAAAGAAAAGTTCTGTAACACACATGCATCAGAGGCACAAGCAACTGAAACTCTGTCTCTTCTGGACTTCTAAATATATAGACATACAACTTTAATATTCTCTGAAAGTAACTTTTGGGAAGGAATCTGTAGGCAAATTCTCTTTGAGAAGGAAAAGGGGAATAAAGTAATCATAAAAAAAGCAAAGACTTCACTGTAGGTTAAAAGCTGGTTGGAAATAAAAAATGTGGGGTATTTTAGTTGAAAAATGCTGATTCGTTGAAACCCAAGATGTACGTAGAAAAGTATTGGTTTTGACATGTTTTTAAAATTGAAGACATTTTAACAAAACGTTCCGAATTAGTCAAAACATCGTATTTTGATATTTTCTAAACTGTTTTAGTTTAAAATTGAACCTAAAGTAAATGAAAAATGGTTGCAATTAAATGAAATGTTTTGATGTCTAAGGATTGTTGGTTGTAGCTGTGTGGGTCTAAGGACATGGGCAGATAGGGTACTTTGAGTGAATGTGATATTTTTATTAAACCAACTAAATAGTTGGAATTTCTTTTTTCTTTTTTTTTTCCCCCCAAGCTTCCAACAACAACCCCCCCCCCCCTTATGTTGAATGTGGCTTCTTTCTTCTTCATGTTGTGACGTTTCCATTTCCAATGGCAAGATTCAATTATCTTCCATGCTTCAGAGTTGCTGGTCATAGCTGTGTTGGTCTAAGGACATAAGAATGTGTTGAAGAAGGGTGTTTGTTCCCAAAAGCTTACAAAGAACACATTTTTCAACTATTTAGTTGGTCTAATAAAAGATACCATATTCTCGCAAAGAAGCTCGTTTGCTTTTTGATGTGCCCAAAGTATTAGTTTTTAAAAATATTTTCTTACTTCTTTGGTTTCCTATTTTTTTACCCTCTCTCTCCTCCCCCCTTCCCAGGATGTCTTGAATGCCAATTATGGTTGGGCAATTTTTTGACATCTCAGAAATATTTGAAGGACAAAAAATGAATTCCTATTCAAATTTCCCACCAGGACAATGAAGTTCTGCTGTCAGATGCATGTTTTTTAATCTATAATTTTTAAATAATTCCTTTTCCATAGTAAACACTATCTTCATCTTTTTGGAAGTATAGAGCTAAGGAAAGTGCATTTGCAGAAGTCCATCCTGTAACTTTTCCTGTTTTAGGAAACCCATAGCATAAAGCAAGTCCTACAAAATTTTTGACCCAGACAATATTCATGTTCAGAACAATTTTTAAATGATGCTACTGAGGTCAAATGTGTACTTCCTAACACTTAAAACATTTAAAAAGTCCTTGATCCCTCAAATAGCATAATAAATTAATAAAAGTATTCATCTATTTTGTCTCACTGAACCTAATACCAGTGAACTTGCATTTCAAGACTGTGTGAAAACTCATGTAACATGCAGCATATGTGCAAAGAATAACAACTTCAGACAACACAAGTAACCTCAATAAAACTTTCCTCAATGCTGATACGCCATAGCAAATTTCAGTTTCCTACTGTAAATTATTGTAGTTTTCAATCAGCATTGAACATTATTTTTAGGTTCCTGAAATGCAAATGTGTAATGTTTAGGCATGAAGAGATAGCAAAACACAAAACTTTTTGAACAGACTTGTCTGTATCTATGTAACACAAGTGTAAACTAGTTCTAACTGTAATATGCTGAATACATATGAGGACAAACAGAGTCACCCTGTTTGTAAGTCTAACTCTACCATTTTGGAAAGGCTATCACATCACTATGGAGACCAGGATATTTATCTCTGTCTTTTCAATTAGAAATATCAAGCCATTTTTCATCACATGAACCATAATGTTATTAAGGATAGGAGAACTTTTTTGATAAAATAATCTGTAGAACATTCATAACAAAACTGAATGAAATACAAATAGAAACATTTCATTTTAAAAGTATTTGATTAACTGTCCCACCCCACAATTCTCACCATTTTCTCTGTTATTTTTCCTTTTGAACCTGATAATGGGTAATAAAAGTCTGCAGCTCAACTAGAATTATGAAAATCCAGGAATCACATAAACATCCAAAATTTAAATTTTCCAAGTTTTCCAGGAAGATTTTTAAGTCAAAGTTGTTCAGATAAACATTTTGGCAATCTTGTAGTAAATGAATATATAAGGGTGTAAGTTTAGTCTCTTAAACATAATTTGAAAATAAAAAAAAAAAAGTTGTGATGTCCCTTTTGATGAAAGTGATGACTACTAATCTGATTGCTTATTTTGCTTTAGAAAAAAAATCAAATGTGCGCTCAGTTTGTGTGAAGATTCTTGCAAATCTCTACCATAAAAGGAAATGAGCAGAAGTGTGAACCCTTTGTCAAATGGATGTTTTCCAGCCAACTGATTTAACAGACATTTAAGTTAAATGAGAAATGGCAGTGCATAGCACCATGTTTTAAAGTAGCTGAATAAAAACAAATTTCTTTCTTAAATAGTCAGACTATAGTTGTATGTGGAATATCATGGATATTTTTTCTAGTTGTATGTAAAGCCTGTCATGAAAAGCAAGACAAACATAGGTTTGAATTTCTAGTGCACAGCTACCCAAAACATGAAATTTAGTGACACCATGAAAGACTTTATTCATGCACTGAAAGTCAGCCATAAAAGGTTCCACCCGTCTTGTTCTTACTTTGTATATATCATTATTGACTTCTGGAGGATTCTCTGAGTAGAACTTACTTTTAATTTTATTGGCATTTACAGTGTGTGCAAATAATTGAATGTCTTGTTAGTTTTGTTGTTGATATCATCATGTAAAACAAACCTACAGAAACAAAAAGTATCAATAAAAAGGAGATATGCAGCACTAGTCTAGCAGGAGATGAGCACTTCATAAAAAATGATTGATTGAAACACAAGGAAGTAAATGTATACATCTGATACTTGGACAAGTAATAAGATGACTGCTTCAAGCTTGAAGGATGGATTGGTGTAACAGATATGTAGATGCCAAACAAGATCAGATCTAATGCTTCTTTCTTTCATCAGGATTCAATATTTATTTAAGGAAATGTTAATAAAATCAAATTGCCAGCTACTTTTACCTACTTAAAAAGTTAGGGAGAGGAACATAAATGAAAAGAAGGACAAATTCCCTTTGAGACCAGGTATAGTTTTTTGTAAAGATTGTAATGCCCAATATCAAAATAGGATGAGTATTGGATCCCAACAAATGGGTTTCAGAAATGGCTCTCTCAGTAATTTGGGTTCCATTGCAATATTTGAAAACAAAGCGAAATTGCTGAAGCAGAACTCATGTCTGCTGAAAACTGAGAGTGCCCAAGCTAGTAGCTCTACAATAAGCTGCCACTACAGATGTGTTTTTGAGCACTCAAGGAGGAGAGAGGTGCAGAAAGTTTATAAGGTCATTGCTACATGATTGCTGTAAACTACAAAAGGCTGAATACTACTGATGCAAGACAGAAAGGTTAGAAACAGCTGGCCCAAGGCTAAAAATCAAAAACTAATAGCTCAAAGGCTAATCTAGTGCAGGACAGAAGGTTACTACTGTAAATCAAAATCAGGTCTCCCTAAGAAAGATAAACGGGGGGCAGGGGTGGTATTAATGAAAGATGCATGAAGCCTAAAGTATAAAATATGAAATACATTCTGGATGATTTAGATTTTTTATAATAACTTGTCTTAGAAAAGTAGGTGTTAAATGACTTCATTGCAGTTGCTTCTGCTTCAGCTTGTTATAAACACAAGATCGTAATCAAGCTTGCGGTAAAACAAAAACAAACACTAAACAGGAAAGAAGTTCCCACCCTTAAAAGAGGGGGAAGATTAAAAAGTCAAAATACTCCTGGGAAAAATATGAACAAGCACATGGTTTCGTCAGTGAGGGGAATAATTGTATTTTACAAAATGTTCTGGTAACCACAAATACTGCTTATAATTGAATTTAAACAACACCTGTGATAGGCCAAGTTTGTTAATTCTTTACAGTGCAGCAGTTTTGTTAAAGTGACTCAGGTATTGGGGCTCCCAGCCAGAGAAGCTCACTGATGCTCCCCAAACTGGGACTCCCAATCAGCTGACCATTGCCCCAGAGGCTGGGAACACTGGCCACACATTCAGTTAAAGGCATGATAGGCACCTGCAACACAGTTATTACTCATATTTTGTGGTAATAAATGGTCACTTATTTTTGGTTTTATCATGCTGTTAATTGAATGAGAGGTGTCTGGGAGAGGTAGCACCTCCAGACAAAGAGTATGGCTTGCTCGCCTGAGTGACTCTTCCTCTTTTGGCTCTCACTAGCACTCAGCTCTCATCTGTGGCTCCAAGTAGCTGTCTGCATGAAACAGCAGCCACAGCCCAGTAAACTGTTTCAATGGGTGAGCCAAACCAGTTGAGGGTACCCAGTTAGTCTCTAGACATCTGGGGAGATAGGCACATGCCTATATCTGCATGCAAAATCTGAGTCTGGCTGACTGGGCAGACAAGACCCTCATACGGTCCAATGGTCATGATGGTGGTACAGCTACACACTGTGGATCTCACAGAGCACGACAAGACACAAAAGATGTCTTGGTCATCTGCTGCATTTAGGTCAATCTCCAGCCATCTTGATACTGTCTTGCCACTGGTTACCAATTGGCTTGGATGAGAGTGAGGCCGACGCTGCACAACTATTCCTTACTTAAATCCAAATCCCATTTAACTTGCATTCAGCACTAGGCCTGTGGTGATGGGCCAGTGATGAAGCAGCAATTGTAGACACACTGGAAGCTGTAGCCCCAAACCTGTTTGTAGCACTGGTGGCTTTGGGTTTGCTTTGGACAGAAGCAGTAGCAGAACTTGGCAGCCCCCTGAATGACTGAACATCCCTATTCAGGATCACACTGCTCACTTCCCAGAGTGAGTAAGGGGCTAGAAAAGGTATCCCAAACATTGCCTGCTCCACCTCATGCTGGCCAGCATACCACAGCTGGCAGGGGTACCACTACAGCGGTTGAACAGGAAAGAAATAAATTCTCTCAAGCTGGGCACATGGAACTTAAGTACATTGATCGACGGAAACACCAACATAACTCAAAAGGAGAACTCCCCTCATCGGGAGAGAGCTGAGCAGATAAACTATGCAGAAGGATGCCCTGAGCAAAACTTGCTGACCCAAAGGGCAGCTCACAGAAAGAAAAACTGGCTATGCATTCTTCTGAATGGTCATAGCAGCAAAGACAAACAGGAAGCAGGTGTCAGCTTTGCTATACAAAATAGCCTCATCAAGAAGCTGACCTACCTGCCTAAGGGAGTGATGGTGCCCAAGCTTTCCCTGCTTAGCAAAAAGTGTGTCATTGTCATCAGTATACATGCCCCTACCATGACCAACTCCAACACAGTCAAGAACCACATACAATGTCCTCCACTCCATGATCGTTGCTGTACCAAAGTCCGACTATCTCATCCTCCTTGGCAACTTCAACCACAGGATTGGCTCTGACTGCAAAGCATAAGATGGCATCATCGGGAAGCATGGGATCAGAAGCTGCAATAGCAATGGTCTTCTCCTGCTCGGACTATGTGCTGAACATGAGCTTCTAGTTACTAACACTGTTTCATCTCCCCAACCAGAAGAAGGCATAATGGATGCATGCTCACTTCAAGCAGTGGCATCTTACTGACTGTCATCATCCGAAGGAGGGACAGATGTAATGTCTATGTAACCAAAGCCATGTGTGGCACTGAATGCTGGAATGATCATTGACTTATCTCCTCGTTAAAGATCACAATTCAAACCAGATGGCATCCTCAAGGACAAAGTGGACTGAGGCACCTCAACACTGCAGGGCTGATAAATGACAACAGACTGCCCCTTGTGAACCATCTGAAAGGTCAGCTTCAGACTACACTGTTCCATTCTGGCTCTATTGAAGCTAACTGTAAATGGTTCTGTGAAGCTGTATACTCTGTAGCGCTCAAGCCCCTGGCACCAAGCATCTGCCAAGACTGGTTTGATGAAAATGACAAGGAGCTACAACAGCTGCTGGAAAAGAAACTACGTCTCCAAAGAATCTACCTTTATGATAAGGCCGTATCAGTGCAACACATGCCTACAGCTCAATATGGAAGACCATTCAACACAAGCTGCAAGTGATGCAGGACACATGGCTGAAGAACAAAGCAGACAAGATTCAGCACCATACAGACTGAAATGATGCAAAAATGTTCCTTGATGACCTAAAAGTTCTTTGATGCACTAAATGGACTACAGATTCTCCCCTCCTGCTGTCTGCTTATAGGACCATGTTGATAACTGACAAGACCTAGATCCTTCAGAGATGGGCTGAACACTTCAGCACTCTCCTCAATTGGACTCTCTCTGTCAACATGGAAGCCATATGCAAATTGCCTCAAATCATTGTCAACACCTCACTTGAAGCTCTGCCTACAATCATGCAAATCCAAAAGGCCATGCAGCAAATGTCTAGTGGCAAAGCTTCTGAAGCCAATGTGATTCCAGTGGAGATTTATAAATCAGGTAGTCATGGCCTCATGGAGAAATTAACCGAGATCTTCTGGAGTATGTGGGTACAGGAGGTGGTCCTTCAAGAAATCAAGGATGCCTCTGTTGTCCACTTGTACAAGGAGAAGGGAAATCATCAGCTCCGTGACAAATCACATGGAAAACTCCCTCCTAACAACTGCCAAAAGATATTCTCCAGAATCTTCCTCAACCAGTGACCAACCACCTAAATGGCCTACTGCCTGAGAGTCAATGCAGCACCACCACAATGGTATTTGTGGCCTGGAAGCTTCAAGAAAAATGCCAGAAACAGAACATTGAGCTTCTCGTCACGCTTGTTGTCTTAGCCAAAGTCTCTGACATGCTGAACCATGAATGCCTCTGGGAAATCATGAAGTACAGATGCCCCAGAAAATTCATCAACATGGTTCAACAGGTCCATGCTAGCATGATGGCACACATCCTTGCAAATGCTCTGACCCCTTTCTGGTCACAAATGGCATCAAGCAGGGCTGTGTGCTTGCACTTACCCTCTTCAGCATGGTATTCTCTGCCACGCTGTTGGAGGCCTTCCAACACGATGACCCTGGTATGGGGATCAGGTACCACTTTGACAGAGACATCTTCAACCTGTGCAGGGTCTGAGTGAGCTCTAAAGTCCAGAATAGCATGCTTCATGACTTCCTTTTTCCTGACAACTATGCATTATGTGCAGGCTCAGTCTGACATGCAGTGGTCAATGGACCTACTCTCATCAGCCTGAGACAACTTCAGATTCACTAACACCACAAAGATGAACAAAGTGATGTTTCAACCTACGCCTGGCATAACATCCCAGGAACCACACATCTGAGAAAGGCCAACAACTGTCAATAGTTGACAAGTTTATCTACCTAGGCTTTCCTGTGCCATCCACATCAACAACAAATTCAACACAAGACTAGCGAAAGGCACCGTGGCCTTCGGCAGACTCTAAGTTGGTCTGGGACCACAGAGGCAGTGGAATGTCAATGAAACAAGGTTTACAAAGCCATCATTCTCCTGATGTCTCCTCTATGTCTCCTCCTATATGTCTGCAAAACCTGGACCATCTACCAGCATCACATAAGAAACTAAACCACTTCCACCTGTGCTGCCTGTGAAAGATACTAAAGATCAAGTGGCAGGACAAGATCTGGGACACTGAGGTGCTCAGAAGATCAGGTCTCCCCTGTATTCACACTCTACTGAAACTGTCACAGTTAAGATGAGCAGGCCATATTTAAAAAGTGCCCAATATTTGCCAGCCAAAGAAAATCTGCTATGGCAAACTGTCAAATGGAGTATGCTTTCACAGAACACCAAAGAAGCAGTACAAGGACATCCTAAAGGCAGAGCCATCCTGGGGAGAAGGGGGGAACGTGAATAAAGGTGACTGCCCCAGGCCCCACAGGCAGCACTATTGGCATGTGCTGAGGGTGCCACCACTCTGCGCAGCTGCTGTGCACTCTGGCTACTTGCCACCCCTCTCCACTGTGCGTTCTGGCTGCTCACCACCACCACCCTCCGTACAGGCCCTACACAGGCTGATATGCCCTGGGCCCCACACACCACTAGGGTTGGCTCTGCTTAAAAGGTGTCCCTAAAGAGTTTTGGTGTTGGTCCAGAGTCATGGGAGCAAATTGCTCATGACTGTCCATCATGGAGCTCATCAATCCAGAATGAAACATTGGCCTTCAAACAGTAATGCATGAATGAAGCAATGAAGAAATGAAGGAAAGAACCTTAAGGACATAAAAGAGTAACAACATTCATCCTACATTGAGACCAATTATTTGCATTAGACCAGGGCTGTCCAATTGGCTACCCACTAGGGATAAGTATTCAGACCCTGGACTTCCATGTGGCCACTGCTCCTTCTGTTGCTTCAGCTGTAGCCGCAGCTGGGACAAAGGCTCCCTCTTCCTCCTGCCAGCTTCTGCTGGATGCTCCCACCTCAGGGCACAGACCAGGATAGCATGGTATAGCCTATTCTGCCAGGGAAGCTGGCATCCCAAAGTGCTCATGTGGTGGGGTGCCCAAGGGAAGCCCACATGGAGCTGAAAGTAAGGTGGAATGCCATGCCATGTGGGGGAATATGCATGTGCTGTAGCAGAGTTGTGGAGCATTGATGCATGCAATACAGCCATTTTGAAGTTGGACATATTCTCTCATTTAATGGGGAAAAAGAAATGAATGAAAGACATTTGCTGAAACAGTTAAGCAATTTAAAGTACTTATGATACTAGGTAAGGTACCTAAAATCGGAGAGGAGGCACAAAAATAGCTGCCATCTAAGCTAGCAGCTGGCTGTGCTGCCACAGCAAGCAGCATGGCAACCAGTACTGTCTTGTACGCTGCCACTGCATGGAGCTACTTTGTTATGCCTCTATTTTCTTGTCTACACTCTATGAACACACATATGCCACACGGGATAGTGTTTAGGACTCAAAATATTCATGACCAAAATATTTCATGGAGCTACTCTTCAGAACCCAGGGTAGGCTCAGAATGTGTATAGAACCCAGGCAGGATCAGTATGTCAGACTGAAAACATAAGGTGTTCATGGAGTCAAAGTTGCTGGAAAGGCTGTGTTTTTAAAGAAGCACTCCCTACCATAAGGTAGATATGTAGCTTGTTATACACAAAGTTAACAGAGTCACACAGATTTACAGAAGTTTTAGAGGTGGAAGGGACCTCATGAGATCATTGGGTCCAACTCTGCTGTTGTGGGCAGGAAAGACTGCTGGGGAGTCAAATAACCCCAGCAAGGTATGCATCCAGTCTCCTTTTGAAGATCTCCAGGGCAGGTGTCTGCACCACCCCCACTTAGAGTCTAGTTAAAGGAACTTTACAGATTTACCCAAAAGCAGAATGACTGGCCCATTTCCTTGGTCTTAGTGCTTTTTTAGATCAACAAACTACAAAGAAAATTTAAGTTTGAAAATAAATTTAAAACATCTCTAGTAATAAAACTGGAATGAATGCATGGTACTCCAGAGATCACAACTGGGGCTGGGACTCCGAACACATTGGTCTGCTCCTAGTTCTAGGACCTCAAGGAGCAAGGGGCTACACTTGATAACCTCCCGAGATCCCTTCCAGCCCTACTTCCCTATGATCCTAAGTCATTGTATCTCTTTATAAAATGGAGATCACAGCATCTCTCACAGCACTTTGCTTAGAACTCAGGTTTTGTTTATTTTATAGTGAATTACCAGATAGATGAATGCCTCTACTGGAGGACTGGATTGAAATGAAAAAGCCATGCTTTGTGGCAGGTTCTAGCATGGCTGGGACACTAAATGCACACTTGTAGGGTTCAGGTCTCTTTATATCCTAACACTCAAGTGATGGTCTCCTAAAGGCCATTTTCTGATAATTATTGAATACCTTAACATGAAATATTTCTGACAGGCTTCTGTTTAAGCTACCCCTTCAGCCCCCAACCCCAGTGTACAGCCTGAGTAATAGGAATGTAGCCCTGTGTAACTGCAACTATGCCCTGGTTTAGAGTTCCTGAATTGTGCATGACTGGAAGTTCAGCATTGTTGCTTATACCACAATCCTCTCCTTCCTACCCTGTTCCTTTGCAGCCTCCTTTGACTTCTTTTGTAAAGCCCACGTAGTTAATGGCAGGTAAAATGAAGACCATTTATGTGTATACTTTCTGGATTATACCTGTTTGCGCTGTGTTGGCTAAATCACCAGAGTAGCTCCTATACTATTATGGGCAATTATCCCAGTGGCAGTGCACCTAGCTCAGTCTGCTTGTACGTGAACCTGTACCTCAGCTCAGTAACTGTGTCCAGCTGCCTACATGGGAAGCATTGTAGCGGAAGCTATTTTAGCTGAATAGTTAAAGCTAGGTATCTAGTAGTTATGCTCTGTTTAAAAATTACAAAGCGGCTGGAACCTACTGAGAAATAGGGCCCCATATTTATTTATTTTTCCTGCATGGGAATAGTATTCAGACCATTGCTTACTGGTGGTTAAGTGTTTTATACTTTTCATAAAGCGATTATACAATGTAACATTTTAAGAGAGTGTAATAATACTAGTAGGAAGCAATTCAAATCAGACACATGCAGTTATAAAAACCAAACACTTTCCTTTTTTAATTTAAAATTGTTTTCTCATAAAATAAAGTAGTAATTTACCCTTGAAGGGTTTTCTTTCTTTCATTTGTGGGAAGACCAGATGGGTCTCACAGGTCACTCACAGTTATGAAAGAAACAAAGAAAAAAAATCCTTCTTCAGAGATGAGATATCCTTTATTCTTCACTAGAAAACAAATTATTTGCTTGGATGGAAATCTTTTGTATTTTGGTATAATTGCTGATATCTGTGGGGTGTCCTGGCAAATGAGATGCTCTGTTTCAGAGAGTTCTAACTTATCCCTGTGCATAAAATCTAAATAAATAAATTGGAGCAGACCTTAAAGTATCGTGCAGAGAAGAGATACAAGGAATACAGATGAGTTTCAGGGGGAAAAACCTCAAGTGATAACAAGTGGACAAAGATAGAATTATGTCACAGTGGGATGAGGTTGATTTGGTTATGTAAGGTTTATGAAAAATAAAGAGAAATATTTTCCCTTGGCCATTATATTTTATAATGATTATTAGACTAGTTATTGCAGAAGCACCTGCTACTGGGAAACCCAAAGATTTTTTTTTTCTGACTACACAACATCATTTTTCTTAATTAGTTTTATAAACTAAAATATTTTACAATCTGTTATTTTACTTAAAGTAAAAAACTCATCCCAGGCAGTGAATTAGCACATGAGGAACTGTTCATCCTGGACCCACCTAAGTCCTATACAAAGACTACAGTTATTGAACAGATGCTTTGAAAACAGGAGGATTCCCCTGCCCTTCTGACACATATGAAGAGATCAGTCAAGGGGTAAGAAGTCAAACACGATAAATATAATAAATGTTAAAAGAGCAAATAAGAATTGTAACAACATTTATTGAGTTACCATGTTATGAGAACCAAATATTTCAGTCAGCAAGTCCTTGTCATATCTACTATTTTAGTATATGATAGAAGAGTGCGAGACCAGAGAAGTTATCAGCACTTTAAGGTCTGCTGGAATTAGAGAAATATCTATTGCCCAGTTCATCTTGATAGAAAGCCACCTTTTTGCAGGGATACTGTATGTCTGTACTTCAGCTTATTAGCACTGTCCAGTGGTAAATCTACTTTTGCTAAGCATAAGGGTCTTTCAGCATTAAGCTGTTAGTAGCTTCAGTACTTGCAGTAGTTGGGACAGAAGTCCCATCATATCAAAACTGGAAGGGGCATGCTAGATCAGTATCATTTTCTATCTACTAGTAGCTGGAGGCATTTCTATGGCTTATTCTTTCTAACTAGCAAAGGGTAATATATTCCGTGTAAACCCTGTAGAATATTGTTATTTTACAGTAGTAGACGGTCTCCAAAGCCTGAAAGACAGAAGTGCCTGTCCCAAAGAGTGCACACATGCAAAACTGGATTAATGGGTTACAACATGCATTCACACTGACCACCACAGATCCTGATATTCTGTTTACCGTGGAAACGTGGTAAAACCTGGATTTTGTCATTTTAAGGAGAGAAACCCAGATTTCCATCTTTAAAAGGAGAAAACTTCAGGAAATGGTTGGTTCCAGCCTGCAAGGATCTGGGGGAAGCAGAAGGGCAGTTATGCAGGGGCACCACATGCATACATGCACATACACATGTACATGGCTGCCAGGCAGTCTGGAGAGCAGATCCCTGCAGGTAAATCCCCACAGCTCCCCCTGGGGGGAACAGGAATACAGGTCCCCACAGAGAGGGAAGGTGGGAGTTAGGAAAGGCTGGGGCTGCTGCCCAGCTTAAAGCAGTGCATGGGGCTTGAGCTGGGGGCTAGAATACGCGGCCACAGGTCTAGGCAGGGAGCAAGACATGGCTGTGGGTGGCTTGTTAGGGGGCAGAGGGGGGCTGGATCCCCACTGCCACACACATGTTGGGGAAGTGGGGGGCACATGCCCCCCAGGTTTGTGCACGCAGTGTGGGCAGGGTGGCTACTGTAGGGTTGGGCTCCCCACCCTGCTGCCCTCCCTCTAGGGCCTCTGTAGCCCAGCAGGCAGGACCCCATGTGGCATAGTAGAGTGGGATGGAGAAGCAGGGTGCCACCACCATGAGCTCTGTGCCACTATGACAAGGTACCCCCTGCCCACCTAGCAGCAGCAGGGTTGGTGGCATGGAGCTGTGACCCATGCTGTTGCCAGGTAGGCAAGGGGCACCTCATCATGGCAATGTGGAGCTCCCAGCGGAGCCTCTCCATTTGGACCTGCTCTACCGTGCCATGCCAGGTCCTGCCTGTTAGGCTGCAGAGGTCCCGGGGGGGGGGGAGGGCAACAGAGTGGGGAGCCTGAGCCCTCAGTGGGAAGCCTACATCCACCTCCCTGATAGGTTCCGCTCCAGGCATGCCACCCGTGGGGAAGGGGAACTGGACTCTGTGATCAACTTTGCAACAGCAGCCACTGCCTCCCATGAGTGGCAGCCAGGGCTTGAACACTGCCGTGAGGTGCAGGGGGCTGCAGATCTGGGTCCCTGGCCCTGTAGCCCTGGAAGCTCTGGGCCCCAGGGCTGGAGGTGGGGAACAAGGAGAAATGGCATGGGCAGGAGTCCGGCACATCAGGGCTGCTCAGCACCACAAAGCACTGGGGAGGTGGGGAGCAGCAACAGCTGGGCCCACTTTCTGGTGAGCGAATGAAGTAGCAGGAGCTCTGATTTTGCATGATAAAAACCTCAAAATTAAACACCAAAATTTGTACCCATTTAAAATGTATTGTATTACGGTGGTTGCGGCATAGTAGGCTTCTAAACTATATTTAGAAATATTTAAAGCAAATCAACAAAAATGTGTTCAACTGATATATAGTGGTGTTTCATTTTAAACTGTGGTCAAATACAGATTTTGGTGTTTTTAAATCAGAGATTTTGTGTTTTCTTGGAGAATCTGTGCTTTTTGAACAAAGAAAGCCAGAATCACTACTGATCATGGTGATGATAAACCCTTGTCATTTTGACACATTTGTTAGCATTTCCTATTTATTGTTATATTAGACATGCTAGATTCAGTTACCATCATGACTCCACAACTCAACTCTCCCATAACTGTCACGTGAAACTTCAGCATAACTTCCTTATGACTTGTCTGCTCTTCATTTTATTCTGTGCCTTAATATTAATAGTAGTGTGAGAGTGATGTAGCATGACGGTCCAGAATTTGTGCGAGCAGCAAGGATTTCTTAGGGTAATATCCTTTACTAGACCAACTGTGTCAGTGTGATAGAGTTAGACAACCTTTTGAATGCAAGATATTCTCCATCAGGTCTAACCAGAACAAGCACAGAATAAAGAATAGTTGTGGGAGGGAATGAGAAAACTTGCCATGGGAGTAACAGACACACAATTAGCAGAAAAGGAGATCACGGCCCACCAAAAGAGGGGAGGAGCAGCAGGGGGTGGGTGGGTCAATCATAAACCACCCTTTAGGTATGGAAACAAATTCAGGAGTCAGGTAAAATATAATGTACCATAAAACCAATATCAGTATTTAGTTCTTGGTTCTTAGTGTTCAGCTTGCTAATGAATTTTTGCTTCCAAATATGCTATTTAAAAGGTGTCAGGTACATTTGTCTTGAGCATGAGGATAGTGAGATCAAAGCAGGAGTGGTTACTCTGTGAAAAAAATATGCTCCTGGTGCAATGTGTGCATCTGTCCTTTATATTTTTTCTGTGAGCATTCATGGTGGTGCACAGATGCTGTATAGTTTCACCCACACCGTTGCCATGAGGGCACATGGTGCACTGAAGCAGGTATATCACATTGGGATACATGTAGGAACCATGGATTTTGATGCTTTTGTTGTGAAATAGATCTTGCCAAGACAAGGCTGGGTTCCACTTGATGTCTTTTGGGCAGTGGAGAGTTTGCTTCTGATGAGTTGGGCAAGGTGGATGGGCAAAGTGGAGGGGGCTGGGAATATATGTGAATTCCAATAAGCATTAACACTGTTTTTTACATATGTAAGATGTCAACTTAGCTTTTAGTAGACTTTTAGTATGCATTATGAAAGAAGTGGGCTTTCTGAAGAAACAAATAAATGGAGAGTGCTCTATAGCAGAGAAAAGCCAAGTGAGGCTTGTAGGAGACAGAAAAACTAAATCTCCAGGATTGGCATGTGTGACCAAGTGGACCTGTGAGGTTGTTACAACAGACAGATGAGAAGATAGTAGAGTACACAACTTTAAAAAAGATTTAACATGAAATTAGAAACCAATGGAGCAAAGAAGGGAAGTCTGCAGAGGAAGTACAAATCACCACTTCAAGCTGTGTTTGGCAAATAAAAAAAAAAAAACACAAGAAGTTGTTCTCCACAGTTACACCTCAGCTTGGCAACTCCTCTTTTGAGGCCTGCCAGAACCCAAGGTGGAACATCTTTCAGAGGCACTGCACAACTTACCTAGTTAGGCAGACATCTAGCAAACAAAGTTAGACTGAAATGTTGTTTAGTGGATTGCTTTTATTTTGATATCCTACTTGTCCTTTTACGATGTTCTGTTCTCTTACTATAAATAACCCTGAACTTTAGTTAGGTAGCACATACATTGCGTAAACAATAAATAAAAGTTATGTAGAGAGTACTTCAATGAATTAAAAAGTGATCACAACTTTGAAAGGAGGCTGATACTCTGAAATTTTAAAGACAACAATATTTATGTATTGGAGGCTGTTTGTGGGTCTGCTTTTCTGCACAACTACTTTTCTGTGCAATCTTGAATTATAAGATGTTTTGGGCTTTCAATTATATGTTTTCACTGATTAAAATTTTAGCCCTTTGATAGCAAGCATAAGGTCTATTACCCCTTATGCCCTTATTAAGGCTGTTAAGTAGAGCCTAGCATTTATGCCATCCCTCATCACAAAGTCAAAGTTTTGGAGCAGGTGAATCTCTCTCAGTTTTCAGTGCAACTAATTAGAAAGCATGCCACTTTTAGTCCAAACCTGTTAGTTACACATCACCTCTCCTAGAATTTTATAAACTTGTGAGTGAAATTACAGCCTCTCTTTTAGATGCCGCTATCAAGGATTTAGATATACATATTATATCTATATACAATATAAACCATATAGTGAAAAGGAAGATGGCCTTGTTATGAAACAAAGAAAAGAAAGTACTTAATATTAAATGTATATTACCAACACTTGGAAATCTAAGCAACTGCTCTTTGCCATTCAACACAGCAGACAATCTCCTCTGAACAAAACCTATGATCACATGGAAACCAGACAAAAGAGAATCCTGACCTGTAATTTTGTTCATTTTTCAAGTTAATCACCACATCTGTCTTGCATGAAGTAAAACTATTGAGACCTTTTCACTTGATGTTTGGATATATTCAAGGAAGATACCGTTTTTGTAATGATCCCCCTTTCCCCCCCGACTTCTTTCAAGATTAAGAACATAGAAGACAGGGCAATTCTATAAATTGATTTGGCATTTCAATGCCAAAATAATTTTTAAACATAAAAGAAACTGAAAGTCAGTTTCAGTATAATAATATCTTGTGTCACAGACGCCTTCTTTGGTTATGTAAGATTATTAATTCACATAGAAATAGCAGGACAGCTGGAACAAATTGTGTCACAATATTTGTCATTCGGTTGGAAAATAGATATTTTTTAAATCTAACCACTTAATCTTAGGCATGTAGCATCACTTTGGGTATTTAAATTCTATGATAGTTAAAACTGTAATTAACATAAATAATAAATCATATGACAAAGAACAAAAAACTGTTCAGCTGAAAAGTTAGTAATCCGAGCTGCAGGCTTGCTGAACTGGAAGAAATTTTTATTCTTAAATTTAAATAGCCCAGCAGTATTTCTTGAGTATGTATTCCAAAAAGAATAAGTACAATAAAATAGTCAAGTTAATACCATTATTTGTGATGTTTATTTCAGAGCTCTGAAAAACTGATGCTAATTAACCCTATTTGAAATGCCAATGGTAGGCCAGCAAAGCAGCAATGACGGTGATAATATTTTCAATGTAATTCTCATGTTTAATTTATGCCAATATAAAATACATCATAATAAACAATTACAGAAAAACAATATTTTATCATGCACATTTCTTTCAGCATCAAGAATTACTTCTATTAATATTACCAACTATGTAAAATATTATCTGTACTTTGAAGGAAAACCAACTACTTAATCGTAAAACAGCTAACAGGGTATTTTGAACATAACATATTATCTGGGAGAGTAATTTACCCAAGTGATTTATGAAGGTGCTGTAGAATTTATGGAAATATTTATTATTTATCTGAGGAATGTGAAGGGTGTTTTTTAAACAGAGTCTTAAGACTTGAATTTTTTTCAGTCTCTTGCAAAATATGATTAATGAGCAATTTGCCTTACAGTTATAACATGCCTTTTCCTTTGTTTTTTGGAGGTCCAGGCAAAATAAACATGTACGCTTACAAAACAAGCATGCCTAAGGAACACAGCACAGTTGTATTTATTTTTTCTAAGCAAACAGAAGGGGGGAAAAAAAAAATAGATAGGCTTGATTGGAAGAAATACTGCTCACTGGGAATCCTTTCGAATCAAATAGTGAGGATTTAAAAATAGAATTTAGGCAAAGGGTCAGGCTGCCATGCTATCAAGACAGATACAAAACAGGTGAACTTTCTGCAAAAAGCCTTTCTTACTGATTTTTTCTTGACTAGACCAGCAGGGATGCTCTCCAAAGGGTTTGGAGGATACAAGCATATCAGACACATCAGAAATGGCTGGTAAAAGCAGGGTAAAAATTGGGCACTGAGGATACTTAGCAAGGCCAAGCCTTTTATTTAGGTGGCCAAGCGTTGTTTTGGCTGCTTACCTCTAGGAACAGCCAGCATGTTCATATGGGTGTCTCTCTTAGTATTTTTCATGATTATTTTAACTGCCAAAAAAGTGGCATTGGCCCATATTACACTGTCATGATTGTGCTGACAGCGTAAGCATAGCTATGCTACAGGACAAAAACTATCCCACCACTTGTATGGGTAGCTCAAAGAAGTGGGGATAGAGCAAATTCATGTTGATGTACAACAAGTATGTGATGATGAAGTTCAAGGTATCTTAAATGTTCTGTGCCATCGTAAAAAAAATCAAAACAACACTTTCTCTGCTTCTTGGCAATTCATATAACATCAGCATAACTTCTTCTGTTTTCTTTTCCATTCTGGGAAGCTAAAGGGGGATATCATCTGCAAAAGATGGCTACCATCCAGAGCTGTAGGAGCCAGGTCTCTGTGGGCCGATTCTGATGCCGCTCCGATTCTGATGACTGTTTGGTCCAGGAACGCCCATCGTGATTCAAACCTGTGGTTCTCCAGCAGACAGTACCCACTTCCAGGCACTTTGGGCTATTCCAGGGATGCTCTGCAGCATCGGGGGTGGCTATTTGGTCTGCCCACTGTGATACTTTCCCTCCCCTCGCCTCTCTTCCTGGCAAACCAGCAAGGGCCCTAGTGGATTGCCGTGGTACTCAATGTCTTTATTTCCCATTGTGAGGGCAGAACTTGAAGGCTAGCCCAGGCTCTGTGTTTTGCACTTGGGCCCTTGTGTGCTATCTTTTTTTGGCTTGTTGTATTGTTGCTGGTTTTCCTTGTAATAAACAAACATTTATAAAAAAAGTCAAAAAAAAAATCGAATCCGTCTTTCTTTCCATATATACAAAATCTACCTTAGAGTTAAAAACAGAGGGAAATAATGACAGAGCTATAAAAAAAGCTTCAGAATTGACTGTAGTAATAGACCTATATTAGTGTTTCTCAATCAACTTCGGTTAAACCAATATTACTCCATATTCTTATTTCTTGTGGCTGTCTTGTGCTGCTTCTGGGCTGCATGTTGTTTGATTCTGGGTGCACACTAGATCTGCTTTCAAGTAACAGTCTGTGTAAGAAAGATTCAATTCAAAGTTTTCTCCAAAGGGAGAAATTTCTTGGAGATGTCATGAATTGAATCCTCAGATGGTGTGAATATCCAATGTTCCAAAGTCAGAGTTGTGGCTGATTTACCAACTGAAAATCAAGTATAATGATTACATTTTAGTTTTCTTCGGATTTGTCTCATTTCTTCCTCCTCCTCTGAGACTCTATGGGTCAATGTGTAAATATCTCTTTATCATCTACTTCATACCTGCCATCCTGATTGCATGATATCATTGAAAATATACCAGGAATACAAAATGATAAACTATATTGAATGAATGGAAATTGAAGATATGAAATCTTTCTTTTGTCCGTTGGCTGTAATTTAACCTAGAACATTATTTGCCAGAATATCAGGTGAATAAAGAAAATCTAAATAATAATTGTTCTTCAGCTACCTGTCTGAGAGAGGCTCCAAGGATAGTAGAAAGAGGTGCTATACATGGATATGTAGGAAATGTAGTTCTGTATACCATTTAATGCAAATTAATTGATTATCCTTCAGTTGGCCTTGATTATCTATTCGAGATATTCAAATGGAGAGTCAATACAAATGATAAATGCTACCATAAATCACATTCATGCTGATGACCATAGAAAAAATTCAAATGGAAATCCAGGAGATGTGCAAGCATTTTAAAGCTTTTTCCCCTCATTTTCTTTGCAAGTCTTTGGACTGCTTTCTTCAGTCATGATAAAATGTGAATAAGGTTGACTTAGCGATTTTCTGTCTAAATAATTTTGGCAAAAAAAAAAAAACAAAAAAAAAAAACAATTTCCATGAAACAGAAAAATCAGAAAGTTCCAGGGAAAATTCTGTTGTTAAATATCAAAATTCTTGATATTTAAGTTCGTTGACCTGAACTGATATGATGCCAGCAAAGAGCCAATGATGCCATGGGCAATTATAATTTAAATGTCAAAACAAAAAGGGAGAGCCACCTAAAAGTTTTCAGCTTGTGGTTTCAGAGCCAATATGCTTTAAAAAAGAGAAATGTGAATTTGGGGTAAGACGAGTCAAAATGCATACTAAAATAAGAAAGTCATCATTTATAACATAACATGCACCTGCCTCTACCTCCAGGTTCAGTTTGTTAAAGAGGTTGAGGTATGATCTTAATATACAAGTATATTTGGCTAAGGCAAATAATAGATGGAAACAGATCTGCTTGTATATTCAAACCTGCTGTTCAGTCAGCCAATACTCTTTCACAAATGGAGAAATGCTGCTTCTGAAATAAAATCTCCAATTTTCCCCCATGATCTAGGTATCCCACATCAGTATCGGATGAGCCAACTAGTAATTGCTATTGTACTTCTGAAGTAGTCAAGGATACCTGCATCTATACTAATATGCAAAACAATAGACTGACCAAAACACTTCTGTATGAAATCTAAAATCTTGGTGACCCACAGTTATGCTCTTAATTTTTAATTAGGCTTAAAACTTACCAAATCAGACTATTACAAGGTTGAAGGTCTGCCAAATATAAGTCCTTGGTAAAATCCATTTGTGTGTACAGGGAGCATGAAAATCTATGACCCTTCTAAAATCTACTTACACCCCACTTTTGAAAAGATTAAGTGAAAATTGGGTGGTGTACAGTTCCACCTAAGTTTAAGGGGACAATAACTTAATTGGGATTTTGTTCTAGTCTGCTAGGTACAGACATTCAAAACACTTGGAGGCAGAATCAAAGTTAATATCATTTTCCATAAGCAGTGTAATTTAGATCAGTAGCAAATGTAATATCTATTAACCTTTTGGAGGTGGGGGTGGGGAATCTTGTATGCCGAACTTCCTTTCTGTTACAGGTATAGACCAGTTTCTGATCACTTATAATCAGTAAAAGTGTAATGTCTGTACCTGGCCATAAAGACTGAGAAGATGGTTGCTTATCTTATTGTGATAATATTTAGAACTTGTAGTCCTGCACTAGGAACTCCTTGAGGTAAACACTGTACAAACATAATAAAATGATGATCCTACACAAAAGATTGAAGGTTTATTCTTTTTTCTCAAACAAGTTCTCTTTTTCTGTTTCTCACGAATGAGAAAAGTTTTCCATACACATCCATTTTTCTTACCAATAAAACATGATCAGTGGTAAATATTTTGCAACACTTTTTTCTTGTGTGTGGACTAATGACCATCAATTCTGTGTATTTGTTCAGTGTGGGTTTACAGTGGCACCCAATGCATGGGAAGTAATGCCCAATAGACCACTCTGTTCTAGAAAAGCTGAAGTCAAGTATTGGGCATCAGGAATGTAGGTCAGTAAGACCCCAAAATCTTAAACATGACACCCTAACTGAATAGTATTATTAAAAAAAAAGGGAGAGAGAGAGAGGCTGAGTGACCATTTTGATATTGCTGTCAGTACAAGCATGAAAGTGTAGTCTGGGGCAATGCCATTTAACTGAATTTTTGGGGAGCTGAACTTATCATGAAAGAGACCAAGAGATATAGCAGCATGTTCATATTAGCCTTCCCAGAGGTAAGCAGCCAAAACAATTTGGGCATATAAATAAAAGGCTTGACTTTACTAAGTACCCTCAGTGCCCAATTTTATCTTGTTTTAGCTGCCATTTGTAATATGTCTGATATGTTTGTATCTTCCAGGCCCTTTGGAGAGCATCCCTGCTGGTCTAACGTCAGCATATCTATGCTACAGGACAAAAACTGCCCCAACACTTGTATGGGTAGCTCAGAGAAGACTATTTTGCTGTGCAATATTTGTGTTAAAAAACAGAACACTGTTTGCAGAAGGGAGAATCTGAGGCAGACATACACAAAACACTGAAAAACAGATAAAATTCTGCTATAATTGTCCTGAATCACAGAGGTTAACAAATCCTGGCAGTATGTTTACAAGCATTTAAGTGCTTAAAATCTCTTTACATTATTATGATTCATTTTAGGAAATATACATCATAAAATAGATAAAACAACTGAAAGTATGTGGCATTGAAAAAAACTGGGAAACAAAGCAACTTTTGTGTTACTTTATTTTTATTGCATTTTACATTTAACCACATTTAATTAAAAAAAAAAAAAAAAAAAAAACAGTTCAACAAGGACCCCCAACCTATTCAGATATTATGGCAATAGTAACTAGAGCAGATATTATTTTGAGTATAGCTCCTTCATACAAAATGGTGTTATTAGGAACACAGAGCAAAAACAAGCCCCTAAATATTTTTGAATACGACTAAATTAAATGTGATCTATAGAACTCATAGATTGAGATCTCCTCCTCAGGAAACCAAGGGGGGCACTCTAGTACACAGGAGCTATTTGTTTACTGACATCTCCCTTGAGCCCTTGGGTGGGGAAATAATCTGGATTGACCTCAAAGTACATTGCTTCCTATGGTACCTTCAAAAAGATTCATAACAACCTGGGGTGAGCAGTGAACTCTTGAGTAAAATTAATACCTTGCTTTAGGTCAAAGCCTTGCTAAACATCTTGTGACTGACCTTTGTTTTCCTATTATTTTGTCCAAGTTCCTTGCTTTTATTGTGTCACTGAGTAGTACTCCAGAAGACCCACCTCTTCCCTCCAGGTCGCTTGTTAACTACGAGCTTATTGTATTTTCCTGTTACAATGACTATTATTAAGTCAGGACTGCTCTCTTCTACCCAGACTGTGGAACCTCTGTACAGCTGGATGCGGATGCCAGGAGCGTGACTGTTACCTGCACTGCTCTATCTGTGGTGTTATGCTGCAGTATGCAAGAGCAGAGCTGGCACACATGGAGAGAATATATCCTATCCTGTCAGCAGAACACCAGAGCAATAATGCACACAGGGAAATAGCACATTCATCCTGGCGAGATGCAAAGCAATGAGGAAGAGAAACTTCATGGGACTGCCATACTAGCACGAAATGCAACACAAAAATCTCTCTGCATTTAATTCATTCCAAACTGACTTCATCCACTTTCAACATCGTTTTTAAGATTTACAATAACTGTCAAGTTAATTAAGAATCATATTATGTGCATATAACACATTTTAATTTGGAGGCATGTGTAGGACATGAAATTGTATAAAATAAACCCTGCCTTATACTGGGATCTTGACAATTATTTAACAGGCTGGAATGAAACAAAAATTCCTTAGTTTCTATTAAAGTATTACTTTCAGATTGAAGGTATTGTATGGCACTTCATAAACTTTTGGAAGTAATATACGAAAGCTGCCAGAGTTACAAGATAATTGATTGAAACCTGAAGCTGCTTATGAAGAGGAAAGCACTATCACCAAGAAAAAGTTAACTGTGTGCTTCAGTAACCAATACAGGCTATTTGGATTTAAACTTGTTATTTCTAAAATTTTTTGTTTTGGGAGGAGATGGGAGGGGGTGAGGGTTGTTTAATACCCCCAATTAAAGTTCAAAATGAAATGCTATTACCTTCAGAAAAGAGCGCTGCAGAAAATCATCTCCCAGGTTATTTTTTTTTTTACGGGTTGAGAAATTTTTTTTTTTTTTTTTTTTTTTTTTAAATACAAGATAGAATTTTAACCTATTTTTTAAATCTACTGGAAGGCAATTCCTATTCTAAGTGCTGTAACTGAGATTTTAGGCACAGACAGAAGTGAAGCTCCCCTGTGTAACTGAGAACACTTTGTAAGGAGTTTTGTGAGTTACAATAATCCCTAGGACCAAACAGAAGTTCACTGATGGCTCTGGGGGAGGAGAATCTAGCTGCTGGCTGTGAGCCTGCAGATGGTTTCCCTTAGCAATGATACCTCCTCCCTTCTAGCTCATGCTGTTTTCAGAAGGGGAGGAGGGGAAAGAGCTGGTGCTGCAGGGTGGGACAGATGAACTGGAGCACACCCCACCTCCCTCCACACCTGTCCCACCCTCCAGTGAGTCCTAAAAACCTCCCAGACTAAATTCTCTCCACTCCCTTTCCCCGTCCCATTCTGAAAACAGCTCGGAGGCTGGGAAGCAGGCACACTCAAGTTACAGAAGATACTGTGTTTTGAAATGTCTTCAAAACCCTCATACAGTGAGGCTTCAGATTTTTGTGGGATTTTTCTAGTGTTCTGCAGCAATGCATGCCTATTTGGTCATGGCTGTAGAGTGCCTTCAGAGGTCAGACAGGGCAAAATTTATCACTTCTGTCTGTTCCCTTCCTTCCTTCTCCCTCCCCCTCCCCCCTCTTCCAAAATCTACCACAGAGATTAAAAATTTGAGATAATTATTTTTGGAGGACCTGGACTTAGAGAGAAAAATGCAAATTTTTCATAAGATTTACTTTCCCACAATATCACAAAAATTTTATTTTAGAAAATTTTGACTTGCCAGTGAAAACTGAAATATTATGAATCAAAATGATGCTATAGTGTTTTAAGGATTTTCAGTCCTTCTGTTCCCACTCCCATCTATGCATCAATGTTTTTGGCCTAACAATTTCCCCGTTACAAATCACTTTGATATATGCTTTCTTGGAACTTCAAGGAAATTGTAGACTGCAGTGCACCAAGGAAGATGTTCTCCAGACTAAGTATGGGACTCTCAAGGAGACCAAGAACATGGAAAACTCAAACTATGGCTTCCATGAGGAACTTCAATGCTATTTCTTAAGCAAAATATTTCCAATTGGGAGCATTCAGTCTTTTGATAAAATAGCAGTATTTCCCATGGAAGGTAAAGATTTTAACTAAACAATTTTTGTTTTCTAGCTAAACTTTTATAAGAAAAGCCAGTTAAAAGTTAAGTCTTTACTTGGGAAGAACAACTGCAGCATGGGTGGATGTTATAGGACCTCATCTGAAGGCAGCTCTGGAGCTCCTTAGCAGCTAAACTGGGCCCACTTGGTCTCACTCAGCTTTGTCCTGTCCTCACTTGCCACAGCTTCCATGAATTTTGCATAAAATTTATGTAAATTTCATTCATGAGGCTTCCTTCAAAAGCCCAAGTGATAACTTAGGTGTCCCTGCCCATCATCAGGTCGCTTCATGCTGACCAAATCATTCATATCTATTCCTTGAGTAGGGTGTCTCTCTGTGTAATTGGCCACTACCAACCCAATCTCATTCTATAGCTGGACTCTGTTTCTAACCCTACCCTTATTATCTACCTTCTTTCCCTGAATACAGTCTCCACTTTTAGCCAGACCCTCCTGGACCTGCAGCCTCCACCTGGCTTTAAACTAAACTCCCAGTACCCCTTCATCGATTACCCTTTAATGGTTTCAGTTTCCCCAAGAAAACACTTCTCAGGCTCTCGTATCCAGAGACTCCATTCAAAACACAAAGCATCTTCTTTGTTGCTGTAATCATGAACAAGGTCTATTGAAAGTGCTGGTTACTAAAAACATATAAAAAGAAAGGAAGTAAAGTGTGGGTGTGGAAGTGGAGGGAGGCAGAGAGAGAGGGAGAGAGAAGTTCTACATTGCATACAGCTGAAAAACGTTTATATCACAGGTTAACAAAAAATAGTTTTCTATAAAGTAAAGAAATACTTTGTATTCTTCCAATAAGGAGCTTCTCAATACAAAAAAGTATTACTGAACCTACAAACCACAAGACACCTGCAGTTTGAAGCCCTTAAGCAATACTTACAATGAAGAGACAATTCCCATTTCCATACAGGAGATGGTTTTTAAAATACCAAAATTTCTCGCATACCACACACCTCCAAATAAAGGAAAGAAACTGATTTTTGGGAATGCAAAAATAAATATATAAAGAAAGATAGAGATTTTTCTACAGCCATGGATGAATCCTGACTGCTGCTGCTCAGCCAAAGGCTACTATTAATTTGGGAGTATGTTTGAGAAAGTTAAACAAATTGTGATAGTGAGTGCATTCTGTTCCTCCCTCCCTGGTTGGAGCAGAAGGACTGCCCTGGAAGCCATCAAAGTGTCCCTGTGTTTCAGTCTCAGTGCTGAAATCAGCCTCCCTGTTTAGGGAACACTCCCCAATATTGCCCATTTTTGGGGAAAATTTATAAGCGGTATGTGAGTATATTTGCTAAAGTGTCATATCACATCAACCTCAAACATCACAGTTTTCACTGCAAGTATTTATTATCATTACACATAGCCAAAGTGATTTGCTCCATTTTGGCAAATGCTGACTAGATACTCATCCAGTTCAATTTCCTGTCTCCAGTAGTGGCCACTCCAGATGGAGTCACAATATACCCATAGTAAACAGATGTAGGATAATTTGTCCCCAAAATTAAGCCTCCCTCTAATCTCTTAACAGAAGATGACTTGATAGAGTTTATGATACAAACCTTCAAAAACTGGTGCATTGTGTTGTTGATATAAACTGTTATTGTTATATTTCTTAAAAAAAAAAAATGCAGTTTGGAAGCAAAAAACAAAACAAAAAACCAAAAAACAACAGTTCCTTACACAAAAAATGATTTTTTTTTTTTTTAAACTAACATTACAATTTTCTTGTTTCTGCTGCTTTTCCTCTCCCACCCTGCTTACTTCCCCTCTTCTCCCAAGAAATATTGGTGCTGGTAGGGATCAAGCATTCTCTCTGAGTTTAAGGGAAGAACAATACAATACAAATACAAAGCAAAACAACCCCCCCCCCACATTTTGGATGATCATGGATATCTGCATTTTTTGTCTAAATGAATATACCTGTTGGGAATACCTGAAATATACTGGACATTTCTTACCAATTTAAAGAAAAATACCATATTTATTGCAATGTGCAAGAGGGCAGAATAGCTTTCTAGGGTCTATACCATGGCATCTCCCTGTGTGATGAAACCAAACTCATCTTCCCCATGCCATGCCCACTTTTACTTCTAGACACATTTCAAAGGCACCATTGAGTCTACTCTGGGTTTAACCCTGCTGTCAGGCTTTTGGCCTTGGTGCTTATGACACTTAACATGTGTTTTACTTGAGATCATATGGCATTACTGTGCCATATTAAAAAAAGTTACAAAGTATTCTGAGCAGTTGCATAATAATGCTTGCTACAATCTCAGGCTGCTCTGGGTAGGGCCAAAGCTGGATGTAGCCCTCCATCCCCCCCCTCTGACACCGACCTCAGTACCAGGTATTACAGCTCAAAAGTCTGAGCATGAGAATATGTGATCTGCACACCCAGAACCTGCACCGTCCCTGCCACCTACCCAGCCTGGGAATGACAAACCTTGGCATGCCAGGGTAAGCCAGGTTTCTGCCACTTGCAGTCTTGAACTGTCACTCCAAGACCCTGCACTACATTAGTCAGTCTTCAACTCATTATCTCCATGGAGCAGTCTGATGATAATTCAACATGTGTTACTTAATACAATCTAAAGACATTCTTCCTGCAAAAAGTCATAACTTTGTTATGATACAGTTGCACTTAACACATTTTACTTCTTGAACACATGCACATTTATGTTTTAAGCGCACTTAACATGTCCTAAATGTAATGGCCCTGAAAGCAGCCATTGGCAATACAATGAGGCATATTCACTAGCATAAGTCTGGAATGAGTCGGGAGGTACAGGTAAGCAGGTGGAAGGCAGGGCATGCCAGGACCTGCCACTGCCACAGTATAGACGAGCCTTGAAATACTCTGCGTTATTACCACTAGAAGAGAGGCACCACATTTATCTGGGTTCATGGGCCAGATGAATGGCATGGGGACAACCCTCTAGACTGAAATGGGCTCACCGATCCTCTCCTTTGGGATGCCTGATCCAGCACTGACAGCACTCATGTGCTGCATAGTCTCAGACTGGGCACAGAGGCACCTGCCCTGGCCAGATTGTGATGCAATTGGCATTTGGCAACATGTGTGGTACACTCCCAGGCTGGCCAGAACAGACACATGTGGGGGACTCATGGAACTTCTTCCCCAGATCCAGTGCCCACTCTGACAAGTCTGGGACTGTGATGTATATGGCATCTGCTCCAGGACACAGACTGCACATTCACTTGTCCTGAACTGGCCAGAGTGGGCACCACTAGAACTGGATTGGGCATGCAGGAGTGGGGAGAGGTTCTGAACTGACTATGCAGGGTCAGCACCAGTAGCTAGATGATACAGCTCTGCAGGCAGGTCAGATCTGGCCTATAGGCCTCATCTTTGACATCCTTGCCCTAGACCTGCCTTTCTTAATCATTACCCCTTAAATTTTGGTAACATGAGACATTATTCGATCTGCAAGTTCAATTGTCCAAAAGTTAGATAGAACTTAAATTATCAGCATTGGTCAGTGATCCGGGACCTTTCAGCAGTGCTAAGAACCATTGCTTTGCTTCTACAGCTAGTTATACATCCTCTTAGGATTTTAGGGATCGAATCTCTAGCCAGTTAACCTAATTACCGTTCTTTGTTCAGAAGCATTTAGGGCCAGATCATGTTCTGCCTATGGGACCTCTAAGAGGACTTCTGCACCTGTGTGTGAGTCTACTTCATAGTTTCATAGTTGGTAGGGCAGAAAGGGACCCCAGTAGATCATCAAGTCCAATCCCCTGCCATGGCAGGAAAGTACTGGGATCAAACGATATTGGTGAGGTGTTTATCCAGCCTCCTCTTAAAGACCCCCAGAGTAGAAGCCAGCACAATTTCTCTTGGAAATTGGTTCCATATCCTAGCTGCCCTGACAGTGAGGTAGCATCTCTTGATATTGAGCCTGAATCTACCCTCTAGCTTGTGACTTATTTCTGGTTGCTCCTGATAGTGCTTGAGGAAATAGGGACTCCCCCAATGCCTGCTGGTCCCTCCCGACTAGTTTGTAAATGGCCACTAGATCCCCCCTCAGCCTTCTCTTGTGGAGGCTGAACAGGTTTGGGTCCCGTAGCCTCTTCTCGAAGGGCCTGCCCTGCTGCACCCTGATCATGCTGGTGCCCCTCCTCTGGACCCTCTTCATATTGTCCACATCCCTCCTGAAGTGTAGTGCTCAAAACTGGATGCGATACTCCAATTGTGGCCTGACCAGTGTCACAGAGGGGGAGAATCACTTCCTTGGACCTGTTTGAGCTGCATCTATGGATGCATGACAAGGTATGGTTGGCCTTCCTAACCGCGTCTCCACACTGTCAGCCCACGTTCATTTTGGCATCAATAACGACCCTTAATAATGAAAGATCCTTTTCTGCCTTTGAACCATTAAGGGAGTTCCCCTTCACTTCACTTCTGCTTAAATCTCTGAAAATCCATTAATACATTTACTTTTGTAACAACCACCAACTTGCTTTTAGGACTAAAGTTACAGAAGAGGGGAGGGGAAGGAGGAACCAGCCACTTTTTCTATTGATAGTTTTTCAAGGAATTTAAATTCAGTAGAATAACATTACATTTAGGGTCTTAAGGCCACTAACGTACTTAATAGAATATAGCCATTCATATAGTAAAAAACAAAAACAAAAAACAACCAACCAAAAAGCATCTCAAAATTACATTTATTACTTCATCTATTTAGTCCCCTCATTACTGTGTGCACATATATCCCTGTAGTGTCATAATGACAGGCAGCCTTAAAAAGCAGGTTTGTCAGGTTTTGTTGTATAATAATGCTTAAATTTCAATTGGTTTCCACCCAGGATTACACATTAGAAATCTTAACTATAAGAAAGGCTTTCAGGCACAAGTATCCCAAGACCAGCTTGCATACATTTTCTCATACAATAGAACAGGATTTCCATAGCTGCATAAGAAATAAAGGCCAAAAATGTTTATTTTTGCAAATTTAGTTCGAAGTGTCTCAGTTTAGCAGGTCAAAGACATCTAGAGTTAAAAATCAATAGAATTGTAGAAAATTAGAGTTGGAAGGGACCTCAGGACATCATCTAGTTCAATCCCCTGCTCAAAGCAGGACCATCCCCACCTAGATCATTCCAGCCAAGGATTTAATCAAGCTGGGCTTTAAAAACCTCCAAGGATGGAGATTCTGTCACCTCTCTAGATAACCTGTTCCAGTGCTTAAACTTCCTCATGAGGAGGGTAGTAATCCTAATACCCAACCTAAACTCCCCTTGCTGCAACTTGAGACCATTAAACCTTTTTTTACCCTATTTTTGCAATTGTACTTTAGTCTTCCAAATGATTACCCAACAAAAGTTTTCACTTTTTTCTTTGTGGCAACACCATCTCATTTAAAGGTTATCCCCTTACTTCTGCTTTATTGCATACATAGCATTACTCAGGGAGAATTTCAGAAGTTCCCTGGATGTGAATCAACTTGACATTCTAAAATACAGGACCAGAGAGGAGTGCAGGCTTCTTCATACTAATACCTTGCATTTTATATAATAAATTCACTAGGATTTCCATCAGACCCCCTAACTATTTAAATGGGATGTCAATTGTCATCAGCTCACCCACATGCTACTGTGCTGTCAGCTGCTTGGGGAGATTCCAAGTCCCCCATCTTCAACACATTGTTTCTGCTAGGAAAAAAAGAAAATGCCTATCTTGGCATCCTAATGACAGCCCCCACCATCTATCAATATAAATGTTGACTTGTATGTGGGAGAGTTCTGTTCCATATGAATAATGGAACATTATATTATCATGGCAAACACTGCTGTTTTAAGCAGTGCACATGTTCAATAGTTAAGTCTTTTGTGATACTGTTGAATTGTCATATTGAGCTACTCTTGTCACAGATTTTCTTGTTTCATAGAGCATGCAAGGCTTTCTTTACAAGGGGCATTTCCATTACATTTGCTTCATTCTTAGGGCTCACAGGGTTTGGCATAGGAGGAGAATTTTTTTTGCTCTTCTTCATTCTTTGTTCTGGTCACCTTTCCTGGGATGGGAGAACTTTTTTTTCCACCACACTTCCAGGATGGCTAGAGGGTCATAATTACTTTCTCCCATCCTTGCAATCGCTCAGTAAGCCTTTGGGATAAGCACGGAGGATAGATTTTTATGACTTAGCCGCTGTTTGGAGTATGCACTTGTTTCAGCTCCTTGAAAGTGGATTCAGAATGAATCCCCCAAAGTCAGTGCTTCTAACCCTAATTTACCCAATATCTGGAACTCTTAAGCACTGTCACTCCCTTTTCCTAGTCCTGCAATGTTTGTAAAAGGAACCCAGCTACTGGGACAGGGAGCTGACAATGGCATTCTATCAGACTGGAGTGATTAAAAAAGCAACAACAAATCATACTTTATTAGTTATTGCTAGTAGCTCCCAGAAGAATTATGCTAAGTTATTACAACAGCAGTCTAATTAAACCATAGTCCTTGCCTCTTGCTTTTCTTTCTGCATTCTTATGGGATCCGAATGGGGTAATCTCATTTAGGAATGCTTCTTTCTGTGGTTTTGCAGAGACTATAGTGGAAAAGCTATGCAATGACATTGTGGAAAACAGACTTAAAAAAAAAATATATATATATATATATATATTTATTTTATATATATAAAGACAGATTTGAAAAGAACCTGTAGAAGTCATCCACTCCACTTCTCTACTCAATGCAGTAATATCCTTGTGTAATCCTGAAACTTCCAATTTCTGGTTTCAGTACTCATCCTTACATAAACTGAAATTTCTTCCTAATCTCCAACCTAATCCTTCCTTGCTGTAGTTTAAGCCAATTGCTTCCTTTTCTTTCTCCTGTTAACATATGGAAAACAGGATTCTTTTCATAACAACTCTTTTTGCATTTAAAGTCTGTTATCAATTCTCCCTCAATACTGTCTTCTCTAGATTAAATAATCCCAAAACATATAGCCTTTTTTCTTACGTCATTTTTTTTTTGAACATTTGTGTTGCTGTACTCAAGTGTTTTTCCACATCTTTTCTGAAATGTGATGTCCCAAGCTACATATACTGCTGGAGAGGAGGCCTCATCAATGCTGAGTTAAGTATAATCTTGTCAATCCATTGCAACATACTCAATTATGATGTTCTTGTTAAAAATCTGAACTAGATGCCACACAACACAGCCTTCAGAAATGGGTTTTACCTGCCCCTTGGAGATGCAAATAATGCATGACCTAGATCAGCATCTCTTCTGATATATTCTTGCTTGTTCTAATTCACAGTGTTTTTAGTATTTGTTTGTTATACATTACACTATTATGCACTGTTATCATGTATTATTTTTACTTGTGTGTAGGAACCCTACTCATGGACCCCAAATTCACTCAGCTAGGTATTATGAGAACAATACCCAAATCTCAAAGCCCTTTTAAATTTTACTTTAGAGAAGACACCAAATAAAATAGTAGCCTCAGGCATATTAAAGCAATATAATGAAATAGTCCGATAGCATAGGGCTGGTGCTGAAACTCCCCAGTCCCGTCAGGCTAAGCTGAATTATCAGGGGATGTACACAGTCTAGATGATATAGCATTTAATAAGCAAATAAAAATAATACATTGTTCATTCATTCACATGCACAAGTAGAAGGATTTTTTTCTTCCTCTGATATTTTAATTTTTCAAGTTCTAATGAATCAACTTTTTTTCCAATTAAATTATTTTTGAAGCCTTTTCCTAGCCATGGCATATGTTTGAAAAGGTTTTGTTTCAGATCCTAAAATATATTATCTTGCAGTTTTGATCCATGAATAAAAATCTTTATTTTAAAAAAGTAGTTACCTTGAGGTTCCTCTTACATCTTTTAATAAAGATAATTATGGAAACATAGATGATAGTGACTCTCTGCTGGTGGCTTTGAAATGGTATTTAAAAGATTTGTTCTTTAGGAATTAGCTTATAGGTATATGTATATGTATTAGAATGGTTCAGGATGGGCAGAATGGATTAACTGATATGTAAGTCTGGGTCATACAGTTCTGGAAGCAGACAGACTGTTTAACACAACAAGACCAACAAGTCTGGAAAACAGAGGGAGTATGTACCATACTGCCCATATGAGCTAAACGTGGCAGTAGCTAACAAGGCCCCAGAGCAAGGGGGCCGAGTCCTGGTTTTGGGGAAACAGACCAAAGTCAGAGATGGCCCTGGAAGACCAAAGTAGTATGGTATGCATGTAATAAGTTGCACAGATGTATGACAGCCATTCAGAGGGACATACAGGGATAACCATGACTGAAGAGTCATCCTGGAGGAAGGCGAATACAAAAAGCAGAGACTTGAGACTAACAAAGGATCCCTCCCCATCCTCCATTCGGGCCCCTCCCTGTCCCTTCTCTTCCCCAAGAAGGGTTCCCAAGGCCACCATTGACAGAGGACATACCATCAGCTTGTCTCATCCAACCCACTGGAGGGGGGTGTGGGCATGGGCCTTGGCATTCCACCTCCAGGCTGCTGACATATTGACATCTGACACCCAAGAGAGATCCTCAGGGTCAACACTGCATCCTGGTCAGATGTACTTTGATGCTGATGACAGCCCTAAGATTTGGTAGATATATACAATTACTTAATTATTTGTATCGCTCTTTTGGGTGGGCAAGTATTTGGGCTGGAGGACTATGTAGGAACTTTTGGTGAGCTGTTGCAGGCTGGATCAGAACCCAGCCCTCCAGCCTGCAACAAGTCCCCAAAACTCCTATGTGGTAGGTTACTAGACCAGTCCAGGGATGCTAGATGCAGCAGGCAGGGTATCCATGGAGACTAGCCTGGGCCCCCCACAGGCAGTATGCACTTGGCTGGGCTAAGGGGTTGGGGCTGTGGTGAGGTGTGGAGCAGTGTCTGGAAGTGAGATGGGTGGGTAGGCCCAGGGCATTGACAGCATGGGACCAGTGACTATGGCAAAGCCATAATCTGCTCCCAGCCTGACCCCATGCTGTTACCACTCCATGATCCTGGTCCTGGTCCTGGTCCCTCCCACCTGTCCCACTGACCACCTGCCTGCAGCTTCATCCCATCCTCCTGGCTGAGCATACCCTGCTTGAAAAGGCTCCAAGCCAATCTCCATGAAACCCCACACCTGCCTTCCATCTGTCTGGCACCCCCAGAGGTAGGTGCAGGGTGGATGGGTCAGGGTGCCCAGGAAGCAGGGCTAGGTTTGGCAGTGGTGGTAACACTAGAAGCAGCAGCAAGAAGCCACCAGTGCCAAGGAGTCTAGCTGCCATGCTTCTCCAGCCCCACTGCACATGTGGAGGCAGTAGGGCAGGCTGTATACACCATGGCCAAGACTGCCTCCTGCACCTGGACTGTGCAGGGCTGGCAGACCTACGGTTGGCAAAATACAGCCCATGGGGTGAATCTGGCTAAACTCTGGCCTAGATGATCTCTGGATCATGTTTTGTAAGAAGAAAGAATCAATGACATCTGATATTATCCAGTCATCTAAACATCTGTAATTGTATGAGGATATGAAGGGAACCATGAATTGGATTGGGAGGAAATAGGGTGTGGTTCCCCCCCCTCAAAAAAAAAAAAAAAAAATATACAAAAAAAATGGTGGAAAGTAGGCAGGGCACAGTTACAGGTAGATACCTGCTTACAATCTTTCAATCTTCAGAAAAATTCATAAATCCAGTTTAAATGAACTTAGTAAATAAGAAAGTTGTAGATCAATATGGTAAATAACATTACCATACCAATTAAATGGTTAGAATTTAATGATTCCTGAACAGCATTATGTGACCTTATCTGATTTAAACAAAATCGAAAATTCTTTCAAAGTAAAATGAACATTGGCATGAATTGCTAAGTAGGAAGGTGATTTGATGTGAACTCTCCTTAGAGTACAGAAAATTGGTTTCTTCTGTATCCAAGGTGGCATTGAATGAAACTTGAAAAAGTAGAATGAAAGAACTTTCTAATAGTTTCTTATCCTGCAGTTTTGAATGCCTCTGAAACATAGCTGTGATAATAAATTTACATCCATGCTCCAGTTGTTCCAAAAGTTCAATAGTCTTCCATCAGACTTATAAATGGTCAGCTGAACAAAGGCTTTGAGGACCAAGCTTCACAATGATATTAATAAGAAACTATCAGAATGTGTACAGCATTTTTAAAGAGGAAATTTGATAAGTAGAAATTTGCTAGAAAGCTGTGGAAACAAAGGAGTTTGATTAGCATTTTACAGAAAATTCTCTTGAGACAGGACAGAATTTCTGAGCATGGGAGACCCTCACCACCACCAAAGCATATCCCAGTGGTAAAAGCTTTGATGTGGAAAACCCAGGGTATTTCTGAGTTAGGAGGGTTTGCTGACTGTGTTAGGATTCTCTTTTTTTTTTTTTTTTTTTTGTCCAGTAGAAATGGAAAGGTCTTGGTTTGCTTTCAGTGAACAGAAAAACAAACTTGTTTTACCCTCTAAGTCTGCTATGAAAGAGAATCATTGTTTTCCAGCCTCATTAGCCAATTCTACTTGGCACAAAAATCTTGGCAAAAATATGGGTTTGTAAGATTAAGTGGGCTAAAACTCATAAGAATTCAAAATATGATGATTCAGAGAAGCAAGAGCGCCTTTCAGTTACTTTGTCAGTGTGACTGATCTTAATATGATTATTATATTTATAGTCCAGGACAGGAATGGGTCACTCCAGTGCATCTATTTGTTACCAAGTCCCCTTTTTCTCTTCTAGTCTTAGACAGTGAATGCACAAAATTTGAGGTAGATTTTTGGATTGCAACTCTTTTCATTCAAACGGGAAACAGAGATGGAAGAACATCTTCAGACAGACTCACTAATCTAGTAAGGACAGTTTTAAATTATGTTAATCAAGAGATGGAGACCAAAGCCCTGAGGTAAGTGAGAGTGGCTCAGGAGAGGAACACAAGCAGGAAAGAAGGGGCAGCAGGGGAGCCTTTCCTATTCTTCCTGAGAAAGTAGGACAATTAGGTAGTTATTTCAAATGTCAGTGCATGAATTCATGAAGGCTAGAAAACAAGCAGGAAAAGCTGGAAATCTTCTCACAGTAATGGAATTATAATATGCTGGAATAATGGAGTTGGTGAGATACCCATCCATGACAGTGCTATAAAACTGTTTAGGAAGGACAGATAGGACAAGGAGATGGTCTTTATGTAACGAGATGGATGATTGCTTAGAGCTCCAGCATGAAACTGGTGACGGGTCTGTTGAAAGTCTCAGGGTTAGGGTCAGAGGATAAAACAACAAGGGCTATGTTGTGGTGAGCATCTGCTATAGACCACCAGACCAGAAAGATGAGACTTTTTTCAAACAGCTAGTGGAAGTTTCTGGATCACAGGCCCTGGTTTTCATGGAGGGCTTCAATAACCCTGGCATCTACTAATAAAGCAATACAGCAGTGTACAGAGAGTCCAAGAAGTTTTTGGGGAGTGTTGGGGGCAACTCCCTGGTGCAAGTGTTGGAGAGGCAACTAGGGCCAATGCTCTTCTGAACTTCTGCTCACAAATGGGGAAAAATTGGCAAGGAACATAGAAGTGAATGGTATCTGAACTTGCACTGAGCAAGCAAGAAAGTGTAACATGAAGACTTCCTACAAAAGATGTTAGCAAGAAGAGAAAGATGATGGAAAGTGTGCATCTCTTACTGAATGGAGGAGACAATCTAGTGACAGATGATGCAGAAAAAGATGAAGTACTAAAAGGTGCAGACAGAAGAGCAGTACCCCATTGCACCTCATGGCACTTTGAAGGAAGTGCCATGAGTTACAATGATCTCTCAGACCCAACAGAAGTTCACTGCTCGGTCCCAGGAGTTGGAGAATGTAGCTGCTGTTTAGAGGGGCTGCAAGCCTACAGCCACTCTCCCCTAGCAATGCCCCTCCCAGCCCCAGTGTTGTTTTTAGAAAAGGAGACGGGAAAGGGAGCAGAGGGATCACATTCTGGGGGGTTCCCAAGCCAGTGCTGGAGGGTGGGGTAGGTGGATTGGAAACACCCCAGTTTTGAGGGAAAGGCTCAAATCTACCTGCCCCATCCATTAGTGCCAGCTGAAAACCCCTCAGATTAAAATCCCTCCACTGCCTTTCTGAAAAAAAAAAAAAAAAAAAAAAAAGCACCAGGGATGAGAGGTGGCAGACACACATTAGCAAAGCGGCTCCATTTTGGACTTCTTTATTTGAAGCCTCATGCAATGCAACCATGCAATTCTGTTTGATTGTGCTCTACAGCCATGTTCAGGGGCCAGATCAGGCAAAATTGTCACTTCTGTCTCTGCTTTCAATGCCTTTTATACCTCAGTCTTCACAGGCAAGGTCAACTCCCAGGCTACCCAAACTATGCTGTCAGTTATGGGAGGAGGTGAGCAGCCAATAGTGGTGAAAGAACAGATTAGGTACTATTTAAAAAACCTGAATGTGTACAAGTTCATGGGACTGGATGCAATGCACTCAAAAGATGCTGAGGGTGTGGACTGATTTGATTACAGTGTTGCTGGCCATCACCTTTGAAAACTAATGGTGATTGGGAGAGGATCCTGGATGACTGGAAAAAAGATGGCAACTATAGTGCCCATCTTTCAGAAAGGGAAGAAGGATCCAAGAAGGATAAATACTGGTTAATCTTATGAGAGACTCGGGGGGGGGGGGGAAATATTCCAGAGCAGATTCTCAAGGAATCCATTTCTAAGTACCTAGAGATGGGGATTAGAAATGGTCAGTCTGGATTCACCAAGGGCAAGTCATGCCTGACCAACCTGATTGCCTACTATGACAAGATGACTAGCTCTGTAGAGGTGGGGAAGAGCACCTTCAATGCCTCTTTACCTCAGGTGATAACATGTTTACTTTAGCAAGACTTTTGATACCATTTCCCATAACGTTCTTGTAAGCAAGCTAAGGAAGTATGGGTTGGATGAGTGGACTGTAAAGTGGATAGAAAACTAGCTAAATCATCAGGCTCAAGGGATAATAATCAATGGTTCAATGTGTACTGGCTGCCAGCTATCAAGTAGAGTGCCCCAGGGGACTGCTCTGGGGTTGGTTTTGTTCAATATCCTAACTGAGTTTGTTGATGAAGATAGTGTACCCTCAGCACACTTGTGGATGACACCAAGCTGGGTGGGGTAGTAGATATACTGGAGGGTACAGTTAGGATTCAGAGGGGCCTTGACAAAATTGGAAGATTGGACCAAATGAAATCTCATGAAGTTCAATAGTGGCAAGTGCAGAGTCTTGCGCTTAGGACAGAACAATCCCATCCCCAGGTACAGACCAGGGACTAACAGCTAAGCAGCAGCTCTGCCAAAGGGGAACTAGGAGTTAGAGTGGACAATAAGTTGCCTATGAGCCAACAGTGTGCCCTGGTTGCAAACAAGTCAAATGGCATCTGCTGACATAGTAGGAGTGTTGCCAGCAGATCAATTAAGTGATTTTTCTTCTCTATTCAGAACTAGTGGGGCAACATCTGGAGTTCTGTGTCCAGTTTTGAGCCCCCCACTATAGAAAGGATGTAGAAAAATTAGAAGGAGTCTACCAGAGGGCAACAAAAATGGTTTGAGGGCTGGGGAAGATGACTGCTGATGAAAGATTGAGGGAACCTGGATTACTTGGTCTGGAGAAGAGAAGACTGAGTGAGAGATTTAATAATGGCCTTCAGATACATGAAGAATGGTTACAAAAGATGGAGCTTGAATGTTCTCAGTGGTGGCAGATGATAAAACAAGAAATAATGGTCTTAAGTTGCAGCTGTTGAAATTTAGGTTAGATATCAGAAGGGTAGTAAATTACTAGAACGGGTTATTCAGAGAGGCCATGAAATCTCCATCCTCAGAGGTTTAAGACCTAGTTAGACAAAGCATTGGCTGAGATGACCTAGCTGGGGATAGTCCCACTTTGAGCAGGGGGTTGGACTAGATGACCTTCTTGGTTCCCTTCAACACTAAATTTTCTATGAGGAAGTCAAGTCACGGGATACTTCACTTTTTTTTTTTTTTTTTTTAAATTTATAAACTTCTATATGGTCAGTATTTAGATACATTTGGATGAAATATTGCAAAAGACTAGGGACCCAATACAATAAAGCATATGCTTAATTCTAGCTGATTATAGGTGAGCATTTGATAAATGTTAAGCACATACTCACTAGGCCTGTACAAGTTGGCAGCAATCCGACCCAGCTGGTTCGGATGCCAGGGATCCGATCCAGAGCTCTGGACCAGGTTTCTGCTTCAATCCAGCTGAAGCAGCCCAAAAGCTTCAGAGCCACTTTGGAGATCCGGCCATAGGCTATAAAATCAGGGGGGGGGGGGGGGAAAACAAAAAAAACCAAACAAACAAAAACCACCAATGAAATATCTATAAAACTTAGTTGTTTTTTGTCTGATTTGGATGAAGCTGGCAGGTATGGTAGCCCCTGCTGAAGCCACAAATCCTGCCAAGCTTCAAGAAGATTAGAACAGAAGTGTTGGGGGAACTGTACCCCAACACCTCTGTTTTTTGAAATCAAAAAACTCATGTCATGTCAATGTGTTACAACACAGGGGGGTCAAAACTGCAGGAGTGGTAGCTCCTGGTGAGGCCAAAAAGCCTGCTAAGTTTCAAGATTGGTGCAGGGGAAACTGTACCTCAAGCTGCGGACAAGCAAAACACGTGGGTGACACTGCGTGTGTTAAGGCACAGAAGGGTGAAAACTGCAGGGGTGATGACATAGAAAAATCACAGAACTGTAGAACTGGAAGGGACCTGTTGGATCTTCAAGTCCAGTCCCCTGACGTGAGCAGGAAGTTATTGGGCTTAGACAAGCTGAGCAAGGTGTCTGTCCAGCCTCTTTTTGAACACCTCCAATGATGGTGACTGCACCACCTCCGATAGAAGCGTGTTCCAGCTTCTAGCTAACACTGTGGGGCGGGGGGGAAAAGGGGGATAAAAGAGTTATTCCTTAGGTCTAGCCTGAATTTGCCCTCTATAAGCTTATATCCATTTATCCTCATCCTCCCTTGAGGTGCTTTCCTGAAGAGTTGCTCCCCCAGATCTTTATGTTCTCCCCGGTGTTGCCTACAAGTACAATCAGGTCACCTCTCAGCTTTCTCTTACTCAAGCTGAATAGGTCCAATTCCCTGAGTGTTTCCTCACAGGATTTATCTTCCATGCCTTTGACCATGCAGGTAGCCCTTCTTTGTACCCTTTAGAGCTTATCCAGGTCCACCTTGAACTGCTGTTCCCAGAACTGGATGTAGTATTCCAGCTGAGGCCTCATCACTGCCAGATAAAGGAGGAAGAGCACTTTCCTGGATCTAGTGGGCACACAATGGCTAATGCACACCAGAGCTCTATTTGTTTTCCTAGCAACCTAATCACATTACTGGCTCATATTCATCTTCTGGTCAATCGTAATCCCCAGGTCTCACTCAGATTCTATGCCATTAGTGGGCTACCACCATTGTGTATTTGTGGTGAGGGTTCTTCCTACCCAGGTGAAAAAAAAAAAATTGTACTTGTTCATGTTAAAGCTCATCAGATTCTGCTTGGAGATCAGCCAGATAAGGCTGGATAAGTACCTTACTGAACTCAATAACCTCCTGCCTACAGCAAGGGACCAGACTTGATGATCTTACAGAATGACCACCCTTGATGATCTGGTACTTTGTTCCATTGAATCAATGTTCCTCTATCTCTGCTGATCATCTGGCCCAAAGATAATTGCCTTCAAGGGGCCAGAAGTGTCATAGCTAATTCTGTTACATTTCCAATAATGAATACCAGGGCCTATCACAGGGGGAGGCAGGAGGGTCATATGGCCCAGGCCTCTCATTCACAGAGGACCTCAAATTTAGACTTTTGATGTTATGTCCAAATGAGGTTATACATACAGACCCAGAGATACACTGACAGGACTGAAAGAAGAAGGAGGGGAAAAAAAAAAAAAAAAAGAAAAAAAAAAGGCTAAAAAAGCACTCAAGTAAAAAAGGAACATTTATTATAAAAATGATTGCATTGTATTTTGAGCATCAAACAGATGGAAGTGGCCTGGGCCTCTCTTGACCTCCGAAAAGGGCCTGACGAACACCATTTGGAAGTGCTTCACTTACCATAGCGTAACTCTTAAAACTATAGTGTTCTTTCAGCTTTAATTTTCTTTCTTCCCCAAAGCATGCAACCCCACGCACCTTAATCTTATTCTTGTTATTACGGAGCGATCTGGCATTTAGTTAGATGGTACATACAAATTCTTGAATTTTCCTTCTATTTGGCCCCCCCTTACAATTGGATGGTACACTTCATGCGTTTCTCAATATGTTTTTATAAAGTGAAAGGAGATTTTAAAAATAGGTTAAAAAGCTGCTCTAAATATAAGCATTCAAATTAAAATTAAACCCAGCTTGAGAGGTAAAGAGGGACTCTGAAGAGTCAAAGAAATTATTCGGTAATTTTATAAGAGGGACATGGAAAGAATTTTTGGCTAAAGTAGTACAGAATGTGCATGGAAAAGTATGAACCGTCTTTCCAGGCTTTAAAAAAAAAAAAAGAAGGTATTTATTAGAAAATAACAAACAGTCTAAGACAAGTCTATAGGCAAAGTACAAAAAGGAAGACCTACATTCAAACTTCAGCATGACTTTTCCCTTCCCAACCAAAAAACAAAATGTCAATTGAATAAATTCTGCAGCTCTGACCTATTACTAATACAAAACCTGAATAGAAGGGAAGAGTAAAAATTTTGCAACATTAAAATGAAATGGCTGGTTTCAACTTGTTTTGATTTTCAAGCTGAAAACAAAATGAAGGGTTTTGAAGCCACCTTGAAACAAAATGAGGGCCTTGAGTTTAAGCTTAATCTGGGCTTGCCTGCAGGGAAACAAAAAAGTAAGGAGAGGGAGGGGGAAGAGGGAAGAAGCATTTCTCTGGTATTGAGTGTGACTGTCTGGCTGCTTGAGATACTGCTGGTGCTATTCTGCTGCTTATTAAGTTATTACCTGTTGTCATTTAAAGTGGTGGACTGGACTGAGGCTGTAGGGGAGGAGGTGCCCCAATGAGGCTTCACTACCCTGTCATATAGAGCAGTGCTTCTCAAAGTGATGGTCTGTGGACTGGTGCATGTCAGTGAACCACTGGTTGCCAGTCCACAGCAAGTTGCCAGGAAAAAGAAATATATTTTCAGAAGCATAACACTGATGTCATAGTGCCACAGTTCATATGTTTCAACACTCCAGGTGATGTCACGTCATGCGAGGCGAGGAAAGAGAAAGAAAGAGTAGCGCTGTTGTATACAGTTGCTGCCACCGATCCCTGGCCCACTGGAAAAAAGAATTGCCAGTCTACCACATCAGATAGTTTGAGAAGCAGTGATGTAGGGGACCCAGTGCCAGTGAGGACACACATCACAAGTTTTGCTTGTCAGCAGATACAGGTAGTTTCCCAGAAACTCCTACATCCATCTCCTTGAAATTTGGCAAGCATTGTGCCCTCAGAAAGGTATACCATCCTTGCTGTTTTTATCCAAATCTGCCAAAAGATAAAGTTATAGCCAGTTTCATTCAACAGTTTTGATGAAATGATACTAAACCAGAAGTGAAACACTGTCCCATTAAAATGGTGAAACAAGGCAAAACAAAACGGTGCTGTTTTACACAGCCCTACTGAATAGATCCCAACCTCCCACAAAAACCTATGTATTAAAACCCAAGATTATCTGAGGGATAGCAGTTCAGAAACTTCTCTCATGAGATTCATGTTAATCATGGTGATCAAAATCAACTTTATTGGCTTTGGGAGAACAGAATAACTAAAAGAAACAAAATACATGTACCCACAACTGCAGTTTGAAACTACTTAACAAGAGCCCAGCCTTTTTTTTTTTTTTTTTTTTTTTTTTTTACAATGAACTTCAGAAAAGAGAAGTCGTTATAGAAAAGAAAACTGCTGTAGAAATTGTTCCATCTTACATAGACCAGGGAAAGTCATGCAGCACAATACAAGCTGTCACAGGGTCAGCAGGGAGCAAGATGCAATCATTTTCTTTTACTACTACCTCCTTATGGAAAATGAATGGGAATTGAAGATTAAGTCTCAGAACTGTGCTTTCTTAATATGATGTGTTGCACTGATAACACACCATTCATAGCACTTGCAGACACTAGTTTACTATGAAATGCATTAAACCCCTTATACAGGTGGGAAGATAGGTTTACAAGGACAGTGTTAAAAACACAAAAACAATACTTCCCTATTCCGGGGTTCATCCATTTCGGGTACCCAACGTACTTAGGACAGAACACCATTTCACTTTACTTACTCAAATGATGCCTAGTCACATATCTGTCATTTTACACACAACTTGCAATCTTATTCTACAGACTGTGTGGATACGTAAGCATTCACTTGACTACTAAGCATTCTCAGCAAGCTGCAAGGCCAGGAAGGATATGACTTTATACAAGCACAGGTCCTGAAATCAACCATGAAAGAGAAGCAGTTTTTAAATACAGTAAAGTATATCCCCAGGAAGCAAGAAACACACCTACCCTACCATCTCTCACCTCTAGAAGTGGTTTGAATCTACACCTCTCCAACTTCCTAGTATACACTGTTCTAACCAGTAGGCCACAGGTTTGGCATTACCCATGACCCTCGCCAACCCTCTTCTTGAAGATGAGCTAATGAATATTCAGGAGATAAAATAAATGGACAAAAGGGGGAAGTTCTGCCCCATTGGCACAAGGATTCAGTCTAGAGTCTGCAGCCCCCTCATTTCTGGAGCAGCAACCATCTCAGAGCCAACACCCCATAGCTTGCTTTTTTTTCTGGCCCCAAAATATTTATTTATTTTTTTTAAACTGTATAGGTTTCCCTTGCTTTATGCAGTACATGCATTCCTGGAAAATGGCACAACTTGAATTTGCATAAAGGGAACCCACTTTACAGTGTAATAAATAAGGATAAATTCCAAGACCTCAACTGTACTGACCCCCAGGCCCATTTCTACCACTTTTACAAGACAATTTTGGTACTCACCAATAGCAGACAGTTGGAGATAAGCTAGCGGGACACTTAAAAGTCATAATGGGGATGGCAATTACAGAAACACATGCTGGAGACAGTGAGCGAGGAGAACAGATCCATACAGACTATATTTTGGGGTGTGTCACTCCCACAACGGACTGCACAATGCAGCTGGTTGGTGTGATGGAAGCCCACAATTACATAAAAATGAATTTACCTAGCCTGTAACAATTTTTTGGTACAAAATGGGTTATTGCATAAGAGTGAAGTCACACATACAGAACCCGCATAAAGTGAGGGAAGCCTGTACAGGGGGTCAGTTAATCTAGTGGTTAAAGCACTTTTCTGGGAAATCAAGAGACATTGGCTTAATCTCCTTTGAGTTACAGTGGCCTAGAACCCTGGCAAGTGCATTACCTGCTTGCATATTGGACAAAAACATAGGAGGGCCCTCCTTCCAACCCCAAATCCATTGGTCATTTCCCTTGCCACTCCCATGCCCCTCCTACCCCAAGCTACAACTTTGGGACTTGCACTCCCTCAAGTACATACATATGGAGCTGCATAATGGCCAGAGCTAGAGTAGTCTCCTGTGTATGGATAGTGAGTGGATATGGATGCTTGTGTAGCCACGCTGCATATGGTATAGGATTATGAGATGAGCATAAGTGACAAACTAAGTGGCATGTATGCAGTTGTATAGCTACTATTTGTGCACAGCAAGTGAAGTAGGGCTGAGCCTACTCCTTGAATTGCAGAAGCTCTGCATAGGTAATGTTTCCACTGACTGAGTGAAACTGTAAGTGCTCAGCCACTGTGAAAGTCAGGCATCAAACTGGGATCCCATAATTTAAAGAGTACTTTTGAAAATGTATGCCTCAGGGTGCTCTTATAGGTTACCTTTCAAGATTTTAAATCTGTGCAATGCTACGCCATCATAAAGTTAGAACTCCAGAACAGTCATAAACTAAGGCTTAATGTGGCCTCAGACCTTACCACTAAGGGCCTGGTAAACTGGGGTATAGACAGAAACCAGGACCCTATCTCCCACTCTAGGGTGGAATGTAGCTTGGGAGCAGATAAGCCATTATTGGGATTATGGCTTCCCTCACTCCATAGCCAGCAGCAAGCAGCCAGAGCAGCAGGTGGGAAAAAACAAATTTTGTAAAAAAAATGGTTACAATTGAATGGGCAGGAAGGGGAAGTAAAGAGAAAGGAATTAAATAAGACGAATAAATAAATACATGTGCAGTCTTCCAAATGTTTCACTTAACTGAGATTGGGTCGGGGGGGGGGGGGAAGGACACCGAATCAGTACTCAGACCAGGGTAAAGTGGAGACCCATCATACTCACTGCATACATGCTACACCGAGGCAGAACTGAGACCCAGCAGGCTCGCTGCATGCATGCATCTCAACATGAATCAGATCTACAGCCCAGACTTCTCTGGCTCATTCTCTTAATGGAGGTAGGTAGTAGGATTGGTGCTGTTGTTTACACAGGGACACTAAAGCAGGCAGCAAAGTGGTGAACTGCTCCAGCATGCTCAGAGTGGTCAGCATATGCTGGGTCAAATCCTGTATGGGTAGGAGTGTGTGCTGGCTTGGGGTCAGCACCACTCCCCTGGGCAGTAGAGTTCAGGAGGATTGAAAGTTTGCCCATGATGCAAAGAAGTGTGAAGGGCTGAGGGTGGTGGATACTAAAATGTCCTGTTTGTATTCTTCTATCTCCACAGGACAGACTAACCATACACTGTAACAAAATGGGTGAAAACAGATGAAAGATCATCTTTACTTGAATACATATAACTTTTAACCATTTAGCTGGTACTCAGCACAGATTAATCACCTTTAAATGAGTGAATATTCCCGTTTTAAGTACCTTTATGGAAGTTTAAATGTAACGTGTAACATTCCCTTCAGTGACTCATTCAGTCAGCAGTAAACCTAGAAAATGAACCCATGAATCTTTGCTGCCTAAACCAGTATTCTGGCCTTTAGGATACATGTCTAATCAATCACACCCATAATTATAAAATTAAATCTGGCTAAACAAATGTATATGATGGTGTGCATTTAGGAACTATAGACATTTTTCTAGGACTTTTAAGTAGTGGAATAAAACAAAAAGTGGGATGTTCACAAGTGGACAGCTAAGTCTAGGTATGCTCTCATTTAACAGTACACTTCACTGAAGAGAGCGCAAGGGGCAAGTTCAATGGTTAAATACATGTCACCATAATCATCCAGTATAGGGGCAGGCAAAGATCAGCTCATAGGTCAAATTGGGCTCATGGTGGACTCCATTTCCCAGTAGCCCCTACCCAAATCACTGTGGCTGGTTTTCATGGAGACCGCAGCAGGAGTGGTGCCTGACAGCATGGCCCCAGGGTTTCCATGGCAGGGAATGCGACTGGGGAGGGAGCTCTTTTGGGGCAGGGATCTGCAAGTCCCTTCTGGGCAGGGGCCTGCAAAGAACAGATCACAGCTCTGCTCTGGACCATGCTGTCACCACTGCAAAATCCCAGCCCCAGATGCAGAGCCCTACCTTTCCGGTCATGTGCCCTACCAGTGCTACTGGGGCTGGTCTCTATGGCAACCCTGGCCCTGTATTGTCACAGTGCCTCCGCTGTTGGGGTCTTCAAGGAAGTGAGCTATAGCAACGTGGATGTGGGCTGCTGGGAAATAGAGTCTGGACACCAGTTGGATTTATCATTTTGTCCACCCTGGCCTTGTCTGTATTAACCCACATTTCATGGAGTCAGCAAGAAGGAAACACTTGTTGAAATTGGACTGTTTCATCACTATCATCTTTAAGGATGTTGTCAAAATATTAAAGAGGATCTGTAGGTGGAGACAGAAGTAATAATTTTTGCCTGATCTGGCCATAAAAAAAAAAGCAGTTTATAACTGTGACCAAACAAGTGCATGGCTGCAAACAGCTTCAAAAAATGGCCAATTAGGTGAAAATCTGACCCCTCAAGATGTTACAAAAGGTACTGTCTTTTGTAACTTGCATCTGTGGAGCTCTCAGCCTCTTGCTGTTTTCAGAACGGGAAGGGGGAAAAAAGGGAGCATAGGGTGTTCAGTTTGGGGGTTTTTCAGCCCCCCTGGAGGGTAGGAAGGGTGTACTGTAGCGTCCAAGGTGGGGAGCCTCTCGGCCAGCTGACCGGTCAGAGCCGGCCGAGGGAGGCAGTGGTTAACTAAGTGGACATCAGGTGGGCTGGTGATGGAGAGGTGGAACAGCGTATTGGTTTTAAAAATAGATTTTACTTATGCCACTGATGGCCATGACAGACTGTAGGCTCACTTCTGTAGTTACAAATCGAGTTGCTGCAACAAGTGTACAGATGAAAGCATGCAGGGAAGGGGTACGTCAGGAGGTTGCTGATGGGGAGCCATTGGTGGGTGATCAGTCCGCCAAAGTCACTCTGTCGTGCTCAGAGCTCCACGAGGTCTTTCCTGAAAACGTGGTCAGAATGTGCTCTGCTCTGATTTGGGCAGAAGCCGAGCAGACTTTTGTACTTTTAGAATAGCCAATGAGGATGTGCCAAGTAGGAATACTTAATTAGGCAGAACATAGCAAATTTAGAACAATGCCAATCATACAGAGGGGTGGTCTATTGTGTCAGGGACACTTACTTGATTTGGGTTGTGAAAGAGAGCAGCTCCAAATCACCCACTCCACCCTTCAGAACCAGCTGGGGAGCCCCAAGAATGAGCTGCCCGTCTCCCTCCCATTCTGAAAATGGTGACCACTAGCAGAAAGCCATGGTCAATGCTATGGCAACCTGACTGCAAGTTTCCAGATACAGTTAGTTTTCCCTTCCTCCTGGAACAGTGAACTTCTGTTTGGTCTGGGGTGATGTTGCAACTCAGAACACTTTGGGAAAATCCTTGAGAGTTATAGCTAGGAGCTGCACTTTTACTACCACTCAAAAACGTATACACAGGGTGCAGATGGAACTAATGCAAAATTACTCAGGCCTATTAGACAACATCAGTGTGCAACTACAGTCAGATTGGTAAATCAATAACTGGCTTAGAAACAGCAATGTTGTATCTGAGCTAAGGGTTGGACTAGATGCCCCCTGAAGTCACGTTAACCCCTATGATTCACTCATCTCACATAAGCTATTTAAAAGAGACAGAAAAGAGCATGCATTTCCATGATTAATAGAAGCTAAAATGATTTAAAGGAACTTCTGGAACACAAATCTCTGCAAAAGAGTATACACACAACTGACACATTCCAAGATAGAAATTAAAACATATCTAATTTTAGTCCCAATGCAGTGAAGCCACAGTGGAACTTGCTGCAATGGGTGACAAATACAATGAAATGCCACTTTAAAGAGATATCATGGGAAATAACTTGAAGTAATGTAATAAGATTGCCATGATAGCCAATAACATTTCAACAGAAAGGCCACTCTTTGGACTAATTAAAAATAAAGCTTTTGAGACCTTAGAGCTTCTGTCTTTTCCTCCGATGCACCTTCAAAGAGTAAGAGACAAAGAGACTTTCTGAGGTTGTTTACTAAAGGTAATTTGATAGTTTTCAGCTTTACTAATGAGCTTGTATGGCTTGCATATTAACTAATATGATGGCGTAACCAAAGACGGAACTCCCACAAGTTACTGTACTACATTAGGGATCTGACCTTATAAATGGCCCAATACCATCTGTACTGGGACTCACTAGAAAGACTGCTATTATTCTTATACCATGTTTAGCCATCTTTCAAATGATGCCAAATTCTAGTTTTGCAATTTTTAATCTATTAGGCAGCTGCTGTTTTGCTTATCAGGTATACTTTCAGTGCATATACAATGGAACAAAGTTTTTCTTTATAACTTATTTTAAACATGGAAACTGATGGTTTTCATTTGAATTAGCAGCCTTCCAGGGGGACTCAGCAAACCAATTACCGTGCATTCACTTAAAAGAAGAAAAAAAAAAAAAAAAAAAAAAAAAAAAAAGGTTTAAATTTTTCTACATACGGCCAATAAACTGAAGATAATCTAAAATGGATAATAATGCTATCACCCCCAAAAAAACCAAAAAAACAGAGAAAAAAATTTTGAAAATAAATTAAAAAACC
>JAGPOW010003316.1:18177749-18197033 GCA_030014935.1 Caiman crocodilus | reverse complement strand
TTTTTTTTTTTTTTTTTTAAATACTGTTCCCAATTTAGTAGTGGTTCAGTTACTCCAGCTTGTGATAACAGTATTGCACAACCATGCTGTGAGGACCGATGCCTCTTTGCTGCTACTGCTTCTCAAAGTCTTGTACATTCATGATTTGGCCAGTGTTCTTTTCAGCGTAATGGAGACAAACCATGCATGTCAGAAGCAAAGCTAAAGAAGAAGTAGGGATATTTTAGTTGCAATAGTGTTTTAAATGAATTTACACAAAAATAATATCTCTGTTAGCATGCAGTTAGCCTGTCTTGGTACCACATGTGCTTGCCTCAATAATGATGGGGATAGACTGGGTATCTATTTCTTTTCATGTTTCCATACATTATAAAGAAGTAGAACTCAATAAAACTGGGTGAAATCTTCTGGAAAAACAAAACAAAACAAAACAAAAAAAACCCCACACACACACACTGGCTGAATGCTATACTATAATCATGCAAGCAATTTGAAATAAATAAATATTTTATTAGGGGATGAGATGCGCTGGAAACCTGTTGATGAGGAGTATACTGCTATGCAGATCATCTTTTTCTAGAGCAAAATGTACCCTAAGATATTGTGATAGCTACTGATAACAAGGTATTCTTCGTAGCATCTACAACATCAAAAAATTAATAGTGTAATGTACACACACACACTGCAGTGTTGCACATCTTGTTGGCAAGAGGGTGTCAGAGAATGAGAAATTCCACCCCAGGCTTTGCTTTATTCCATGTGCAAGAATTCATGATGTGAACTGTCCTAGAAGAGTAATGTCCTGAAAGGCATCACCAATTGCAGCAATGTCACTGACTGTGCTGCTGGCAGTGTGGTGCCAGTCAGTTGGGCAAAGCAGATGCTTCTGCTTTCCTGCACTGTCCCCTAGGTTTGGACCCCAAGGCTGGTGCTCTAGTCACACTGCTCCCTGAATAATCCTATCCTACTCTTCCTCCAAATGGCTGGCTGAACAATTTGACTGCTGTTCTCTTTTTACTGCTCAAAGAAAAAAAGAGAAAAAATAATACTTAAAAACCAAAACAAAAAACAAATCACTTGCTTATTTATGTACAGAAATATTCCCCAAACAGTACTGGCCAAGCACTATCCACGTTCTTTTTTCAGACAAACTCTTTATGTTCTCCAACTGGAACTCCTTAAACTAATCCCTGAGGAAACATTTCTGTAATTAGAACAAGCTGCTATTTAAAAAAAAAAAAAAAAAAAGAAGAATATACACCATGGTATCTTTTTGTGGCAGTTCTATCCCTAATGGGAAGTCATAAACCTGCCCCATCCCTCTAACTCTTTTGAACCACCACCCTGCAACCTCTCCTGCCATACCTTGATGGAACCAGTTATGTAGGAGGCATCCTTAGCCCCAGCAGGAGTTTTCATTTTGAGTCACTTGGCTTCCCTTTTTTATGGGCTGGGCCCTGACCCTCTTGGCCTATTTTGCTTTAGCTGCTCCCTGCAGCCCTACAGCCATTTAATTCAGCCTTGGCTCTTCAGTAGCAGCAGCACAGCTAGGAATTAGGTTCCATAAGGCTCTGGACCCTCCATGTTCCTCAAGCCTTAAAGGGATTTAATCCCCTTCCTCTTTCTCAGTATATGACCCATCACTGACAAAGGGTGAAAAGACACACAGCACTTTAAGGTTCCTGTAACACCATTAAATGAAAAGGAAAAAAAAAATACCACCTCTCTAAACCCTCAAACTCAACATGAACAGGGATACTTTATCCATTTGGGATTCAGGGATAAGGAAAAGGAACAAACCACACCTCTTGGTCCTTACACAACAGAGCTCCCTTTTTCCATGCAGGCCCCACTGTGGCCCAACTGGAGCATCCTACCCCTTTCCCATCAAAGGCTAAACTACCCCTTTGGCTGGAGAGCAAGCCAACTTGCTCCCCTGAGCTCCAGCCATTTAGGTCTGCCCAGCATTTTATCTGGTCCAAGTACAAGGGCTGCTAGTTGGTCCCCACCCTGCCAGCTGCAGGCCCTTCAGCTCCTTGGCATGCAGCCACTCCCCAGTGTAGAGTTGCTGGCTGTTGCAGCTGCCTTTGCTCTGGGCCACAAAGATGCTTCTCTTAAAAATCCCTCACCAGTTCTGCTAGCTTCACTACACGTCCATAAACTGCACAATGGATAAACTATAGGCAAGATATGTTCATGGAAACCAAAAGTATATCCTAACTAATAATCAATTGAGTCTATTATTGACACTCTAAGTGACCTGGCATAGACATGCAGACCATCTGCATACATAGAGAGTCACCACCTTATTCTAATCCATCTGTTACAGAGATTTCTTTTCCAGCAGCATGATCTGTAGAGCTTTAATAAGATGTGTACCGACTTCAACGTTCGTTTTTTTTCCTTCAGAGAAAGTGAGTGCCTCAGAGTGTTTGGGGCCTGGCTAACAGGGAAAACACAAGGAAACAAAACAGTTCTTCTCTTTCAGGGGACCATCCCCCAAAAATGTACCTTTAGTCATCACTGAGGTGTGCATCATTCTTTCTGTTGCTTACTCTGCCTTTTGTTTTCATAACCTTGCGTCCTTTCTATGTACAGCAATCCAGTTTCAAGAGGATGTGTATGGGGTGCTATATGCTGTTGGTTAGAACATTCTGCTGGGAGATGCAAGACATGACTTTAGCCCCGCTCAAATGGAGGAGGGCAGTGGATTCAGGTTTACTACTTCCTGGACAAATGCTCTAACCATTAGGCATTAGTTAAAAGGGGATAGCAACAGCACTATTATTACAATCTTCTCTTTCAGCTCTGCTTTAAAGAGAAGAGTGAGTTGGGCCCCTGAACTGAAAGAACAGCTTAATCGGTCCTGGAAGGGGTTTGGCTTGGGACTGAATCCCAGTCTCACACAGGGGTCTACCTATCACTGAGTGTTTCAGACATCTGTCTAGCGTTCCTGGCTTAGGCATCTTTCTATGGGATTCATAACAGCCAAAACAGTTAGGAGGATCCATTCTCAGGTGCCCATATCCTCCTTTTCACTGTGTAGGGAAATTAGGTTTGAGAATTCTTCTGCTAGCACAGTAGTGCTGAGGAGTCTGGCCATGTCCAGAGCAAGTCACTTTTTTGAATCTCAGTCCAAGTGATTCCTTAGATATGAAAGCCTTGGCATCTCTTATCCTACCGTATAGCCCAGTTTTCCAAAGCACATAATCCCCTAGATTTTATTCTCACTGTCTCTACTATGCAGTATCTGGAAGACTAAAATTTAGGCACTGAGTGGTATCACACAAGTCCCTTCAGGGATTGGTGGCTATGCAGTCTTTTAATGCAAGCTCAAAGCAAATTACACATACTGGCCCTATTAAGAATTACTTACAACAAGTCATAGGCTGAAATATATTTACATAGACATTTGTCAAACCATTTGGAATAAACAAAATTCATAAACAAGTAGTCTGAAAATTATTCCCAAACAGGAAAAAAAAAAAAAAAATGTTCATCTAATACATTATTCAGCATTAATTAAGTAGTCAGTTCTAGTGGGAAATTATTATTTTTGCTGTTAATATAATAGACGGAATGTTAAAATGTGAGCATTCAAAAGACCATTTTAGTGCTTGGGGTACTGAGACCCGTAACAGCTCAAATCAGTGGTTGCTGATAAGACAGACAACTAAACAGGTCAGGTAAGTTTCCTTTTTCTCTCCCCAGTATAGACAATCCTCATGAAACATCACGTACAATTTACAACCTAGTCAAGTTCCATTTTAAGTAGTGCTATGCAAAAGATTTACTCTTGGTAAATCTTGTCATATAAGAGCATCCACAAAAGAAAGAAAACAAAAAGAGCTTTTCACACACAAGTCAAGACCACACTGCTTTACAGACCCTGGAGACAGCAGGTCTAAGCGTAAGAAAGAAAACAAAATGAAAAGCTATAGAAAGCATTTACTTACCCCTCAGTCTCACACACACAGCCAAGCACTACTACAGGATAGAAGAAATCTTTCTACTCTTATTTTCTCAGTCTCCAGTGCTATCTAGCTCAGTGTGACTGATAACAAAATTACCGGTGGTTAACAATTAGTTCTTAATTGCCATCAGTTGCTTTTTTCACCTGTTCTGCTTGCAACTCCCTAGAATTACCACTATGTTCTATTAGCTCATTTGACCTACATTTTATCATCAGTCCTTCCTCTCTTGTTCCCTCTCAAGGCCTCTTGGATTGTGTTGTACCCAGCATTAGAACAGGCAGAATGACTTCTTGAGAGATAGTCTTCTTTTGGGACATGTATTTTCTGTAATGGAGCATAAGTAGACCTTGTTGGAAAAAAAAGGGGGTTTTGTGTTTGACATATACTGTTGCAGCAGTGCTATAGCTTTTTAGCGATACTAGACTAATTCATGTGAAAAACATTCTGCTAAATCAATGCAGATAATTATCTTAGGTAACATCTACAAGCCAAAAACAAAACAACCCCCCCCAGCCAACAAATAAAAAAATCCCCCAAACCTTAAGTGACTTAGGAATCTAAGTGGTAGACCCAATAAGGATTTAGTGGCTTCAGATGGACTGAGGTGCACAGGCTGCATAGATCCCTTAGTGTTTGTTCTCTTGACACCTAGAATTGCATATGCCTAGGCTTGTCCCAATGCAAACTGCTTGTGCCCTAAGGAGTTCCACCTGTTCTCAGAGTACACTTAGAATAGATCAGAAAAGAACCAGGCTCTTTACAAAATATAGTTGTGCTTGCATTTTGAGAAAGGGGTTATATAATAGCTAGAGTGGTCATAGCATTCACGCAGAACCTGATTTATTCTTCTCAACAGGTGGCCTAAGACCCAGATTTCCCACCCCCCTGAATTCTACTTTATTAAACACAGTCACTACCAGACATGTTGGAAAAGAAGAGAATGACTTCTGCTCAGTTCTGTGAAAGGAAGATATAGGTGTCTAGCCGTCATACGTAATTCAGGACAAAAGCATCTCCAAGCAGCCCTGCACACCAAATAGAGGCTGGATTCCATGCACACTACTATGTTCAGCATTTCCTTTGGGCTAGCTTTAGATCACTTCTGGCTGAGCATACTTAGTGTTTTGTCTCCTACTGTGAGAAACCTAGCTCTCCCTCACAGAAACTGTGGAGAATAGGCACCTAACACACAATTTTGGCAACCCCAGAAGCCAACCAACTAAAACCTTGGCAGTGCTTTGCCTAACTTTCAGGTCATGTCTAGATACAAACTGGCATGCCTGGCAGTGATGCTTTCAAACCCACTACTATTTTCTGTGGTACTAGAGCAGGATGGTTCTCATATAAGCCAGGGGGAGTTCATTCTGCAAGTGACTGGGTGCAATACACCACATGGGGTGGCTGTATGCCACATGGGCAGCACCAACACAAACTACACTCTGCATACCATACTCTGCCCCCTGCAGTGCATGCCTAACAGCTCTCACCCCACTGAGCTACACCATGCCCTGAAGGAACTTTAGGCCATGGGCTTTCCTGGCACGGTGAGTTGAACATGGGCCATGCCACCCCATCCTGTTTCCTAGGGCAGAGGCAGGAAGTGGAAAATGGAGGAGTGAGACCTGAAGACCCCAGCTCCTGCTATAACAGGAGGGATTGAGGGAGTAGTGCCTGTGTAGGGTCCGGAGATCCAGAAAATAATCCAACCCCACAACAGGCTATCAGTTACGTAGCCCTGATAGAAGCCATCACTTATGTCATGGTGACATTGGCTATGCTGCTTCCAGTTAGGTGCTGGCATGGTACATTTGGGAGTACAACTGCCAGACATTGGAAGTGTACAGTCTAGATATAGCCTTAAAGTAGCTAAGCTAAGTAGTCAGTGGATCTAATCCTAAAACCAATTTTCAAAAGTGATTTAGGTACTTGACTGTTATTAAGTGTCCATGTATTTTTTGAAAATAGAACTTAATCTCCCATGTCAACAGGGGTTTGTCTACATGAAACCAGGTAAAACCATATAGAGATAACCTGAACTGACTCTAGGGTGACTGGCTTTAGAACTATGACCTCTATAATCACATGAGAGCACGGTGCTACACCCAAGTTATAAATGCAACTTTTCATCTGGTTTGGGTACTGAAGAGTATGTGGCCATAACAGCACAATATTTAGCAGGTATACCCTGTTTTCCGGAAGGTAAATAGCAAAGGCCAAGTGCTACACTTCTGTAAATATACTGCTTCCAGTACTCAAACTCTTCCAGTAAGAGTGAACTCTACTGTCTCTGCATGATACTGCCAAGGTCAGTGTAAACATACCTTTTGACACTTGAAAATTTACTCCCTGATTCTGATGTTATTCAGTTATTGCACCCCAAAGCAAGATTTTGCTTATTTCTTATTTGAAATATGTAATTTAGCCTCACCTAAACTGCATTTAACTATTTCAGTTAGGTGATGACATTTAAATATTTATTTACCACTAGACATTAAGACAGGCAGTTACCTGTGTTAGTCTGAAGTCTGGCAGAAGACTGGGCACAATGGCATCTTACAGACTATTACAGAGAGACATAAGGTTTTGTAAGGAACAGCATACTTCACCAGTGACTGTTGCTTATGCAAGCTTATGCTTCTCTGTTTATTTGATATTAAGTCAATATTAGATAGAAAGATGTTAGGTATTTACTTAACTGCTTCTTAATTTACTTATGTGCCCATACTCCATAACCTGCAAGTAATAAAATGGCTGTCATTTTGTTGTTGTTTTCTATTGCCCAGCTGAATTGAGTTGAGTGGGATTTATGGGATCTTTACTTTGCAAGCATCATTTCCATTATTATCAGCAGGACACTGGGTTTCTTGATAACATTTCCTAGAGGAAGGAAGGTCTGTCAACTTCACTTCTGGCAAAAAGGTAGATCAACAGATAGCAGTTAATCAGCTATAGATAGAAGAAGCTCAGATGCTGAGCACTTGGAAAAAATGCCTGCCCTCTCTTAAGCAAAACACACTATCCCAGTACTAAGTCTGGTCTTTCTCTACAGTGCATACAAAAAATAACCTATTTTATATTAGGACAGGAATGAGGATAAGTGAATTCCCACGAATGAGGCACATTTTGTTATTCAAACAAGGTCAATCCAGGATTTTGCCCTGGAATTTAGAGCAGTCATGACTAACTCAGGACCAAAGTCACCATATAGTAGAGCTGGTTTGGGGGAAAACAAACAAAAAATGTTGCCAAAAAATGTTGAAGGAAATTGATTTTTGTTTGTTATCCCCCGCTTCCCCCATCCCCCAATTTCTACTGATTTCTTATTATGTAGTCATATAGGGCCACAAGAAGGATATTATGTGATGCCATAACTGAAACACATTAACAAAATTCAAATTTCCTATCACAGCTATTAAACTGGTTCTGTGATGCCAAAATGTAATACTTGAAGCCCTATGTTATAGGTCTGCACCTATTGAAGTCAAAGGAATGAGCACTGGATTGGATAGTTCTGTACAAATGATAAAGGAGCCTTTAAGTTATGAAACTGGTGCAAGAGAAAAGGAGTCTATTGTTGAAAACAAGGTTTTGTAGCTTTGGTGTTGAAAACAGTTCTAGTGAGTCATGTAGCCAAAAGTCCCTGCTTTTAATTTCTGCTTAAATCTCAGTCTGCGGAGTTGAACTGTTGATTTATATCCACTATAACAATTCACTAAGTAAAACCACTAGATTATTTGAATTTTATTGTGTTTTTTTACTGCTACACTGATAAGCAATTGAACCCAATGAATCTGTCAGAGGAATACATCTTAAAGGCGTAGATTTCCTGTTTAGCGAACTGTAAAATACACAAAAATTAAACAGACTCTTCATCATAAGAATATTATAAACAAAGATTCTGTGCACTGGCAGGGAAGAAGCATCACAACACAAGAGCTTTGAAATATAATATTAATGTAGGTTTTAAAGGAAAATATTTTTCTTCATATAAGGCTAGGACAAATTACACTAAGATAATGAAACTGTTAAACAAATAACCAATAAAAGTTGTTAAAGGAATACATTTCAGATGTATTATGGGGCAATGTTTTACAGTTTTTTATTGTATCGTAATGCTGTATGAACAGAATACTTCTGATAGGATATCATATGAACAGACAAATCATAAAATATATGCAATTTGCTAGCTGTAGTACAAAAGAATCATTGGCAATAAAATGTTAAAACCCAATTAGAAACAATACATCTTTTAGAGAAGACTTAGGGGAGGGGAAAAAAGTGGCGGGGAGGGGAGGCGGAAAAAAAAACCCCAAAAACCTTCCACCAAAATCCTTGAAATCGTCTGTGCTTGATAATAGTTCCCAGAAATTACTGGCATGGACATCCTTGTAAAGATTTACTGTGACATTACTTTACATGAAACTGAAGCTTAGAAAAAAAAGTCAAATTTGAATTCCATGTACAGCAAGTGTCTGTTAAAGACAGAATTTAATGTGTTCTAAGTAGCCATAGCTTTAAGCTCCTCTGACCCTTTTTGATTTGAAGTTTCTTTTACTACCATCTATTATATCATTGCAGTAGGAAAATGTTCTCACATAGGAGGTGGGCAGAATGCTGATGATGTAATCCATGATTATGTAGAAGGAGGTTGTAATTGCTGACTTTTAAAAATAGCACCAGCTAATTCCCCCATGACCTCTTAAAGCCAGTGAAAGCTGCTGAAGAAGATGTGTTCATTGTTAGGGTAATTAGATAGCTTGGGGACCTGAATTCTCTAGAGGGTTATCTTCATTTTATATTGTGCTATTTATACTGCAAGTTTTCATGCAACTAATAATTTCTCTTTTATGCATTATGATGTATCGGCTATCAAAAGGTTGCCATCCAAAGAAGAAAAGCATGAACTGTAAGACACTGTAGCAAGTGAGACTAAATCTTCTGCTATTATTGCTAGGGCAAAGGGTTTTATTCAGTTATGTCTAGAACTCCTGACTCTTGGCATAAAAAGTCCTAATAACATGCTATGCAACTGTTTTGAAGTGACTTAACAGGATTAATAAACCATATAAGAAAAGTATTCTAATGTAAGAAAATGAAAATGAAGGTTGGCATGGGCAAAAATATAATTTTAGAAAGAAGGAAAAGTGAGCCTTCAATTTCAGTAGTGCCACCTACATCTTTTTAGAGTTGTTTCCTTACATGGCTGTTTTTCAATTATTTCACTTAATGTAACAGCATTTTGAGTCTCAGTTTGTGGAGTTCTGGTTTCAGGCAATACAGGCAGATTTAAGCCTAGCCAAAAATAATGGGCAAACTTCATTCTCACTGTAATATCACTGTATAAATAAAGCATTAATATTAGAATAGTATTAATATTATATCTTGTTTAATCAAGTTTAAATGATATTTACTTGTCCTCTAAGGGGATTTTAACTTTTATTTTCAGTTATCCCCTTTCAAGATACTGCTTGAGGCAGTTTTAGATTTAGGAACAGAAGGAAGAAAGGACCTCTTGGGTCATACTACTGTAAGCAGTATGTCCTGTAATCCCTTTCATAAGCTAATTAAACACCATCTTAAAAATAGCCTCTTTTTTTTTTTTTTTTTTTTGCCCACAACCTAATTGGAAGAGGGTTCCAGAACTTCACTGCTATAATGGTTAGGATCCTTCTACTAAATTTCAGTCTAAACTTATTAATAGCCTGCACCCATTTCTTTGTGTGGCAACACCATCCTTTACATACGTCTTCTTCTTTCCCCTGATATATTTAAGAGATTAACTATCATGCAACATTGACAATAAAACAGTATTGATGCATTCTGATGAGAAGCATTGCATATCAATTCAGTAACTGAAGTGCTTTAAGGTAGCTTGTCTCTCTGTATTCCACTGCTGGTGGCTGTGTGTGCACCCCAGACAAGAGATTTTGCAAGCAGCGTTCTTTCACTCCACATGTCAAAAGCACACTAAAAGCATATGTGGCAGCGTGAAATCCATCATTTCTTTTTTTCCACTTTGGATCTCCAGGTAAATGTAGCATTATGAAGCATAATTGAAAGGCCTCTCTTTTATAAGCCAAGCACCTAAATAGGAGAAACATGACTGTTCTTGACTGCTGTAAATGGACTGTTACCACTTCTTAGTAGCAATGATTGAAAGGTAACATTGATAATCTCTTGCACCCATTATCAATTTAAAAAACTTCCTGTGTGTTGCATATCTTATGTTGAGTACTGCAAACCCTTCCCTTGATGTAGTGAGGGATTATTAAAGATAATTTGATCATTCCAAATCCAAGATAACAAATGGAAGCATTTTATTTTTAGTCTCCATCTATCATTCCTCCTGGGAATCAAGAAATACTTTGAATAAAACCCATCATGCATCTGGAGGGTTCTTTAGGTATAAGAAGACAGTAGGAGAGTATTTACTCTTTGAGTAAACTCCTGTGATGGGAGTCTCTGAAGACAGACAGAGGAGATGGGTTGGAATTAGACAATGGGATTGATGGATTGAACAGTCCACAGAAATACTTTTCAGCATCTTCTGGTATTTTCCATTATGTTGCAGTCCAACACAGCTGGTCTATGTAAGGGGTGAAACAATAGGAGGTATGTATTTGCGGGAGAGAGGGAGTGCTATAGATATGAAGGCAATCAGGGCAGTTCTTGAAAGTCTTGTGAAAATATTGTGTTTAATTGATGAGGAATATAACACCTCATTGGGGGTTTTCAAGAGGAGGTTAGATAAGCATCTAGCTTAGTGCATCCCAGCACTCTTTTCTGCTTATGCAGGGGGTCAGACTCGATGATCTATTGAGGTCCCTTCCAACCCTCGCATCTATGAATCTATGAACCTCTGACTCCAAGAGCACAGCAATACATATAGCAGTAACTAGGAAACTTCCCTAGCTCCTGTATGGCACCAGTGATAAGTATGATACCAACAATGATCCCTCTTTTTCTCTCAGTACTAGATGTATATAAGTAGATAATGTCGAGTTTAAGGTAGAAGATTGTTAAGTCAGCCATTAGTGTGTATCACGCTACTGTAGAGAGGAGAGCAGTGGCAGAATTATTTCTGCTCAGTACCAATGATAGAGAAACACACAGTACCATGCCAGTAAGTATCAAAGATGTGTTCAGTTTTGTGCAAAAGAGAAGGAGACCCTGGGATCCAAGTCCCAGTCCTGGAGGTGCTGAAAAGATCTGGATGTTGGTAGTTGCATGCTAGATTTTTGATCCTTACAAGTCCCAGATGTTCCCATATTGGGGTGGGTCTTGAAGATTTAAAAATTAAGGGTGGGAAAACTTTCTCTTTCTTTCATGATAAGCCTAGATATATACTTTCTTCATTTACCTATCAGTCTACTTCTCCTTCCCCTCCTATTCTTATAAGATTATATGAAAGAGTCTGGAGGGCAGCTTCCCAGACAAAGAATACAGAAACAGAAGGAAGAGTCCTGATGTTCACTGTACCGGGAGAATGGCTGGGTCATTTTCAAGCTCAGGTCTCATAGATTGATCTACATTGAACACTGAGGCAAATCTCCTTGGACTTTTTGGCGCTCTGAGAAAAGGCTCTACAAGTATTGCACTTTAGGGAGATGTAGATCTCCCCTAAGCAATAAAAGCAGATGTCACAGTTGTCATTAAAAGGAAAAGATTACTGACAGAAAATGCAGATTCTAAATGTAAGGATTTAGTAATAGTCGTTGCCAAGTGAAGACTAATGCAGGGTGTCAGAATGGAAGATTAAGAGAAATACATTTCTGTCTTCCCTCCCCCCCAAATATTAGTGACTGGTATCTATTTTAATATCTACCATCTAATAAACTTAGATACTCTTAAGCTGGAAGCTGTGCCTAAGCTGTAGCTTTGTAGATGGAGTTTGAGAGAAATGGCAGGGAAATTTGCATAGCTTCTAGTTCCAGGCCCCAGTGCAGCTCTTCACTGCTCAGCCCTAGGATGGGCACAGGAACAGGCATGGGCAAAGTCCTGCAGCTTCATGGGCCAGGTCCCATGGCTCTGCAGGACATATCCAGCCTATGAACTGTACATTGCTTCTCCCTGGGTTATGCAACAAAATAACACAGCATTAAACCTTCGCATAATTGTGATAACTCAATTCAGGTTTAACAAATACCTGCAAACTAAACTATGGGGATTGATTATTTCTTTTAAGTTGATATCACTTCAGTTAAGACAACAGTGTGCAGATTATTCTGAGAAACAAAAGCAAGCTCCTAAGTGTAGTTCCACTGAAGCCAATGGATTTTGCCAGCTTCTCTAACCCTTTATAACTATCTACCTGCTGCTGGAAGTGGGGTTATGTCCCTGTAACACATATTACAATTAATACAACTGGGGGAATTTGAGTTGAGAAGCACCTGTATACAGCAGGCTATTTGTACTGCTCATAGTCATGGCAATTTGTGACAATGTGGATAAGCCAGTAGGCAGAGAAAAGCACTATTTGCTTTTTGTTATATTGGATAATTCATGCACTATACTCATTTTTATATTTGATTTGACACATCTGAAAGCACACTTAAAATGACATTAGAAGAGACTCACTATTGCTAATCGCAAGGACAAATCAAACAGACCCTGTGACAGAGTATGCTTGTTATGGTGATGGCTGGAAGTTGAAGTGTTTGGTAACACATTTCCAGAAAATCCACAGAAAGCTGTAAGGCACATATAATAAATATGAACTATGCATGCAAAGCATCACATCTGGGCAGCCCAGTTTTTAAATGAGGACATTAAAGAAATGGGGACAAACTAATCTCATATTTGTTGTCCAATTCATCAGCAAGGACTAGAGGACAGTAAGACCGCTACAAACATGGCTGAACTGGCTTGATAAGATAGGTTTGTGGCTATTTTGCTTTTGACATACTGGACAGAGTAGTTAAAAATATATCAATATGCTGGGGGTGGAGTGGGAGATTTTCAATAACACAATTAGCAGTCCAGCACACAGAACAGGCATTTATTGTGCATGCTAAGTACTGGATGAAGAGGGAAGACTTTCAAAAGCACAAATGATAGAAACATAACTCCCAGTAAAAGAAAATGTGAGGTGCCAAATGTGTGTATTTGGAAAGTTCTGCCTATTTGGTACGCCTAAGAGGATCTTCTTCTATTAGATGCATAAAACAAGATCTGAAACTGCTCCCAAAAAACCCACCCACTCACTCCTACTCCATACATGTGGCTGAAAAACATCATGGCCATTTTTGGGGGTCTGCCCAGGGAGGCTCTCAAGGTACTTGTTGCAGATGTACTCCAGGGAGCAGGGCTGGGCATGCCTGGCACATTCTTATGATGTACCATTTTTTCAGCATGTGGCACACATGGGCCAGAAGCAAGAGGAAGCAGCACTCTCATGATTAACACAGAGATAGTATAAACATAACTTAACAGCCAGCCTGAGGAACCAGATGAGGGATATGGACATCAACTTTAATCTTCCATCCAGGAATATTGTTCTTTTCCAGAACATTGTCTTTTTATATCTTCCCTTGATATGAAATTATTCAAAGTTGCTGCACATTTCTTTTAATTTTCACTTGCATTTGTTTTTGTATAGCACAAGGAAAAATAGTGGGATAGCAGACTTGGAAAACATACTTCCATATCTCTACAGGAGAGGCATAAGGTACACTAAAGAAAATGCTGTGGTTATGGCCTGTTTCACGTGGACTTACACTGACAGAAGAGTCCATGACTGTCAAACCAGCATCATTCACCAGCTGCACTAAATTAAGTGCTGAGGGTGTGGACAGAGGCAAAATATACTGTTCACATTTCTAATTCATCATAATGTTACTTGCCTGCAATATGTCATGAATTATGATGCAGATAAGATCTGCCATCATATATCATTTATTAGACAGCTACCCTGCCAATTTCACAATGATATCAACACTATTCCTGCTAAGTAGTTGAAAAAGATAGCAGTGGGATATGTTAAAGGCTAGATTCTTCTTCTACTTCTCTCTCACAAACTGCTCACATAAAGCCCCCCACTTCCAACTACTCCAAAAATGAAGGAGAGGGAGGAGAAAGAATCAGGAAAGAGGCATAGAGAAAAGCTTCACACAATTAAACAAAAAAAGTCTCTGTACATGTGTGATACATCTTTATTAATTAATCAGATCCATCAAATGCAGTCTGTCTCTCAGGGCCCCCTATAATAAGCTTACTACATTTATTTTAACCAGTAGGGCTGTGTGAAATGGCACCGTTCCATTTTGCCTTGAGTTTCGACAGTTTGACAGAACAGTGTTTTGTCTCGAATTTCATTTCACCAGCAATTCAGGAGAAACCTGGAATGATCAGCAACTTAAACAATTACTTTTCATTCTCCTATTGGCTGGTATCATTGTCTGAAAGAGCAGCTGACCAGGCTGATCTCAAAATTCTGCTATTACAGATAAGATCAATAGGAAAGAAAACAATCATAAAGCACAACAGGATCTTGGGAGAGAATGTGGCCTTCTGAAAACTGATTCTGTGGGAGCACGTACACGTTACTGTATGGCGACACTGCTATGGTGCTACACGCTAGTACTTCCTTTTGGAAGTACAAGCTCCTGTGTGATGGCACAGTACAGGTGGTTACTGTGCCATGAGTGTGGTGCATGGTTTGATTTCGCTACTCATAGCAATGCCCTGTACCAGGGGAGCACGCCACTATGATGTAACTGCCAACCCATGTGATTGCTACTTTGCCATAGTGCACTGTATGGCAATGTAGCATATTGTGTGTAGACACAGCCTGTAAGTCCCCCATACCCCTCTGGCTACACAAGGCCTAAAAGCTCAAAACACCTGAGAACAGGTTGGACAATGATTTATATCCTATCAAATACATGACATACTCACCTCAGCTGACAGCCATCAGACAATACCAACCTATAAATCTTAGTTATTTACATGTCTCCCAAGAAACATGAGAATTTCCTCTGTTAGTGGCCGTCCTGAAATTAGCAAGATGACCTACCTTTTCTGCCCCCGAAACAGAAGAACATGTGAACTCACTTTCAAACACCAAATCTTCATGGCACTAAAGCTTGCTCTCAAATTAGAATCAAGGAATTAATTACTACCACTAGCAGTCAGATGTACTTGCCACTACTCAGCATAAGATGTTTGTGATTTCTCACTGTATCCTGGTGGTCTACAGTCATTATTTTCCAAAATGTAGTACTAGGCTACTGCTACTCCTAAAGCTTCTCTCCTGATAATTCTTATATATGCACCCTATCAGGTTCAAGTCCAGTCAAAACACTTATTTCAAATCTATGCATTTAGCATTTGAGGGGGTAAAATAATTAACAATGGCACTATGGGCATATACAGAATTTGGTAAAGGAGGGTGTGGGAGTAGCAAATGATGCTTCATAGCTGGCTGCATCCCTGCTCCCAGCTTCTCCCTTTATCCTCCTGTACCAGGATGGGCAGACCATACCATATCACACTACACCACAGAAGTAACTGGTAAGGACTTTATTTAAGACCCCCACACTAGTAAATATCTCACCCCTACCCCCAGCACCTCCTCCCTTGATGCTCCCCTCCCTTCACATTTGCCCCTTCCTCTACCTACCTCTGACCCTGTGCAAGCTTCTGTGCAATGCAATGCCATCCATGACAGTAGTAGCGGCAGCAGTGGTAGGCAGGCTGCCTCTCCCTAAGCCTGCTCCCAGGTTGGCAGGAAACACTTGGAGGGATTGAGTAGGGAGGTGGAACTTGCCTGGTGCTGTCACTGCTGCTGTCCCAGGCTGAGCCTGGCTCCTGGTGCAACCCAGCAGGAGTAGGGCAGGAGCATCTTCGAGGCTAATCCCACCCCAGGGGGCAGCCAGAGACAGCAGTGGCAGAAGAAAGGAGAGGAATTAGAGGGAAGAGAGTGGACATACTGTTAAGCTTGGAGGGGAAGGGAGAGCTGGGGAGTTCTTACCTGATTTGGGGACTTAAAAAAGATTCTCTAGCTGCTGATCCTTTAGTATGATCTGAAAGGGGAAATCAGCAGGTCTCAAACTGTATCTAGAATTAAGGTTAAAGCAACTATCACTTTAAGAATTTACTACGTAACCTCAGCCGATGTATGGTGGTGTCAAACCCAAGGCTTGCAGACATGTTTTTAGAAGACCTTCTCATAGTTTCTAGTGATAAGAAATTAAAGACCTATAACTGTATTTGACAGGGAGTGCATGGTGTTTTCCTTTGCACATTACTTGCTATTATTGTCATCCATGGGCCAGCAAAGGTTTATTTGATTTTTACCTAAATCATCAGATGTGGAAAAGGCTAAAAGTACCTTCTTTTACCTGAAACCACAAAACATGTCATCTACTTTTTATGGGTGTCACCTAGAAGAAAACCTGGCCACATTATAACCAACACAGTCAGATACCTCCAGGCTGTCTACCTCAGTCTAAATAAGAAATGATCATACTAATTGCTGCTAGTATAACGTATAGACCTGGTGAAAAATGCCAAATAATATACTATTTTGAAACTGAGTCTGTTGTTTAGCAGGTTCTACTACAGTTCAACTTTTGTTTCAAATCTTTTCCACTCAGAGTACAGACATAATATTCATAGACCTGTAAGTATCCTCAAAGTGCTATTTAAAAAAAAGTGAGCAGAGAGACCCTGTAGAGCACGACAGCACTACAAATTGACACAAACTGTAAATTTAATTGTTTTTCCATTTACTGTATACATAACAGTAAGCAATGTTTTGGTAACACTTTTATTTTTGGTAAAAAGGCCATTTTACACAAATATTTTTATTCTAAAAATTATCAATGGGTCAAATACTTTAGATATATGCCATATAAAATTATCAATGGCAGGATAAAATTTCCTACTGTACTAGTGGTCTACAAACTACACAAGTTCCCATTCCACTGTCAAAATTCACCTAACAGAGGCTGGTTGCAAGGCATTAATTCAAGGAAAATCTCTATTATCTGGCCTTACTGGTAAAGTAAACTGGTATTCCTAGATTGTTAAAGTACGGTTAGCATTAGGGGTGTACAAAGCTTTGGTCATTGATTGGATTCAGAAAAGATTTGAGCCAATTTGGAGGCCAAATCACGGAATGCAAATCAAATTGGGAGGAAAAAAAAAACACCTCTGAATCGATTTGGAGGCTCTGAATTGATTTGGAAAGATTCAGAAAAAGATTTGGAGATTTGGAATCAGTCTTTCAGGAGAACAGAAACTGAGAAGAGGGAGGGGAAGCCGGAGGGGTGTGAAGGAGGGAGGATGATTAACACCTGTAGCTGGCCAGTGAATGTGATCTTTCCCTGAGTCCCCTTCCAAACACAGTGCTCTGGGGGAGGGATGTAGAAACTGCATATAAGCCTCTGTCTGCAGTTTTTCTGTGCCTTTTGTAAGCTGTTTCTGCATGAACAGCAGCATCTGAAAGGTACTGGACTGTTTTGGTTTCCTAGTCAGTCTCCTGCTAGTTTCTGTTCTTGGAAATGATTGAATACAGCTTACTATTACCCTTGCCTAGAATCCCTCTAGTTATCCCTATCAAATCCATTTCTTTCAAATTATTCTTACCCCAAAAACCTTTTATTTGTTCTTGGTTTTTTTTCCCCCCCCACACTTATTAAAATGAAAGCTGTGTTTTCCCTGGCAGTGTGATCCATCACTGTGCAGGAAAGCACAAAGATTACTTTCACAGAGGAGAAGGAGAGAGATTAATATTATTAATTATACATACATACAGTAAACACAACAGAGAAGAAGTCAGACATATACAGTAATCAGAGAAGAAGAAGAGATATAATTAGTTACACATACACAGAGAAGAGATCTTACAGCTATACAGACACATTTTCCAGCACAAGAAAGATTAATATGAAGGGTGCTGGAAAGGGTACAGGTCCTTTGGCAGGGGAGGGAGAGGGGCTAGAGTCAGTAGGAGAGTTAGAGCTGCAAGGCCTCCTCCCCAACATAGATGCATCCTTTTTAGTGTCGGTGATGAGTCTGCTGCCATTGGGAGCAAGGAGGTGGGAGCAGCACCTGTCCCAACACCTGCACCAGCTCCCCTAACACCATAAATAGCCACCAGCAATGGAATGACTGTCTCCTCCACCCCAATTTTACCTCCCAGTGCCAGAGGAGGATCTGGATCTGGAAGGAGGGGATCTGAGCACCCTAGTAAGAGAAATTTTGGGGACCAAGGGAGAATCTGAGTGTGTTCTCCACATCTCTCAAAGTTCCCCTAGAGCCAGGTCTCCCTCTCCACAAAGCTCCTTGTGGGAAGTTGAGGCTGTGGAGGCAAGTGGCTTAGCTGAGTCAGCTTCTCCTGTTGTTGTGCTTCAGCCTGCTGATGAGGGGGATAATGCAGGATACCCACCTTCAACCCAGAAGCAAGGGGGCAGCAGTATAGTGTAGGATCATTTTGAGGTGGCAGATGATCCCTAGTATGCTATCTGCTAGCATTGCCAAAGGCAGATCAGCTGAGGCAAGAAGGTGAAGCACTTTACCACCACAGTGATGCTGCTGCATCTCAGGAGGCAGCATCCCTTGCCCTTGTTCCTCCTCAGCCTGAACTAGTAAGAGCATGCCCAAAGGGAAGTACTTCTCTCACTTCTTAGCGCTTATCCCCATGAAGCAGAGGCAGGACACCCTGAAGTGGTGGGGGAAAGTTGCAGACAAAGTGGGGCATGTTGCAAGGGTGAGCGAAGTCACACAGAGCATTGGGAAGATGCTTGCTCTGGATGGCCAGCCCTTCCCTTTAGATGAGTGGCCAGGGTTCAGGCGACTCATGACATTAATGGCCCCATCCTACCAAGTGTTCACACATACCAACTTTAGCAGGATGGTGGTGCCCTCCCTGTATGAGGCATGCAGAGAGTAGTAGAGGGAGGAACTGTGCAAAGCAGGGCTTCAGGTAGCCTTGCACTTCACTTCAGATATCTGGAGCTGCCAGGATGGAGATCATGCCTACCTCTCCCTCACATAGCAATGGTGTGATCAGTCAGGCTGTTGGTGGGCTCTCCTTCAAGGTGAGGTGATGGATGAGTCCCACATCACAAGGGAGATTATGGTGAACATAAACCACGTAGTGTAGGGGTGGCTCATTGGGCAGGCCAAGCTCACCTGTTGGTTCATAGTCACAAACAATGGGTCCAATATAGTCAAGGTGGTCCATGGATGCCAACTTGCTAGCATTGGTCGTACTCAACCTGGAGAGATGTTAGTAGCGGGGTTCCCCAGGGCTCAGTCCTCGGGCCTGCGCTGTTCAACATCTTCGTCGCTGACTTGGACGAGG
>JAGPOW010003316.1:18055116-18177649 GCA_030014935.1 Caiman crocodilus | reverse complement strand
ATAGGTACTTGGCTGGGGTCCTGTGACCCTGGCACTCGTTCCTGCCATTGGCGGGGGGTCAGACTAGATGGCCTGCTCTAGGCCCCTTCTGACCCTAGTCACTATGAAACTATGAAACTTCATTGGCATCCGCTGTGTGGCACACAAGCTGCATCTCATAGTCAGGGATGACTTGGAGGGTAACAGGGATGCCACTGATGGTGCTATCATTATCACCTAGATGATTTCAAAATTCAGAAGGGTGGTGCTCTATTTCCACCACAGCATCAAGAAGGGCAAGAGTAACAGGCAGAGTTGTGGGAGAAGCAGGCAGAGCTGCGCATCCTGCAGCGCAAAATCATGCAGGATGTGGAGACTCAGTGGAACTCCACAAACCTGATGCTGGAAAGACCAGTGGAGCAACAAAAGGCCATCCATGAGATGGCCTTGTGTTACACAAATTGCCAATTGCTCAAATTACGAGTGACACTTTATAAAGGAGGATAAGGCAAAATGCAGTGTTTATTGATTACATGAATTAGACATAAAGATTCAAACACACCACTCATATAGACATACACAAGTCATGAAGAACAAAACTTACACACAGGGACACACAGATACAAAACAACCATTCCATTCAGACATTATAGTTACCAGCAACAGTTGTTCAAAAATAGCACTAGGTGGCCAGCTCTGGCCTTATTGAAATAAGATGCTGATATCAAGTAGGGTGGTTATTATGAGAGAAAGATCCTGGAGATATCAGCTTAGAGCAGGATGAAACAGATGCATCCGTGCTCTGACAAAACAGCAGTTGAGAGAGATACGCACCCAACTTGGCATTTTTTAAGTCTTCTTTTATAGGTATTGGCATCCTTTGTTTTAGTACTTTGCGGTTTTTCCATCCCCAGCTTCTGTTTTTGTGGTTGTTCTTCTTTTGTCTTCAGCTTATATCAGCCTTGGAGTGTCCTTGCTGCCCATCTGGCAGGATGTGTGCAATCCTTCTCCTCATTATCTTCTTTGCACTCCAGGCCTGAAAAGGATTCTTCAGCCATTCATTAATTATTTTACTGACTGGTAACTTACATCTGACACCTTGTTGTTTACATAAACAGTTAAATATTCTTCTTCCATCTCTATGCCATTCTCTCACCATTCACCCTTTTACACACACTCATACATAAACGCTATGCAGAGTTCATTCATTTATATCAAGAAGAAGGATACAAAATGGAGTTTTCAAGTTGCTTATAGGACAAAACTAACATGGTTACATTTCACTATTATTATACTCTATGTTAACATCAGCTATATTATTTCAGTTCCTGCTACACTTTCTTGGGGAGATTGGGATCAGAAGCCCTCCTTAACAAAGTGGGGTGGGATACCATCTCCCAGATCTTGGTGGTCCTCAAGCCATTCCCTGAGGCCACTGAAACTCTCAGTACTGCTGATGCCCTTCTTAACCAGGTGATCTTTATAGTGAGGGAACTTCAGAACCAAATGGGGAAGTTCCAGAGGATCAGTGTTCCTGGGGCAAGCCACTGTCATCAGACATGCAGACACTGGTGAGACAGCTGAAGGAAGGCATCAAAAAATGGCTGGATCTGTTGCAGTCCAGTCCAGTCCATATGCTGGCAGGCATGTGCGACCCAAAAGTGAAGGGGAGCATGTGCACTGGCAGCACCAAAACACTCAATCACTGGACAGAGGTGCTGGTGAACAATCAGGGAGGCAGAAGGGCAGAGATGAGTGGACGTGGAAGAGGAGGCCAGGATTCCCAGTACCAGCCAAAACCAGTCTTCTCCACACCAGCCACTGCCAATGTGGGCCAAAGGCTTGGCTTCAATGTTGGGGTCCAGATGCACCAGAACCCAGCCTTGGGCAGGTAGTGCTGAGGCTTCAGTGGCTACCTATCTCACTGAGGACCTGGAGCTGCTGGACTATCCCTTGGCCTATTAGGCAACCCATAGCCGGATGTGGCAGGATTTGGCTACAGTTGCCTGGGAACACCTGTCCTGGCCACTGACCCATGTTTCGAGTGAGCGGGTGTTCAGCATTGCTGGGGATGTAGTGACACCCCACTGCACCTCCTTGGATCCTGGTTTGGTGGAGCAGCTGGTGTTTTTCAAGATGAACCTTCCACTCCTGGGGTTCTCCAAGCTCCACCTGCAGACAGAACGAGTGCCACTCTCCTCACTCCATCTGTGCCTATTTCTTTTTTTCAAAACCATGTAATGCCCTGCCCTCAGAACTGTAGGCAGCTCTCATTGCACCTCCAGCCAGCAGGGGAAGAACATGTCCCTGCTGAGATCCCATGCCAGGATGAACTTGAAGGTATGGGCTGGGGCTATGGGGAAGGAGGAGACCCCAGGTCCTGAGCATGACTACTAAAACTGCATCATACCATGGTTGAGAGGCCTGGTGGGACTGCCAGCAGCACAGCATCCCCAGAAAATGCCAGGACTGAGGATCTCCCTGGTGAAAGGTGGGTAGGAGGCACCTTATAACCTCCAGTCACCACACACACACAGTCCTGGGTGAGGAAAGCCCAGACCCCTAAGATCTCAGGTCTCTCAAAGGCTTGCTGCTTGCACTGGAGTTGTGAAGCTCCAGGTGAACTCAGCTTAGTTGCCTGGGATGCCATTTGTGAGGCATGAGCTTCCAGGTTTAAAACCCTTCTTCAGGCTGAGGAAGCATCTAGTTGGTGTGTGTGTGCTCTTCCTGGATGGAAAGAAAAGTAAAGAATTCAGAGGCTGGCCTGCAATGCAGGCAAGAAAGCCAGTCAATGAAAAAGGAAATGGAGGCATCAGGGGGTGAGACAGGCTGGAGTAGTGGGGAGGGGGGATGTAGCAGGTAAAAGTGAAGAGGTACCTGGGAAGTCAGATATCAGGCAGATTGCAGCATGTCATAAATCCAATGCCTATATTGAGTCCATGAGTTTCTGTTTCTAGGAGGTTGATGAAGTGAAGTTCATAGGCTTGTCTGTGAAAGTGGTTTGTAAATTCCCTTTGAGGATTAGGACTGAGAGACTGGTGGCGAAGTGTTTTTTCTGTGAAAAATGTGCCTCCACAAGTAGTTGGGTATTTTTGTCTTTGATAGATTCTGGTGCATAGTTTGTGGGGGTACTGGAGATACGTTGGCTGGTTAGCGAGGTTTGATGCTCGTTTGACTTTACAAACCATTTTTCACAAATGGGCCTATGAACTTCACTTAATCAATCTCCTAAATACAGAAACTCATGGACTCAACATAGACATTGGATTTGACACACTACAACCTGCCTGACACCTGACTTTCCAGGTAGCAACAGGTACTCCACTTTTACATGCTATATCCTGCACCCCAGCCTGTCTGTCTCACCCCCTGATAACTCCATTTCCATTTTCATTGACTGACTTTGTTGCCTGCATTGCATGCCAGCCTATAGCTTTTTTACTATTCCTTCCATCCAGGGAGAGCACACATGTCAACTAGATGCTTCCTCAGCCTGACAAAGGGTTTTTAAACCTGAAAGCTTGCAAAGAAGAATTTCTCCAACTATTCTGTTGGTCTAATAAAAGATATCAGATTGATCCTCAGAACCTTGTCTGGGCTATGTCCTTAGACCAACACAGCTATAACCTACACCCCTTAACACACACAAGTGACACGAGTTTTGCTTTCAGCAGTTTGAGGTGCAGTTTCACAAAAACATTTGCACCACTCTGCCCGAAATTTGGCAGGCCTCCCTCATGTCCACATGAGGAGCTATGTATGTGGCAGGGCAGGTGCTAATGAGGGCAGACATTTAGTGGCGCACTCTCAGAGCTGGAGGTGGCAATTTGGTTTCTCATCAGCCAGCAGGGGAAGAACATGTCCCTGCTGAGCTCTCATGCCAGGAAGAACTTGGAGATATAAGGGCTGGGGATATATGGAGAGGAGGAGGCCCCATATCATCCTAGGCATGACCTAAAACTGTACCCTGCCAGAGTAGGGAGGTCTTGGTGGGACTGCTTGTGGCACAGCAGCCCCAGGAAATGTCAGGACCACAAACCTTCCTGGTGAAAGGTGGGTAGGAGCAGGGGGCACCTGATAACCTCCAGCCACCGCACAGTCCTGGCTGGGGAAAACCCAGAGCTGTAAGATCTTTGGGAGACCCGAGGTTTACTTGTTGCAGTGGAGTTGTGAGAGTGAGAACAGGGGCTACCATCTCTTCAGTTTTCACCCTGATGAGCCTTAACACACACACAGAAAGTCACACGACGTGAGTTCTGCTTGTCAGCAGCTTAAGGTGCAGTTTCTCAGAAACCCCTACACCTATCTCCATGAAACCTGGCAGGATTCATGCTGCCATCTCTGCTGTTTTCATCCAAATCCACCAAAAAATGACAAAGTTATAGGTATTTCAGTGATTCCCCATTATTATCTATGGCCAGATTTCTGAATCTCTCTGAATCAGTGCTGAATCTTTCAAAGCCGATTCAGCCGAATCAATTTGAGACAGTGATCTAAATCTGAATTGAATACTTCCCTATTTGCATAGGCCTAGTTAGCACAGACATAGGCCAGGTCTATACATGGACCTAAGGAGACATTGTCATGTAATACTTCCATTTGGTAGTACTAAATGACAGCACAATAAGAGTGTGTACTGTGCCATGCTGTCCATGCACGGTCATTTTTAGTTGCTCTGTCACCAAAACAGTGTGCTATTCTGAGGGAGTGCATTGCTATGGATGTATGCTATGTAGCCCTGGCATGATGGTTTTTGCATGAGGACACTATGTCACCATAGGGCATTGCTAGGGCAGTGTAACATCATATGTAGATGCGCCCATAATGTGCACTTTTTAATCCATGAACAATGTTTAGATACTAGAGTTATAAATCCTATAAAAAGAATATTCTACTTATATTCTCTTCCAACTAAAATACCATTATTTATAGAGAACAGGGATTGGGGTTTTTGGTTGCCTGTGGGAAGTGGAGAAACATGCAGAATTTCCCCTTTACCAGAGGACACAGTGGAGTTCTCATTTTAATGGAGAAAAATCTGGATTTTTTAGTTTTGCTATCAGCTCTCTGCAGGCTTGCAAAGTTCCAGCCTGCAAGGGGAGGAGGGTGGTCAGGCAGCCAGTGCCATGTGTATGCACATAGCCATCAGGCAGCCTGAAGAGCAGCTATCATAGGTGGGAGGGAAGGATTGAGGCTCCCATAGAGATGGAAGGAGGGAACTGGGCAGGGCTGGGGTTGGAGCTGTTGCCCAACTAGGTGGTACACAGGGCTTGTGGCCCAGGGCTGCAATACGTAGGGTGGAGGCAGGCACAGGTGACCTGATGCACATTCAGGCTCCCCACCCTGCTGCCCTCCCCCAGGTCCTGTGCAGCCCACTGGGTGAGACTCAGCACTGCAGGGCACAGGGAGACTGTATAGGGAATCTCCTTGCTGCTGTGAGCTTTGCACCGCCCTGGCATGTTGTCCCTTGCACATGCAGAAGCAGTGAGGGGCACAGCCCCACACCGCCACCCCTGCTGCTACCATGCATGCAGCTGACATGTCGCTAGGGCAGTGCAGAGATCACAGTGGCAAGGAGATTCTCTATGCAGCCCCGCTGTGCCCTGCATCACTAGGTCACATCTGCTGGGCTGCAGAGGCCTAGGTGGGAGCCTGAGCCTGCAATGGGCAGCTCAGGCCCACCCCTGCCCCACGCACAGATCTGGAGGCCATGGGTCCCCCTGCCCTCCCAGGAGTGTGTGTAGTGGCAGGAAGTCACCACCCACTATCTGAGCCCATAGTAGGCAGGCAGAAGGCAGAGGGGGGTGGGAATTGGGCTCTGGTCCCCTGCAAAAGCCATTCCCTCCTGCTGGAGGCAGGGGGCTGTGGACCTGAGTCTCTTGTCCTGTAGCTCTAGCAACTTGAGGTCTCCTCTGGCAGGGCTGAGTGTGGGGGTTGGTGGCGGACCATCAGGGCTGGGAGCATTGTAGTGGAGAGTGAGAGGCACAAGTAGGGCCAGGAGGTTGTGGCAGGACATGAAAAGCCTTTCATTTTAATTATGGATTTGGAGGGCTTTATCAGACCATTTATAATTTTTTTCAGAGAATTTGTGATTTGTTTATCAAAGAAAACTAGGATCCTTGATAGTGAGCATCTATCAAATTAGGATTTTTAAAAAGGAAAGTGAAAACCAGAAAGATCCTTTGAACTAATGGGCTTACCTTGTTCAAACATGGTAGATCTTTTTTCAATCCAGCATTTCTTTTGTATCTTGCAGTAGCCTTCAATGAGTTCTAAGTCCTCCTTCCCTAAAGAGGCCTTCAAGAAATAAAATTTAAAAACCCAATAAAAATATTTAATTGCAATAAGTTTCTTCATGAAAAAAACCCCAGAAGCTCTTTGTGATCTTTACAACCTAGCAACCAGCAGCTAAGAGAACAGGGCACAGAAGAGGAAAAAAAATCACTATTGGTCAGAGACACAAGGTAACAGGAGTGGGGAGAAATGATAGAACACTCTTGTAAATATTGACACAAAACTAAAGATTTCAGCTGTTTCCAGGATTTTCCAAGTGGATTTTCTGTTGTAAAAAAGTACTTCACATTCTGTTTTTGTTTTTCCCTTGACACCTCACCATGATATTGCCTTTCTGAGAGTGGCAGACAAAGCAAGACAGATGTGTTGAATGTGCAAATACCAAGGGAATTGTTTACCAAGGAACACAGGCCATATATCGTTCCCTTTCTCACTGCATGGTAATTGGTTAAGAATTTGCATAACAAGTAGTGAATAAAAAATTAAAATAAATAAGTCATTAACTATGACACTTACCCAAATACATTGGGAAAATGGCATGAGAGAGAAAGTAGTTATGTCACAGGTGAATCATCAGATCTGCTGCTTTACAGCAGGCTAGCAGAGCAGTTTCCAGGGAGTGCAACACCTCTTGGTTCTATACTCAAATGAAAATGAATCATTATAAATGGTAAAGAAGGCCATCTGTTTTTCCCATTATTTCCTCTGCGTTATCCACAAAGTTTTGTGTTTTGGGGGGATTGTTTTTCTTTTTAACATAAAATGCCAAAATTTATCAATTTTTTTTTTTTGTTAAACAGAACATACTTTCAGACCTTATTTATATTCCAAAAGCTTTCTCTACTGCCCTTTTCTGTATACATGAAAAGTTTGAGCATATTGCTTGTATACTAATATAATCAAATACATGGTCATTATCTGTAAGGTAATGAATGGGGAGGAATGGATTACCATGTTCTTAATCATTTCAGGGGTCCAGATGATATCATTAACTACAAGAGCCAAGCTTGAGTGGTTTTATAATAACATCTGAATCCTGCTATTGATTTGTAATATGATAATCTATCTACAGCTTTGTTCATTGTGATTTATACAGTAAAAAGGGATTATGGTTATTTCAGGGAAGTTTTGAAGATAAAAAAAATACCCCATGTCTTAAAAATACTAAGTTTTAGGTCTGTAATAAAAGTTGAGAGCAGTGGAGTATCACAGTTGCTTTGTGCTGACATAAATGCATTGACTTTCTTTCATTATGATACAGGAGTGTTATTTTATACTATTGATTATCAGGTTATTTTTTATAATTTGTATCGGTCTGATACCCTCTTATTGTCTATACTATGCAGTACTAAGAAGGCTACGTGCTTCGTAGAACTGGGCTGTATCATAGGCTGAGACACTGACTTGCTGTCTTCCCTTTTGAGTCCTATTCAAAAAGTCACTTTAGTCCATAACCACAAAAAGGGGACTTAGGTTTGTAGACACTCAACATAAATATGCTCAAATGTTAGTCTACGACTCTGGTATTGACAAACCTCAAATCGGCATCTAAGTTCCCAGTATTTATGAACAGAGAGATTTATGTATCCTGTAGTGGGATTCACAATAACCAATGCATTAGTGGGCAAATGCCTAAGCCAGCAACCAGGAAACACTGCAGAATGGGACCATCTGATTTCCTGCCACTCTCATCCAGATGAGTACTTCCTTGCAGCCCTACATGAAACTGAATTTCACAGCCCCAAATACCCTCCTGCCTTAGGCACCTTTAGGTCCCTCTAGGTTAAGATGACAAGACTTAACCAGGAATAATGCTGCTGCTGCTGCTTGTTTTTCATGTAATAGTCTCATTCAGAGGAAGATTTGGATTCACTCTGCTCCTCAGTCTGAAGGGGCTCAAGTTCACATCACCCACCTCCCAGTAAAGTGCCACAACCATCAAGTACAGAATAGTTTGGGTGAGTAGCATTCTCCTCTCCTCTTGTTGAAGTTGTACTGTTGTACAAAATAGTTGCAAGATTTATGGTACCAGAGACAGTAAAGGAGAGAGCCTGTTGAAGAAACTCCTCTGGGAGGAGTAATCTTGAGTTCCAGTTAGCATTTCAACAGTGCTTTAATGTATTCTACCCAATGACTAATTCAAAATGCTTAAGTAGCCCCTAAGAGTAGGGACTTCATATAACCCAGGTAGAAAACTGAATAGAAATCTAGTCTTCAAAGAAGAAGAATACATATGACCCATGCCTGTATAGATATGCTGCATAAAGGCTTCTGAATGTTTTTAGACTATGGACTACATCCTGGAAAGAATGTTTTCTGAGCTGCTCTTTCTGTCATTCATTATCATAGACAGCTTTTCCTCCATTCATGGTTTCATAAGACCCCTGAGGCACCTACTGCAATCACTTGAGTTGCTAATATTAGGAAAGTACTCAATGCATTTTTAGTGTCTTTTAATTTAATTTAGCAAGTGGAAATAGGCAAGAGTATCAGAATTGTGAGACCAGTCAGCTCTCTGTAAGCACTCTATGGATGAGGATGAGACCTGATATGTTAGAAAATTATTTATTCACTGAGGCTTCAAAATATGATAGGCAAACAAAAAAGCTTTAATATCCATCCCCAAACCTCTACATTTAAATTCAAACTTGGAAGAAAAATAGAATGCAGAGAGAAAACAAGAAATGAAGAAAAGGGTCACAAAAGGGTGTCAGTAGCTTAGGCATGTCACAAATATTGAAGGTCCTAGTGGGGAAAATACACAATTTCTTTTAAGAAAATATCATTATAAGAGGCAACACCTGTGAGGTGAATGAGACTCATGAGACACAAAAAATGACAAGAAAGTGAAGAGCAGCAGAGGAGACTTTGACTTTTAAGAGGCGTTTATTCCAGGGAGGGTGACCCATCGAGACCAGTAGAGGGTAGTTACAGGCTAGCCTTAACACCTGGGCCTCACAGACATGGTCCTGGGCTCACGGCCTGCAAGCAGCAGAGGAGAAAGACCAGAAATGTGGAGGCAAAGCTGAAAGATATGCAAGTATGGTATACAGAAAGAGGAAAGGAAACATATAATAATGACAAATAGAATGAAAGCAGGAGGCACAATGAGTCTCACTACCGAAAGGTGATACTAATAGAAGTGTAAAGTGTTTTCTAGTGAGTAAGGATTTAAGAGTTATCCTTAGGAAACTTGCTAGGACAGTTTCATAATACCTAAGTTCCCTCTAAAAGGAGAAATCCCCAAATGTTCCCTGAGAACACATTTCTTGTTGTTTCATGTTTCATAGTTTCTAGGGTCAAAAGGAACCTGAACAGATCATTAAGTCTGACCCCCTGCCCTGGACAGTAACAAGTGCTAGGATCATAATACCCCAGCCAGATATCTATCCAACCTCCTCTTGAAGACCCCCAGGGTAGGGGAGAGCACCACCTCTCTTGGGAGCCCATTCCAGGGCCTGGCACCCTTCCTGATATCAAGCCTGAACCTACTCTCAACCAATTTGTGGCCATTATTCCTTGTTATCCCAGGTGGTACCCAAGGGAACAGAGCCTCACCTATTTTCTGCTGCTCTCCCCTGGTCAGTTTAGAGACAGATACCAGATCCCCTCTCAGTCTTCTCTGTGGAGTCTGAATAACTTAAGGCCCTTTAGTCCATTTTCGAAGGGTCTGGTCTGCTGTCCCCTGACCATGCAAGTGGCCTTCCTCTGGACCCTCTCAAGGTTAGCCACATCCCTCTTGAAGTGCAGCACCCAGAACTGGACTCAGTACTCCAACTGCAGTCTAACCAATGCCACATAGAGGGGAAGAATCACCTCCCTGGACCTCCTTGTGATGCATTTATAGATGTACGACAAGGTGTGGTTGTGGTTAGCCTTCCTGACTACTTCCTCACATTGGCGACTCATGTCCATCCTGGAGTCAACAATGACTCCAAGATCCCTTTCAGTCACTGTATTGTTGAGAAGGGTGTTCCCCAACTATAGGTGTGTTGCACCCTAGATGCAGCACCTTGCATTTGTCTGCATTGAATTCCATCCTATTCTCATCTGCCCATCTCAGTAACTAGTCTTGATCTAGTTGGATTCTGTTCCTCCCCTCCAGTGTACTCTTGTTGATGAAAGACCAGAGAAAATTCCATAATGAGGCTCATTCTTTGCTGTTTTTATTTCAACATAACACTGATTTTAAATCATTCCAGCTTTTGAAGAATCATGTTGGCCCTTTTCTGTTCTCTTTTGGTTTGTACTTATGTAACTAAAGCATGCTCACATTGTAGGCAAACCTTCTTCTTCTCTAATCCTCTCCGACTGTTAGCTGGCTGACACAACAAGGAACTTAACTGTAAAACATCAGTAGAAAGGATAAAGTTGCATATTTCTGACTTCCCAAAGGGCTACATTATGCTAGGCTGCAAAATAATTACATGACATTCTTGGCTTTCCAAATCCAGGCTTATCTGGTCTGTGCCTATGGCACTAACACTACATCTGCTGGTGATATGCATCAGGGCAAAGGCTGAGGCTGATTTGGACTCCCAGAAGATGATCAAGAATATGTCCCTCAAGCAAGCAGATACAAATAAGAAAAGCATGCAGTTGTAGCATCAATCTCAACAGATTTTGTATTTTGTTCTGTTATAGTTACAACCTACATCACAACATTTCTTTTTTGATTATAAGTTGTTGAACATCTTAGTGCTGTCACTCTGATATTTCCTGAATTACCAGATTTTCACATTTTGAATAAAAACAAAACTTAATACCGCTACTCAAAAAATGTCAACAGCACCTGCATATTTTTGTGCCCTTGAAAAGATAATAAAAAGCCACAATTTAACAATTGTTCTCTATAGGCAAAACTTTATGCTGATCTCTGTTAAATACAAGCTTTTCTTCTCTCCAACAGTGACCACTGCCTCAATACAATAGAGTCACTTGGCATCATTGTGTAAAGTTATCTTATCAAATGTAAACAAATCTTTTTCATTAAAAAATAGTATAAGTAGCTTAGTATATCCCCAAATCTACAGAGATAAAAAAGAAAGGACCTTCTCATTACAAAAATAAAGATAGGTGAGAATCAGATGACCTAAAAGCACTGCTAATAAGAAGACAATGTTTTTCCTGCACTAACATTGGCTTTTTACTTAAAAAAAAAGCCCTTATCCTCCCTAACTCAAGTTCAGTTGTACAATTATAGCAGTGTTGGAAATAGCAGCATAAATTTGAGATCTGGAAATTCTAGCCACCAGAGCACTTAGGGACATGACACCATAAGGAAGTTATTGTCAACTGGTTGATTTCAGGCTGGTTACCAAGACTTTTTCCCCCAGAAAAATAAAGCTAATATAAATGCACCCCATGTGATCTGATAACTCAAGTTGCTGGGAAGATAGTGTTAAGAATATTTCCCCCCACAAGCCAGGCAACTATTTCTTGGCAGCAAAGGAGTCATCATCATCTTATATTACACAAAAGGATTCTAACACACCATATTTTCTTTCATACAACACTCCCCATCGTACAAATAAAACCTTCTTTTTGTAAGGCAGAATGCAAAAAAAGATTTGTACAATATCATGGTTGACTCTGTGACATACAAGAAGTTCCTGGTCCATGATGCTTCATCCAGATCCTGGGATCCCACATTTCCTGATGGACTATGTTTATTTTACATAAAGGACTACTCTTTGTCAAACAAGGTTAGGACCTAGACAAAGTCAACAGCAAGACTGTCTGTTCTTTACTATAAGTAGGTCTTACATAAGTCCATGTAAATAAAGTTCTTTCTACTTCACTAGCCTCATCAAGATACTGTCAGCAGCTCACTCAGTGCTAAAGGCACACAATTCAATGCTCAACCAATGCCTACTGCTGTGAGAGAGTTAATGTAGGACTCCATGCTATTTAGCCTCCTGAGCCAGAAAAGTAGCAGCCATCTTTGCAGCTGTATGGTGTGCATAGCATTTCCAAGCATGCTTCTCTTCCAGTAAAGAAAACAGCTTACCTGCTGTTCCATGCACAAAGCTATAGTTTAGGTGTTCCTGGAACTAAGCAATAAAATTGTATAAAGTGCCTTATTAGGCAGTGGAAAAAGTGATTACTGTGATTGGTACAGTGGGCGAACCAAGTACAACAATTTCCCTAAAAAGAAACCAAACCAAAAAATGAGTAGGATTGGAGTACCTTATCTAGAAAGGAACTTGACAATTTGGGATGAATAAGTTACAAAATAATGAACAAAGGAAAAGCTGCGTTTTTGTGCAGTATCTCTGGGGAGACAGGGGCAGCTGTGGACTTTTTGCCTGAATAGCTGAAGAGCCAGAAACAAACATCCCACATACCCAGCAGAGGACCCAAGTCTGGTATCACCAAAGGTCACTGCTGTAACTTCTAAAAGAGCACTTGCCAGGTCATATTATGGGGAGAAAACCTGTAACAGTGCATAGGGGTTACTATTAAAGTTCACTTGATATCAACTTGGGAACAGGGGCCATGTCAATCCTTGGGAGTTTCTGGCAAAAAGAATCCTACTTGTAATAGAGAAGCCCCAGGTTTTTAATTCCTTTACTATGCTGCTTATCTGCTTTACTATGCATATGTAATATGCTGCTTATCTGTTTTGCCTTTCTATTAGAAGCCTCCTTATGTTGTCCATTTTCCCTCTAGCCCATTGCAGCAGGAAAGTAGTGTCCTGGTACTTCACCCCATCAGTGTCTAGGCTGGGCTATTATCATATCCCATAAAGAGAGTACTGTGAATGTCCAACTAAGTCAGATAAGGATTATATTTAGGGTTGTTGGGGTTTTTTTTTGGTCCCTTCCATGAGCATTTTGGCTGTCTTGACAGCGGATTCTTCTTTCCCATTACTCTGTGGGTATCCTGGGGGAGAAGTCTTATTCTCCAACTCTCAAACTCTAAGAATATAGTGTATAGTATGGCCTATTGTCTGAATACAAGGTATGGGTATGCCATGCCCCATAAAGTGTGCCTTCAGCTCCTAATTACTCTTTTTGTTTGAGTGTCCACCAGATAGTCCATCCTCCCAAAAACTGGAGTAATAATCTATTATGACCATATAGTTCTATTATTGAACACAAACAGATCTGTCCAAACCTTGTCCCAAGATCATTTTCATGGCCTTTCTGAAATCTTAAGTAAGAACATTCATGATTTTGCAATGATTTTTAAAAGAGAAAAATGTCTATGCCAATGAAGTCCTACTGTCTTGGATCTATGCTTCCAGGAAAGAGTATAGCTAAAAATGTTGAACACTGAAAAGTCTCACCATTTTTTAGCACTTCATCAATAATTTAGGCAGTACAGTGTGTTCAACTCCTGGTCAGAGCAGTTTGCTAGGCCTCTTACTATTTAGTCCAATTGAACAACTGACCTCAAATGTTGCAGCATGTTCCTTATTTGTTCAGGTAATAAACCACCAATAGAAGTACAGCTGACCTTTTTTCCTTTTGGTGCACTCAAAGGAAGAAAAGATGTTCTCATGTTAAAGCAACCGACTAGGACTCAGGAGATCTCAGTTCAGTTTCTTGTTCTGTCAGTTCGGATCCTTGTTTAAACTTGAGCAAGTGAATCTTCTTCTGCCTCAGTTGCCTGTTTGCAAAATGAAAAAAAAAAATGTTTACTACCAACTTTTGTCTATGTAAACCTTAATCATGCAACATATATGGATGAGAAGACTACTGTCAGTAAATTTTTGCAATAGGAATTTTCTCTTTCTTTCTGTGTAATAGAGATTTGATCTTGGTCGAGGCTTCTAAGAATTACTGTAATACAAATAAAAGTAATAAATAACAGTTCCTACAGCCACCAGTATCCAACTTCATTGTAATTATTATATTCTGAAGACATGCATTCTATAGAGCACTTTTTAGTGACCTTCTTCTCTCAGGGCTTAGATTAAGTTCTCTAAATTATGTACTTTTTTCTCCTGTTTACATGTGTGTAGTAGGAAAGAAGTATTTCCTACAACTGGTTGAATGGTGTTAGAAAACATTGCCTACAACTCTGTAATTCAGAATTTTTACATGTATAGGACTCCCAATCAATAGCTCAGATTCAGGAGTGAAAATTGATTTAAATATATAACTCCAGAAAGAAAGAAAAATTAAGTGATCTAAGCAACTCTGATTCCTGTTGACTTCCAGGGAATCTGTGAATGATAGTCAACCTTAGAAATCAGGCAAAAAAGTCTTCACTACTGCCAGAAAGGCAAAGAACTCTTAATTTGTATGGAATAGCTCATTAGCTAACAATTTTAACCTCCTAAAGTCAAATGTACAGTAAGTACTAGAGTAGACTCTTTCACTGCCTCCTTTAGTAACACCCCTGATTAAATGCAGGCAGTGGTTCACACCTATGTAGGAGAGTAAACACTGGACTAGGTGTAGGTCAGAATTTAAGACTGACAAATGCATGCCAATTGTTGAAATTCACAACATGGGTTCTGTAAAGTGTTCGTCAGCATAGCATCTACAATCTTGACATTCATTAACACAAATTACCTTGTGATATATCACAAGATCTTGTAGCAGCATGCTTGATAATAATTGTCTTGTATATAGTGGTAGAGATTCTGCAGTAGTTCACTGGATTCTGCTAGCCGCACAGCAGAGAGCCAACACCTTGTATCTGACGGCTACGCATGGGGCCTATTAGTGAACACGGCTCCTTAAACAGTCAGGAGAAAAAATGACATTTTTCATTAGGTGCTGCATAAACATTGGGCATATTTCTTATCTTGCCTAAATAATAGCAGTTTTAAAGGAAATTCTGGATTTCAGACACCATAGGTACTATTGGTCCCCAAAAGGGAAGTTTTGGTTCCCAAGAAAGGCATCATTTGTAGCAGTTTTCAAATTCATTTTAGTGATTTTAGTTAGAATACAGCTCAAGATCACTCTTTGATCAACACTTCCAACTACCGCATATCCCTGCACAATTCCAGAACAGGGATCTACACTTCCAATGATGTACCTGTGCACTAGAAATTCAAATTACCATATTTACTCAAATTTAAGATGACTCTGAATTTAAGACAACCTTCCAGCAATTAGATTCTACACATGAATCTAAATTTGTCCTAATTGTCCATGTATAGAATTTAATTTCTAGAAGTTCATCTTCTAGTGCAGGCAGCCACTGTAGCATCCATGTGGGCTTCACACCACTGTTATTTGGCTGGGCTGGGGCCATGCTTAGTGTTCCAGGCTGCAGCATGCATGGAGCCTGTGGCAGGCCAGTAGGGGGAGCTCCTGTATTGAGCCTCCTACCTGTCTATGCCTGTCCATCTGCCAGACTCCACGTGTCTCTCCAGGGGCGCCTAAGCCCTGGCAGACCCCCTTTTGAGCCCTACCACAGAGTATGGGGGTAACATGCTGCCACCACTCTGAGTGGGGACCTTCTAGGTTCTGTGTCCTCAGGGAAACACAGGCCTAATAGTCCTATGGGTATTTGACCCAATCCAAGCACTTGGGGCTCCTCCCCAAGTCGGGGGCCGAAAAAGGATAGTCCCCCTTATTTTGCAGACCTAAGGGGCCTCCTAGGCATAATTAAACCCACCCCTCAATAAGTGTCCTACACCAGTCAAAAAGGAGAACTTTATGGGTTACAGAAGGTAGGGTTAGAATAAGGTAAGAGGTAGAGCACTATCAAGGGATTACCATTGAGCAAAACAGTCTGGCTGAGGTAGCCGTTTAATACGCAAATGCATCACTGTGAGCTAACTCTCTAGAAACATGAACATCATCCAGAAGATGGTAGAGATCTGGCTTGGAGATTTCCAGAGAGAGAGCATTTCCGTTGGATCAGACTCTCTCCCTGTGTCTTGATGCTTGTGCCATGCTGGTAAAATGGCTTATTTCCTCCTTCTTCTTAGACCAGGCCCTTATATAGCCTTTTAGACCTCAGCAGCCCAGTTCAATGGAAGCCAGCATTGTTGGCAACTAGCCAACCAGTTTGAAAAGCAGCACTGGTTACCTGTAAAAGGAGCAAGGGCTTTTCCCTCCCTCACTCAGGTGACCAGAGGGACCACTTCCTCGGCACCAGGCTTTTGTCATGTAGGCAGGGAGGAAAATCCTCCCTCCCTCAGGATTTTGACCCTAGTGTCCCAAGTTGACTGGGACAGGTTTCTGGAGAGAGACACAGATGGTGGCATTTCTGCCACAGAGCCTGCTGGTGCAGAATAAGGGTGTGGGCAAGAGGAGGAAGAGGGGTACATATGGCAGCACAGACTGGGGTGTGGGGTGAGGAGGTCAGGGGAAGAAGCTGAAAGGGAGAGATGCTGGGGTGCAGAGGTGGCATGGGAGCTGTGACTATGGCCCCAACTCTGGGTAGGGGCTAGGCCCCCAACCACAATATCTGCTTGCCCTTACCTCCTCAAATGCAATTCTAAAATGATGGGCTTGCCTCCATGCTAAATGGGGAAAAGAATCCCATCTTAGAATTGAGTAGATATGGTATTTCAGTATCTCTACTATAGTAGGATGAGTATCACAGTAAGGTCTAGAGCTGCAATCCTGCAATAGCTTTACACAGACAAAGCTCCCTGAACAATTACAGTTCCATATCAGAGTGTGCCCTCCAGAAGCCAATTGTAAATTCTGAGGCTTAATGAGAATCTCACAAGTACATAATAGAAAGAATAATCTGTGTTTTGGAGATGATTTGGGATAAGAAAGGAATATGATTAAAAGTAAAAATTGTACAACCAATTGACCAATGAAGATGAAAGCCGGTTTAATTTACTGATAAATAAAGAATGAGAGCATATTTTAATTACTGTTATTATTATTAAACCATGTTAATGTTTAACCTCTTAAAACAAAATAAAATATTCTAAATGTGCAAAGATAATATGTCTTGTTAAGAAAGTGCACTGTGTTATCAGAAATTAAAATTAAATGATAGAATCTACTGTATCAGCCATATTCCTACATTCTACAGTTGGACTAAGAATATGTCCTATGGGCTAGATTCAGCAGTATTTGCTTATACAAGTCCATATTCCAAGTTCTCTGTACCTCAGGGAGCACAGCAGGACAAGCCATTTAATATTGCCAGTGTTAACAGTGCAGCAGTTTATAGTTATGGAAAGGAGGCTTGCAGGCACAGGCTGGAATTGGGATGAATCCAGTCACTACATGCTTTCCATAGCTGCACTGTTTAGGGACCCTGCTTATCTTACACAACAAGATATAGCCCTTTCTAGCACCAGAACTTTGCAGTGATTTTTACCTATAGAATCAGGACTTGGTTCTGCCAAAGACATGGTTCTGCAGCTATTAATACCAATATAACAAAGCACTTGAGCACATGAAGTCCACTTACATATTGAAATGATCTGCTGAAGAGAAGCCATAGAAACAGAAAATAAAGTGTCATGTACAATATGTATTAAACATTTTTAATGATTGCAAACATTTGCCTAGGGGGGCAACTGGAAAGGACCTAAATTCACCAGAATATTGACCAGGTTGAACATTTGCCCTGATTGTACCTCTGCAGATGCTATCAAGGAGACAGAAATATTCTGCCACTTTCACTTCCTAGAAAGCTATGTCATTGCATGTAAATAATAAGTTGTCCTATTTTTTGTTTTTTTGTTGCAGGCCATCTATATATCATGGTGAGCTGTGAGGACAATATAGAAACCACAGTATTCAAGTCCAAAGAATGACTAATATCGAGCTAGGATACTGATAAACCACCTGTTAACTGCACAAGATTTTAAACTTGGCAGTGTCTGAAATTTCCTCCAGGAAAGAAATATCCAGATGTCAAAATGGAAGCAATCTTTCCATTGAAAGGGTACAACACCATCTCCCTTTCCTTCAGTTTCAACCTCAAACCAAACAGAATATAGCAAATAGGGTTTGAGCTACAAACCACTTGGGATAATCCCAAGGTTGTCATAGTAATCAGGACATCCTGGGCTAGCATCTATATATATTTATTTATATTTATATCTATATCTATATATATTTATATATATAAAGCTAGGAGATATCTATATTTATTTATATGAAATATAAAACAGCAATATTATCACTAACTAACCAGAAAAAATATATTTGCACCACACAAAAATGCATTTTCTAGAGTGTAGAGCCAAAAATGCTCAAAAGAAATTGCAGTTCTCAAAAAAGCCAACAATCTGTATTGCATGTGTCTTCATATGTATATTTATGTAATATTCCAAAGTATAGGGAAGCATAGAGATAAGCAGGAGAAAAAGTTGCAAGGTAGATGTATATTGGGGTTTATAATGGCAATATCTCGCATTGAATCCTGCATTGTAGCAATGCAACTCCTGTCACATTTAGAACATTTAACAAAAATGCAGGACGTGTAAGCACAGAAATATTTGGAGAGTCATTTCCAAAAGTATTTTTAAGAGATGTTATTATGGATCATGCACAGTCAAGCACAATCATGACATTATGCCATCATGACTGTAAATATACATGAAAAGGTAGCTGTTGGAGAAGCTTTATCATATTACTTTCTATCTATTACTTCTTATTGTATTATGCATATTATCATGTGTGCACCACTAGGTCTAAAGATGAAAAGTGAAAAAAGGAAGTATTGTAGGATAGAGCTCTACAGAGGGTTAACATACATTTAAGATAATAAAGGAGATGTACCTAAATACCTGGAAGGAGGTTAGACATACAGTTTTTTGAGGGAAGGCTGGACAGGAAGCATGTTTCAAAATGATTTTTTGGAGCTCAGAGTCAGATTTCATGTCTCTGAAGTTAATCATAAGTTCCCATTGACTTTGCTAATGTAAGATCAGACCCTGGGAGGTCAATAGTATAAGAACCAGAAATGGTTCTTATGAACTTAATTGCTGTTAGATTAGGATAAAAATTATCAGAATAAAATCCAAAAGTTTTTTTTCCAAGTTTCTATATACAACTTATTAGTCTCTCATCCTCAATTCAACTTAAAAACATTATGGACAATCTACAGAGCTAGGAAAATTGCATGTGTATACTTGAATCTTTAATTCACTACAGAGCACAAAAATACACTGACACATTGCTATCTAATATCAAGAGAAAGCAAACTATTAAAACTTCAAGATAAGTGGCTTGAGGAATATTAAGTCCATGTGCTCTAAAACATCCTAATATTTTCTATACACTCAGAACAATCCTATTTTTTCTCTTTTAAGTGACCTCGATAGTCTTTGGACTCTAATAAAGAAAATCAGCAAAGAAATGGGGATAATATAGGAATAATAAATGAAAATAACTCTTAGTGCTTTTCATAAGTAGCTAATAATCTAAAAAGGAGAACATTATCGTTATCCCCATTTTATATGTAGGTAAGCCTTAGGCAACTAAGTGATTTTCTTTAAGAAGATAATTGTCAAACTAGAGAGAGAACCCAAATGTCCCAACTCTCAGTCCTGTGATCTATCCAGCATATTATGTTAACATGGTATGGACAGGTTTCTTATTTGTGAAGTTTTATACCACTGAATTCATTATTTTGTTGAGAAGGATAATTACTACAATGGATTTAATTATCTTGGATCCCACTCCAGCTCTCCTTGTAGACAGAAGCAAAAACGCATATGGAATTTGATAGGGGTGAAAGGAGAAGCAAGTCTATGTTCAACAGTAAAATAGAGAAGAAGGGTAATGTTTTTGGGCAAAATGGTATTTCACTAGAAATTAGGAGGTCCTCAAAGCCTGTTTAGGAGGCGATTTTAAGGGATTAAATGTTCAGGATTTATTCCTGCAAAAGTTCTGGTGAAATCACAGGGAATTTGGGAGTATTTAGAGCGGCAAAACAGAACTTTCCTGACTTAATTCTTAAGAGCCTGCTATATTTATATAGTCATTTATACCAGCACTTAACAAAGTGCAAAATACGACCAAATTAGATTTTCCACTTCATTCAGGCCTCAGTAGCAGTAGTTCACAATCTCTTGGCACAGGTCTAAATGACCATGCAAAGTACATGGTACACAACAATTTTTTTGACCCTTATTATGTTGGGAAGACAGAAAGTTAAATGAACCTCCTAGCTTTCCTGCCATGAAATGCTTCAAAGTTTGTGATGGTTTTTTTCCACTACTAAAAGACAGCTAAAGGTAACCCACTACTGTATGCATTATAGCCATAGCTATTAAAATATTAGTACTAAACCAAAAAAAGAGAAAATATTCAAGGTTAATTTGGGAATGATTGGATGAAGGAATAATCAGCAAAAACATTGTAGCTAAAGGAACATTTCCTGAAGAGCTGTGTTCAAGGTCCCTTAACTGATAACACAGGTTGTTTTATATTGATAATGAAAAACCTTTCCCCAGTAACTGCATTTGGCATTAATACTGAGGAAAACTTGTGGAAAGAAACTCTATGCAGAGTCCTTTTGTATGTGGTTGTCCTGATTAGCTGATTGAGCACTGAACAATACTATTTTTCTTTCAAGATAAAAAAAAGTTAAAAATAAATGCACAGCTAATACAAGCACAACAAAGAAAGCAGTCAAGTAGAACAGTCAATGTTATAGAACAGCATGATAATGGTAATCATAACAAAGAAAGTTAAGAAATAAGAAAAGACATAGGAAATGCAATTCTCTCTTTTTTTAATGTGATAGATTTCAAGTACTTATGAAGGAGATGGCCATTACAGATGAAGTAGAGTTCTAGGTAAACTTTTTCACTCAGCTTTTGCAACACACAGCATTTCATGCCTGGGCAATAGAAAGTTTTCTATCAAAAGATTCAATGTCAGGCTTTCGTTGGGTAGAAACTATAATAGACCCTCAAGCTCATTTCACTGGTGAACTCAGCTGGTTATACAAGTGAGCTAAATCAATCTCATAAGCAGCTGAAGTGTCTCCAGACAGTGTATTTTTGTGTGCAAAAGAGAGAAGACAATGGACAAAGAAGAAGAGTTATGTATTTCCTACTTATGTTTTTTTCAGAATTTTATACACCAGAATTATATAGATACAATCATTTAATAGTCTTTTCATCTACAGACTATTAGCAACTGGCACAGTAAGCAAAGCTGCTGAAGTATACACATTGCATTAAAAGTGGATGGGACTACAGATAGTCAATGGGACTTTCTTCATGATTAAATAATTACTCATCAAACTAAGTTTGGCAGGAGTGGACTCTTCATATAAGCTCATATATGTTAGGCCAGATTCTCAGGCCCTTGCATATCAAAAAAAAGCCGGAAATTAAGTGGACCTCAGAAGTGGGAGTTCATCTTACTTGGAGGACTCTATAACTGGCAGACAGACAGTGCATCTGCCTCTATGTTTTCACCAGTTTGTCCTCAGCACAGTGGACATAGCTATATAATTTTGGCTTTTCTCAAATTGCAGTAGAGAATTTAGGTGCAAAATTAAACTATTTAATTCACAACTCACAACTGCACCCCATGTGTGCATGCCCCTGACTTTGACATTTAACATATAACTCTATTTCTGGATCCAAATTGTGCCAGTGCTTTGGAGTTAGCTTAATCACATAACTATCTGAGTTTTTAAGTATCAAATAGGTTTGGGTCATCTACTCTTCCCTAATTTGTCCATGTCGATTCATAGATTGGTATGCTAGACAGTTACAAGTCCCACTAGGGCTCATTTTTGTTACATACATGTTAGTAAAAGTGGAAAGTCCCCTTCCTATTGGCCCTTTAACTTAGGCCACCGACCTCCTTTTATTTCTCTTAACAGCATATTTGACATTCAATTTAAAGTACATAAATGATATGCTGAACTTTTTTCACCAAGCAAACTGTGCATGATCATGAAAGGAAAAAAGGATTAACATTTTGTTCAATTACGTGTAAAATATGGCAAACTAAATAAATGTCTCTGCTGAAAAGAGAGCAAAGCTGGTGAGATACTGTAAGTCTGTATAATATGTTCAAATATAACCAAGCTATTCAGGGATGCTTCAGATGGTGTTTATATTTCTCTGAGCATAATTATGAATTATAGTTCTTTTTGCTTCTCCAATAATTCATTCTGATTCCAAAGTCAATAGCTACTTAATTTACTTTATTTGACAATCCTCCTGCCATTCTTTTAATATTGCTATTATTAGGTGTCATAACAAGCTCCCACTATTGTCCACCACTGGAACCAGTAAATGGATATTAAAGGGTTTTATTATATTTTCCTAAGGCCTTAGAGTTATGCAGCTTTCCAAAAAAGCATCCATTTCTTATATTCTGCAATTAACTATACTTCATTGGTTTAATCCTTCCTTACACCATTAGTAGGTTTGCTGAGTAGTTCTTTTATTAAATTTGGGCAGAATTCATAGGTACAAATATGTTTCCATTCAGAAAAAAAAAAATCTATTTCTGATAAGTTTACCAGAATTTTAAATAATTATGGAAGTTTTTTAAGATGACCTTGGCATATCTGAATAAAAAGGAGCACTATTTAAACTGGCTCTTATAAAAATATCTATCAAGTGCCATCCTCGTCAAGAGGGTTAGCAACTTGATGCTTATTAGCAACTATTCTTCAGTTGGCTTTGTCTGTTGTCAGTTATGCCACTGTATTTATGTGTAATTGAGAGAATGGTCAACTAAATAGCAAATGAAATTCAATGTACATAACTGTCAAGTGAAGAAAATGGGCAAAAATAGCACAAACTATACCTACAGTATCATGGTCTCTATAATAGCTGTTACCACACAGGAAACAAGTCTAGGAGTCATTGTGGGCAGTTTACAAAAACATTAACTCGGCAATCAGCAGCCATCAAAACAGTGAAAAAAGTTAGGAATTATTAACAAGGGAATTATATAAGCAGAAAGTATCATTATGCCCCTTTATAAATCCATGGGGCATCCACACCTTGAATGCTATGCCCTATTTTGGTCCCTGCACCTCAAAAAGGACAGAGAAGAACTAGAGAAGGTATAGAGAAAAGCAACAAGGATGATTAGTGGTATGGAGGAGCTGTCATATGAGGAGAAACTAAAGAAGCTAGGTCTGTTCAGTTTAGGGGAAAAAAAGATGTGTGTAATTATAGAGTGTAAGTAGCATGGAACTTGTTGACACAAGACACTTTAGAAGCTGACAGTTTAACTATTTTAACCATCCCTTCAGAAAGGGACTGGACAAATTCTTGGAGGAAAAGTGCACCAGTAACTATTGAACATGAAAGTTAGGGGTACAGATTCTGAATCAGAACTTCCTAGTTGTTAAATGCTAGAGACTGGAAGTGGGAGAGAAACAGTGGACAAAACCCTGGTTGTACCTAGTTCACTCTCCCTTTCAGCATCCACTCTTAGCCATTGTGTGGCACAGGATACTGGGCAAGATGGACCTATGGTCTGGCCCAGTGAATGAATTTCATGTCCTTACGTAAGCACAATTTTATGTCTTCATGCTATCTCTTTCTTGATCAAGTCTTCTTTCTCTTCTATGGTAATTAACCTTCCATTATATCCTTTTTTAGGCATTCTCTTTATGTTCTTAGAATGCATCCATAGTACATCAGTGTCTTCCTTTTCACCATTTGCATCAATTCAGGCTTGATTCCAGTCATCTAAAGCACCCATTTGTTGGATTTTTGGGGGGTCCAAGAAACATTCGGTATCCTTCTGTAGCACATCATTCAAATGCTTGTAATTTTCCCTCTAACTGCTTTGTAAGCATCCAACTTCCACAGCTGTATGTTGCTATTAGCCATATCAATGTTTTTAATAAGTTTATCTTTGTTTTGTTACTAATCTGCCAACTCATCCATATCTCATTCAAATTCTTTACCATTGAGTAAGCTTTGCCTATCCTATGTTCTTCTTTATTTATTCAATTATTTTCTTCCCTTAAGATTGCACCTAAATATGTAAAACTTGAGGCTTTCTCCAAGGATTCTTTATCTATATCAACTGTTTTTTCTTGAATTGTGATCATCATGTGGTCTTTGAAATGTTAATCATGATGCTGTCCATTTCTTGACACAGCCTATATTTGTATTCATTCCTTTAGCTTTTCTAGAGTTGTGGTATTCAAAACAATGTTATCTATATTCCTTAGATTACTATATTTTCTGCTTCTTAGACACTTTTCAAATCCTGGTAGAGCGTGATGTTTTCTGCATAAATGTTAAAGACTGATAGATTCAGAATGCAGTCTTTTCAGACTCCATTTCAGAGTTGGAACCAATCTGGTATCATTTCAGTTTTCTGTCCTCTATGTGGTTTTTGCAGCAAGTCAGCCACGTGTGATAGAAATCTCATCTCAGGCATGCATAGCCATAGCTTTGCATGTCCCATTTTATAAAAGCCAGAAGCAATATAGAAATAAAAAAACACAGATACAACATGTGTCCACACTGTCTTGCCTTCTCCATCACAGTTCTAAAATTCATCACCTGCTTTCCTGTTTCTTTACCTTGCCAAAATTCTGCTTTCTGTGCTGTGATCTCCTTTTTCTAATTTACTTTCTGTTCTTTCCAGAACTATCCTTAAAAGGGTATTTTGCTTGCACGAGGCTCCAATGAATGTATGCAATAGAGCCCAGCAATGTTAGTGGACTGAATACATCACTTATTAACTTATGCATGTAGGGCATGGCAGGACTGGAGTCCTGATCTCCATACTTTATAATGTGTGTTTTCTTTCATACAACACCTCCCCACCCCCAAATAAAACATGCTTGTTTTTTTGGAAGGAGAATACAGAAAAAATATTCAAATCATGGCTGACTGAGTCATGGAGTAAGCCCTCCTAGAGCAGTGGTTTTCAACCTGTAGTGTGTGGATCCCTAGGGGGGTCCACAGATTATGTTTAAGGGGTCCATGAAAAATTACTATGATCAATCAAAAGCAATGAATACCCACACTTACAATTCAAAGGGATCCATGCCTCCATTCAAAATTTTTTAGGGGTCCAGAAATGATAAAAGGTTGAAAACAGCTGTCCTAGAGATATTGTTACTCTTTAAAAGAAGTGTGGCATGAGGAACTTCCTGGCATGGCAGACCATCTCCTGCAATGCCAGACTCTTTTTCTAAGAGGACTTGCTCAATGTGACACAGGGTTAGGCCTCAGACCCTTGCAAGGGCAGTAACAAGACTAAGATTTTAAGGACTTTTTTTTATAAAAGTACCTGCAAACAAATTTCTATGCACATCACAAGTCTTATCCAGATACTACCAGCAACTCACTTGCTGCTTTAGGAACAAGCTACACTGCTCAGCCAATAGTTACAGCTGTGAGAGGGTTAATTCAGGACCCTGCCCCTTCATTTTGCTCAGCAGACAAGAGCGGGAGATATTTGGCAGCTGCATAGCATGCACAGAGTTTCTGACTTTTTGGGGAAAATATGGTGGTGGGATCTCCACTGTGATCAGGTATAAATCCCAGCCCTTTCTGTTTATCACTCCAACTTTATAAGCTTGTGCTTCATGGCTAAATAAATTGAGAATATTTTATTAAACAGAGGGCATTTCTACATCTGCGTTAGATCCAAGAGTAGTTTACTAATGAGTAAACTGCTTGTGAATAAACACTCCTGGGCAGGCATCTACAAATGTTTGGAAGCAGGGACAGATTTGCTAATGACAGCAAACTGCTCTCGCTTCCTGGGGCCTGGCAAAGGACCCCTACCACTCTCAGAGGGAGCTCTATGCTTCCCCTGGGTGCTAGCCCAGGGGCTGGCAGGAACCAATAGACCAGGAGACAGCTGTCTCCTAGCCAAGACTGAGACATTGCTCCCTGCACCCAGGGGCTGCCTGGTGCCGGGGTAGAAACAATGTCTCCCTGCCCAGGCAGCAGGGAGCTTTCAGCCCCAGCTCCCTGATCAGGACAGGGGACTTGAACAGAGCTGTAGGGGAAGGGCAGGTCCCAGCCTCCTTCCTCAGTCCACTGGCGTGGCAGCTACCAGCTAGCCCCTGGTTGGGCGGGGAATAATTGGCAGATAGGGGCAGCGGGGTAGGACCTGCTCCACCCCGGAGCTATTTTCAAGCCCACACCTCAATCACCCAATCAATCGAGACAGGTCCCAGCCCCCTTTCCATGATCGTGGGGTTGGGGCTGGAGAGCTTGTTCCCTCCTCAGCTCTCTTATCATGGAGCTCAGTATGGAGCAGGCTGGAGAGCTTGTTCGCTGCTTAGCTCCATGATCGTAGAGCTGGGTGGGGAACAGACCACTAACCCCATCAGCAGGGAACTTCCAATGCCAGCTGCACAGTCATGGGGCCAGTGCTGGGAGACCCTTATGTCCCAGGCCAGCTCCGTGGTTGTGGGATGGTGCTGGAAGATGAGGCTCTCCCAATGCTGACCTTGCAACGATGAAGCTGGCACTGAGAGATCAGGATTTCCAAGGCAGCCCTGCTGTTGCACAGCTGGTGCCAGGAGATAAAGATCTCCCAGCTTTTGCTTCCCTATCATGATGTCAGAGCTGGGGGGGTTGGAGATTCCTACTGCCCGGGAAGCAGAACATTGTCCCTGCCTGGGCTCCAGTGGCAGCTCCTGGGGGCAAGGAGCAATCTCCCAGCCCCTAGTGGCCTGCTGACTAGGAATAGATTTGCTCTTGGTTAGGTATCTACACAAGTGCAGTTAGTAATCACAAGTAAATTTGCTATTTGTATTTGCAGGTAACAAATGTACTTGCAATTAGTGAGGTTTACTGCTCAGTAAGCATGTGCATGTGTAGACATACAAGCTTACTGGCCAGTAAACTAGGTTACTTTTCAGTAAAGCACCTCATGTAGACAGACCCAGGAATAATTATAAGTTTATGCTTAAATTTTTGCTGGAATGGAGCTCCAATTACACACTAAAAAAAATTTTAGGAGTGAAATTACCTGGATTTGTGCTTTCATCATTCTGTTTTGCTATAAAAATTGGTGTTTATAAAGTTTTTGCGAAGCTGTCCTGGAGGAGGGAGAGGGAGGTGAGGAGAATTATCTGCTAATGAATGAGTGGCATCCTGTAATTAATACTACAAGTACTTTACATTACCAGAGTGTTTCAGAGCCAAAGCCACACATTTTTGATATTTTGGGGGCTGCAAAAACACAGAACAGAAGGACAGTCCATATCATTCAAATGCGAATTGCATAAAGATTAATCAATTCTTGCCAATAATTTCTTGAACTATGAATAACCTGAGTCCTAAATTGAGAAGTGGCCAAGCTCTGGTTTGAATAATGTGACCTCTCCCATGGCCTATTTTTGTGCAAATTCTACCTTCCTCTTAACAAACAAACACACACAAAACCACACTCCCACCAAAAAGCATGAAATACTCAAAAAAATCTAAAATTGAATAAAAAGGAATTTTTTTTTTAAATTCTGTGCTCTATAGTTATCATGCATATACCTAACTGTATCAAAATAAATTGTTTTATGTTTTAAGTAGAGATTATATCAAAAAGGTTCTACAGCCCTATCTTTTACTTTTTCATAGCATACTTGTCATGACTGTTATAGACTCCTTTACATCTCTGGCACGCAGGCAAAAGGCAATTTTTTAGATAGTATTGCATCATTTTTCTGTAACATTATCACCATTTCTTCCTTTCACAGAATTCTGCTAATCCTTCCTGTCTATTTATCCAAGCCGCTTCTTCTGACAGATCTAATGAATGTCATATCCTGTAGTGTGTTGGATGGGTAAAATATTTAAAAATAAGGACAAGATTGACTGCGGTCAGTGAAAGTAAATAGCTTATCTATGCTCTGTATCTCCTTTTACCTCATATATTTTCCTTGTCAAAGATATCAGTAACGTTCCATTTTCTGAGTCACCATTTAGAATGGTTGAGGATTTAAATGTCAAACTTCATTATAGTTTGATGTGATAAAGGATTCATGGCATAGACCATCTTAGTAACGATAACTGTTTATCCAATTCTTCACAGGAAAAGTGTTAATTTTGTTTTTTAAACCAGTTCTTTATCACAAGGTCTTTTGTTCTCAGGTACATACACTATTAAATATATCTTGCCAGCATTAAAGATCATCTAGAAATATACTTTGTGTGTTTTCTGAAATGTCTTTTATGTGTTTCACATTTAAATTCTACCAGGTAAATGATTGATGGCTTTTCTTCTCAACAGGAGAAATAGAGGTTAGGTGACAGTGAATCAACTTTAAGACATTTAGAGCCGTATGTTCTCACAGTTTGTAAGCCAACAAATGTATCAAATCATTAGAAAAAAAGCCACCTTCAAAACCTGATGCCTTGAACCTTCCTCCAAAATCAATTGGCTCAGTTTAAAAATTCTTATTTGGTATTTCTGGCTGGGCCAGAAAACTGCCTACATTTTCTAAAGAAACTAGGAATAATGGATGCCTAACTTTAGACATCAGAAAGTGGTCTGATTTCCTTAGGCCTGAGCACATTTTCTGAAAATCTGGCCTCCTCACAGTGTCTCAATTTGGCTAAAAATAGTGTCCATAATCACTTATCAGTTTTGAAAAAAGGAAGCCAAAAGCACTAACATAATTCATGAGAAAAGTTCCACAAGGGTGCTGGGAATGTCAATAAGGGGAAGGGGCTAGAAGAAGCATAGCGCAAATATATGGGCTTCGTTATAGTTGTTAATGACTTGGGATTGCTTTTTCATGTACATTAATTCCTTTTTTTTTTTTTACCAGGCACTTTCCCCAGCCATGGTTTAGCACCTAACCATCTCTCCAGACTGTCTTTTAGCCCCTTATCTCTTTTTTTTTATCCCCTTGCTAGTCAATGATGTTTTTTCCCTTGCCACTATTGTAATTATGTAGAAAAGCGGTGCTGGTCTTCCAGGAGCCAGCCACAATAAATAACCTTCCCTCCCCTCCTCAGTAATTCACTTTGGAATTACACCTCCAATGTTAGCTTTCCCTTTAAATAAGGGACTCAGTTGAACTGTCTTTTCAACTTTCTTTTGATAGAGATATGAGTGTACTCTACATAAATACTAATAATGGTAATATGGCCTCTCTCATTCACAGCCCTGAACCTGTGGTATCGTCACATCAACATTCAGATGAATTTACATAGGAAAGACTCAGCCCTAAATGCAATGCAGATGAAATATTTCCACTGGCATCAGGGAAAGTTTTGAACGTACAAGGAATGCAGAATGAGGCCTACACTGAAATGTTCAACTCTCCTATCAATTCTGTTGAGAGAACACAAGACACCCAATTTTATAAATGTCATTTTCAATTTTTTTTTTCTTCAAGGCAGGGTTGTTACTAAAGTTATGTGCATTTCTTGCATTTAGAATGTAAATATTTAGAAGAATTGAGGCCATTATTTATCTTACTCCTTGCCTTCATTTTCATAATCATCAGTGAAAATGAATAAGACAGTTCTTACTGTCCATGCTTCATGAAATGATTTAGGATTAATTTAATTCCCTCTTCTCTTACCAACCTTCCTTACCCAGGGAAAAAAAAAGCATATATTTTTCTACTAATTCTTCATGAACTATTAAGGTTAAATCATTCTTTTATTGGGTTTTCATTGTGAGGATGGTTTGTAATGTCTAACACAGGTTTGGGGTTTTTTTTATGTAATTGGCTCTTCAAGCTAGCTTAGCCTCTCCTGAGGACCCTCTGCCTTTTCAGTATTTGTAGACCCTGAAATGCATATTTTCTCTTAGGATTCCACACATTCAGACTTGATACCTTTTGCTTTTTAAGAATATGATTACAACTGTAGTAGCATTTTGATTTAACCAATATGCAAATACTGTAATTTGTTGCCTTTGTTGTTTTCTGCTTATATTTATATTTCCACAACTTTAAAAAAGGAATATTTTCTTTGATTTCTGCATTAAGGACATTTACATTTGCATGCTAGTAAATTCCTCCCTCAAAACTGTTGACAGTTTCTGTTAATTGAACATAGTATTATGCCTACTTCTTACAGTGATTGTCTCCAACAGAGTTCCTTCCCAGCTCTCAGCATTGTTTACGATAGCTTATAAGCAACATTATTAGTGTTACAAAGCCCTCCATTTCCGCACTTCTATTTCTGTGAAATGTTCATAATTAGGTATGTGTAATTAAGAATTCCATTAGGTTCTCTTAATTCCCCTTGTCCCACTAAAAATGACAGACAAATGCCTTGAGACTTTTTAATGCCTTAATTGTTCCCCAAGAGTTAGATTACAGAGTTAGGACCTGATCCGTCCAAATTTTATGCACCATTTCCCTTGCATTTTTTTTAAACATTTTGCTCAGAAATTTGATTTTGCTGAGGAGCATACAAATGCTTCTGATTTAAATAAATCCCTTGAGAAACGTTACCATTTCTTCCCTCAGCACCTCATTATGCATCATATGCACTCTATAGAAGAAGAGAAACTAGCTAATAGGACTCAGCTAAACAAATATCTACCTTTTTATTGTTGTTGATGAGGATGATGTGCATTTGTTCATTTCAAAGTTTAGGTCAAATCCTGCACATCATGCACAGTCAGTGTATATCTAGAGTGTCTCAGTAAAATTGCTCCAGGTCATTGTCAGTGTAAATGAGAGTTGGCTTTGTTCATTTGTTTGCATTACTGTATTTTTGTGTAACAGAAAAAAACACCCCCACATCATTACAAACAATAATAAAGATAACAGAGTGTACAACATGTAATCTGTTTTAGTTCATGTTACAGATTTCACCATAAAAACCAGTGAGCACTGCATATGTTAATGCTAAACTAATTGCATTAGAACATCATAGGAAATATAGCACACAATACTACTTTGCAGCATAGTCTGTCAGTCATTTAAATACCACCTTTTTTCTTTCTGTTTTAGGACTCTCTGAATTCAATATTTTTACCTTTTTATAATAGTTTCTGTTTTATATTTTATTGTCTTAGAAGATACACTACTACTCCAACTTTGGTGGGAAAAGAGTTCTGTCACTGTTATTCTCTTTGCCCCAAAGATCTTTGTTATTGAAATAAATTCCTGCCCCTGATCTGAGAAACCCTGACTTGGTCAAGAAAGAAAGGATGCTTGCTCCTTGATATAGTATTTCATATGTGCCCTTTGAAACCAATACTATTTTTCCTTTGTCACAGATATCAAGAAAAGGCATTAGTGATTGTTCTTCTACTCTTGAACTTCAAGTTCTTGTGGGATCTATCACCTCTAAAATTGTTGGTAGTGGGTCACTGGAACATATATCACTTTGCTCCCAAACAGTTTGCTTTCTACATAAGCATACAACATCGCTAAAAAACACAAATATTGCATAGTTTGGAAAAGAGAATTGAACAAGTTAGTGTTGGGTGGGTAATGTAATTAAGGGTAGCTTCAACAGGTTTTGTTTGTTATTTTAAAAAGCAATTGAGTTTTTTTCTGCAGGAAACTCTGTGATATACCATTTTCTCCCTCTTTTCTACTCTGGCTTGAGGCTCCTCTTTTCCTGGAAAAAGACAAGGAATGAGAAGTCTTCCTTTTCTACTGTCCTCTTATAGCCCTTCTTTAATATGCCTAGTCAATCCCTTCCTTATTCATCTTGGTATGAATATATACCTTCTTTCACACTTTTTATGGTACAGATCTTTGTAATTTCTCCTCAACCCCTCACTCTGTTTATTTTTTCCCTTTCAATTGCCACAAACAGTTATAAAATAAACATTCTCAAAGTCATTTGGAAATAGGCAGGTGCCTGCACGTGAGCTGGGAGACTATTCCAGTGTGCTGTAATTACAGTGTGTCAGAGCAGACTCAACTAATAGAGGTGGTAATTACCATGTTCCAGCCAGGCTCTGCGTCTTGTGTATCAGCATCCCTGCTCTTCAAAATGACAGTGGGGGCACTTTAATTAAAGCTCATCATGAGACACTTCAGATGTTTTAGTTAGAACACCTCCCTCAAGCTCCGGAGCATGTGTAAAAATGCCCACTGTGACTATATGTCTTGGTTTAGCCAGGCCAGGCCCAGATTTTATAGGTTGTCCCAGCTGGTAGGTAAACACGGGAACAAAAGTCCTGTACTGTTATCACCCCACTCAGGAGGCTTGGATCCTCCTGAGCAGCAGCTGGAGGCAGTGGGTGGACTGGTCTGGGCACTGTTACTCCTGCCTGATTCAGAGATCAGCCAGAGCAGAGGCAGTGTCCTGGATTTCCCTGAAAATAATAGGTCACCCTATTTAGCAATGATAGCCATTATAAATATGGAGACTGCAAGAAACAGTATATCAAGGAACAAACTTATTTTCCTTCTTGACTGGAGTCTAGCTAAATCAAGGGACATGAGGAAGCAAAAAATGATGAGAGTCTTCAAGAAAAACAAAATATCAGTGAATGTGTTAAATGCAATTTTCAAACACATTTCTTTATCAACAAAAATCCCTCCAAGAAAAAGTAAGCTTACTGCGTGTGAAGCTTCAAGGAAAATGGAAGAAGGAAGCGGACATTATTTCTTATTCCTTCCATATTTAGGTTTGAAAATGGACTTAAAATAAGTTTCACAAACTGTGGGGAGTCCCATGGGCCACATTCCAAGGCTCTGTTGGCTATGTTTGTCCCACGAGCCGGAGAATGAGTACCCCTGGTGTAGAACCTCATAATTCTTCTGTCATATATACTACATTATATCAGGGGCAACTCTGCTGAAGTACAAGATAAAGATGCAGGTGAGACTGGAATCCAGCCTTCTATCTATACACCAGATCTGAGGTCCCCATTTTTGGCTTTATTGCTCTCAGCTTTTGTGTCTGAAGGGCTAAACATTCTCATCCATTCCCTGATATATTTCTGATCCCTATATATCCCCAACTGAAATTAATGTCTTGCTTCTCATTGACTTACGTTCATTTTGCAGATAAGTCCAAAGTTTGCTTTTCCAAATGTGTTCAAAGGCTCCCTTGTAACTCTTTCTGCCTGTACATCTCACCCTTTCAAATGAGATTCAATTCCTGTCACCTACCCTTCAAAGTATCTCTCCAACATCTCTTGACAATATTCTCACTGAATTGGAATGTCAGCGATGGCTAAAAAAATATTTTTAAAAAAACTGGCTTGCATATAAAGTAGATATTACATTAGAACAATGGTTCAGGGCAACAGCAAGAGTTAATTGATTTTAAAAAGACTGTTTGTGGCAAAGTTTCCTTCAAGGCCCACTGTGTCTGGAGTCAGCAGACATTACGCCTGAAGCCAACAGATAAGTGGACATAAAGAGGCTGGGAAACATGAACACTTACCACACTTTCCCATAACATGAGATAAGGTAGCCAAGTCACAGTTGTTGGCTGCAGAGCCCTTGGGATTTCTGGTTTTGGTGAATTTACCAAATTAGGAGGCCAGGGCATGCCCAGATTAATAAATTGGTAAATTGATATGATGACCCCAGGGAAACCAATCAATGGTATCCAGAAATAAAGGGTCATCAAATGAGAAGAAAAACACAAAAGGAGAGATTTCAGAGCAGCAAACGGTACCTGAGAAGGAAACTGTGGACAGAGGGCACACCAGCAGCCCATCTCACCCACCCCATTGTCAGGGGTGGGCCTTAGCCCTCAATCTCCAGGTTGCTGACATCTGACATTCAAGAAAGAACCACAGGGTCTTTACATACTAGCCAAACACACAATCCTTCTGTGACAGCCCTAAGACTGTTAGATATATAATCAGGGGGTAGGGGTTATTTTGTTTGCCTTGCCTGCATTATTCTTCTCTGCAATCACTGTTGTGACAGGCGGGCTCCCCGGGGCTGTTCTCTACATTATTTATGGCCCACCCGCCTGTCTCGGTGGGCCAACCATCCACCTGTTCTCATCCGCCATGACTTGATCTTAAGGTTCCCTGATAGATGTTAATAAGCGGGAGGCTACCCACTTGTGCCCTGATGCCAGGGGGCAATATCTGTGGCTCCTTCCATCCCCATACTACAGCCCAAGGCTTGCAGATGGCATCTTGGTCTTACGCTAATCGCCAGCCCCATGCTGGGCCCCCGGAATCCTCCATATTGGACCCTTCTACGATTCCTCCGGTCAGGCGGCCTTGCCGCCATCATCCGGGCTACCTACCCCCCGAAACCATAACCACGCCACTATCCCCACCTCCTGAGGACAACCGTGGCGCCTTCTTCCCCTCTCAGGTGTGGTCCCCCCGGGACCTCTGGCTCCTAGCCCTGGCCCACCTCCAGGCCAGTCAGGACCCCAGGCCCCCGGCTCTTGGGCGTCCCTTGGGGTGGGCCCTCAGCCCTTTTGGCTCCCTTAGCCCTGGCCCCAGCTTGGGCCAGTCGAGGGTACTCTCCTGGTTTGGGCTGGTCTCTATCCCCTCACTCTCTCTCATAGGCTTCGTCCTCTGGACACTTCATGAACACTGGGTAACTCACCCGGTGGTGGGAGCAAAGGGGTTATGGCGCCCCGACTCACCTTTCACCAGGGTGATAACTGGCCTGGCATTTACTGGGGGCTCCCGTGCCACTTAGAGCCCCACCAGGCCACCCACTCCCAGCAGGGTGCAGTTTCAGGTCATGCCCAGGACCAATGGAGCCTCCTTGCCACACCTACAGCTCCCCCTTACCTCCGGGTGTTCTTGCCAGAAGCTCTCTGGCCAGGTGATGTTGCTGCCAAACTGCCCAGTTTATATAGGCATCCCTTGCCACAAAATGGCTGCCCTCATCAGGCACCTGGAGGTTGCCCACTCCAGGGCCTTAAAGGGGCAGGCACCCCCAGTGCCCTTCTATGATCTTCACCAGTGGTCAGCGCACTCAGCACCCCACCACGATCTCCTCCAGCAACAGGCACGCTCGGTGCCCTGCCTCACTCTCACCTGTTGCAGGCAGGCTCAATGCCCTACCATGCTCTCACCAGCGGCAGGCAGGCTCAGCGCCCCGCTGCGCTCTCACCAGCGGCAGGCAGGCTCAGCGCCCCGCTGCACTTTCACCATAGCAACCAGCGGGCTCAGCGCCCTGCCACTCACCAGCGGCAGTGAGCTCAGCGGCCCGCCACTCACTCCTCCCCAGCAGCCAGTAGGCTTAGCGCCCCACCGCCATGATCTCCTCCAGCGGCAGGCACACTCGGTGCCCTGCCACACTCTCCACAAGTGGCAGGCACGCACAGTGCCTGGCCACAACTGTGTATCAATAAAATTTGCCTATTATCAAGTGGAAGAAGTTGTGGCTGGTCTGACGGTTTGGGTCCAGCCAGAACAAGGTATCTGGGTCATAAATACAGTGCCAACAGGCAGAAGCAGCAGAGTTGCAAACAATTTCTTGGGTTATAGCTTCACTGTGAAAAGATGGTGCTAGGGAACACTGCAGTGAAACCTAGCATGCCCAATTCTATTTGCATTGAATCAGGGGTATCATACATACAGCCTGGGCACTGGATATGGCTTGCAGACCCACTGCATTCAGCACACAGGTAGTCTTCTGAGCTATCAGAAGCTGGAGACCCCCACTTCTGGGCTCACCCCTCCAGTACTACTGCCAGACCCACATCACCTTTCCCAGACCAACCCTGCCACTGCCAGGTGGACAATGCCATGAAACTGCTGGCCCTGGATCCCTGCTGCCACCACCAGACCTTCCATAGCTACTACTGGCCTTGAAGGCTTCCCTATGGCCCAGATCTGACCCACATCTCAGGGCAAGTTTGACACAAACATGCAATACAGAATCCTTTATGGTAACACTGGGTGATCCCAAAATAAAAGACCTTTTGGTATATGCTCAGCACTGCACCAAGAGCAACTCTATTACATCCTTTGTGGTAGGGGTGGGGGTGGGGGGAGAGGACTAGCTTGTGAAACATAGGAATTCCATGCCACGTAGAAGTTCTCTTTTATCTTTTGATGTTGTAGACATGTCTTAGAGTTGTATTCAAGAGGCTGGCATTTAAAATATTTTTCAAATTTTCATTCCTTTTAGGTATGATTACCAGGTTTTTGTTTTCTAGGGAATCTCAGCAATAACTAGTTGTAGATTCAGAAGTAAACATATATAAAAATGTATTCATGCATAATCAGAAGGCTCGCTATGGCATTTAGAACTTTTCAAGCATGTATTATGATTAGCATTACTCCTCACACAAGTTTTTTTTTTAATCTCATGGAAAAGAGAGAAGGAAGATAGATTAATATTATCTTGGATAGCTACAAGTATTTGTACCTGTGATTTTAACAGTTACATATTAATCATCTGCAATATTTAAACTACCTCTCAAAATTAGGCACTTATATTCTTCCTTTCCTTTGCTCCCCAAAACACACATTTCACATGAGTTTGTGTGTTTTTTTTTAATTTTAAACCAGTACTTCACAAAGATCAACTAAGTGATTTTCCAGAGAAAGTTATTATTATTTCTTTAAATGTATTACATTTCCTGTGTTCTTTTTCACAGTGAAGAAAGTTTTGAACAGCTTTACAAGAAGGCAAAGGCAAAGTATCAAGGTCTTACCCTCATTAATTCATGCAGAATCTAATCAGTGGCTTAACTAAATCTTTTAAGATACAAAGTCTGATCTCAATACAACAAGCTCTTCTGCATGCACAAACTTCAAACTTCTGCCTCCATATATGCCTCACTTACTCCAGTGAGATTCTATGTAGCCACAGAAATCCTTGTGCAGAGTGAGTTGAAAGATGGCAGCCTTTTCTTTTTTTTTTTCCCTTTCACCTTCATTCTCTTACTTGTGATAGCATTTTAATATAAATCAAATACTGGTTGCTTTATGTCAGAACACTGCAGCCCTTACCCATTTTGTTCACAGATGTAGTTAGCAACCACGTCCATGGCACTTATTTATTTCTTTTTGCTCTCTTCTGAATTATTTCCAATGAATCCATATCGTTTCAAAGTGCAAAAGCCAAAATGGGATCCAGGTTAGTTGGAATACTAAATAGAGTAGGAGAACAGTGGCACATCTACATGTGCAATTAATGTGGAGCAATAAACTCCAGTGCTTATTGTGCCAGAGTTTATTGCTCGTGGGTGCCCTGTTTGAACATACACCTGGGACTGCAGCATGTTGAGATGGTTTGGGGAAGTCCCAACTGGCAGGGCTCTGGGGGGGCATCAGCCTGCCAACCTGGGGCTGCTTCCACTTGGCTCAACATGCTGTGGAGGGGGTGGCTGGCTTCAACTTTTGAAACATTTTGAGTTTCCTAGTTTCATTTAGAAGCTATTTTGAAGACTTTTGTTCCATTTCAATTTCACTGTTTCAAGCTCAAAATGCATCAAATGCATCAAAACAGCTTCAAAATAAAACACCAGGAGAAATTTCACACAACCCTAATAATTACTACTATTAGTTTACTCCAGCATAATAGCCCTGCAAGTGAAGATGCTGAGATGTTTACTGCAGAGCTAATTAGTCAACTCTGTAGTAAATGTCTCATGTAGACAGACCCCAGGAGCAGTAAATAAAGTAGTAAATAGATAAGGAGTAGTAAATAGTAGAGGAGGGTACGAGAATCACTTCCTCTGACTTGTAGGTGACATTCCTGTTAATTCAACCCAAAATGCTATTGTGTGTTTTTTTAAAACAATAGCACAGTTTGGGTGTACGTAGATGAAATGGAGGCCCTAAATCGAAGTGGTGGGTTTTTAAAAACACCACTCCAGTTAAGGGCTGATTAAACCTCTGTGTTGTATACACACCCTACTGACTTCGGTGGCAGGGAGGGGCGGGTGAGCTACTGGTGGGTGGAGTGGTTTCTAGGCTGGGGTGGGGGGCTAGCACTTCCCTCTGTGGCAGTGGCAGCCCAACCCCAGGAAGTACTCATACACAGGCACCTGGCTTGGGGAGTTCCAGGAGGCACTGCTGCCACAGGGGGAAGCTCCAGGCCCCTGCACAGCTCAGAGGTAGGCTCTGGGGAAAAAAAATATATCAGGCTGACCACTTTTTTTGAGTGGAGTCTGCCTTCCTGGACTGCTGCCAGGTCCTGCAGAGCCATGGAGCTGCATGGACCCCAGTGCTGTGCTCTGTGGCTGTAGGCACAGCAAACTAAAACTCCTCTAAGGAGTCTAGTTTGCTGTGCCTCAAGTCATTTAAAGCACATTACACACCACTTAATTTCCTACAGTGGCTGGAATTAATGTGCAATAGACCACCGAGGCATGCAAACACCAACACCATTAAAGTGGTGCAAAAGCATTTAACCTACTTTCAAGTATCGTGCACACCCCCCCTTTTTTAGTTTACACAGGGCCTTTGACTTCATTTTCATCTGCTACATTCCAAGTCATCAGGAGGGGTTAGCCGTGTTAGTCTGAAGTGAATTAGGAGGTAGGGGACTTAGAGACAGACATGAGCGTTCATGGGCAATAAGCTACTTCATTAAATGTATAGATAAGCTCAGCTCTCTCTGAACCAGTGGCCCCCTCTACTTGTATAAATTACTAAATGACTGAGCAGTAACCTGCATTACTGCAGAGTAGCACTGCTGAATGCCTTTCCTGTGATGCTATTGCACAGTAGCCTAAGAATATTGCACAGTAGCATTACATCACAGTTCTTGCCATGTGACACTACAGTACAGTAGTATCAGGCTACTGTGCAGTCAGAATCTCATGTAGAGGTGGCTAGTTAATCTCTAATGTGCTACCCTCTTCTTCCTTCTACCAGGAAGCTGAGGTACTTCCCTCTCTGTTACCAGTTACAGTAAGATCTTTTTTTAGTCATTCTTAATAATAAAGAATAGAGAATCAACTGGGAATTTCACTCTCCCCTCCTCTTGGTCCATCAAAACCTAGATATGTTAATGTTCAAGCACACTTTGAAGACCAAATATTTCCCTTAGCATTTGGAGAAGGAGATGGGGTATTGGTGGGAGAAACTTAATTATAGCACTCTACTGTGAAATCCTATCTTGTATTATTATGTCTGATTTATACTTACTTGATGTGAGATAAGCAGCCCAATTTGACATTGTTATGGAGATTAATTATGTAAGGGCAACCAGAGCATAAAACAGGTTATTTTTAATATTTTATAAATCTAAATAAATACATAACAACTAGATAATTACATTTACCTCAGCTACCCAACTAGAGCATATCAGTATCATCAGGCTTCTTATATTCTAGTTTTGCATTTCTAATAAACTTTTTTTTAAATAACTGACCTCTGGCTCCAGAGATAAAGCACAGAAAGGCTCAGAGCAGTTAATCAGTGTGATAAGTACTTCTTTATTTAACCTGATCATGAAAAATTCAATTTGTAAGAGATTCTTTACAGGTTAGTTAAACATAAGATCTTTTACTAAAGATTCTTTAGATACTTGCCTTTTATAAAGTAAACACTCTCAGGTTCCTGGATTTCTTTGGATGTGGCACATGATTTGCCTTCCTACCTTCATTAAAGTTATTTTTAATTCAGAAATTGCTTTACTAGCAAATTATAGCCTCTTCTCTTGGTTCCACACTGTTGTCTGTCCCTCCTACTCAAGCGCTTCCAGTAACATTTACAAATGCTAGTATTAAGTTCAGTTGCACAAAACAAAGCTCTTTCTGCTACAAGGCTTCTTTCTTCTGTAGTTTTACCTTTTGTTAGAAGAACAATACTTTCACATACAACTATAGGAGCACTCTTGATAATTTGAACTAACATTAGAACAACAAATAACCCTCCCTTCCCTCTCCAAGGAAAGCCTTTTAAGTATTAGATACTATAGTCATTATTACCCATCTCATTGGATAGATTTGATCCAAATGTGGCAATACAAAGCTGAGAGTTGTGAAGGAGCCAAGAAATAGCTTCACAAGACTATAATGTAGTCTCCTCATCTCAGATTTAAAAAGAATTGATGCAACAAGAGGTGGATAGTGGGAGAGGGGGGAAGGAGAGGTGCTGGCTCAGTTACGCTCCCCTTCTACCACATAGCACATAGTGGTGGTTCTAGTTTCCCACAGGGCCAGACTTCCTGTAGGGCTTAGGCCATGCTCTGACAACCCAGGGTGCAAACCCTGCTAATTATACCTCTGGGTGCAGTGAAGGGGGACCTGACCATAGTATCTGATGTCTTTGGTTGACCTGGGGGTGTGGGGAACTCCAAGGTTGCTGTTGCCTGATCCTAGCTAAGAGCAGCTGCATGGTGTACCGCTCTGAGCTGGGAATGGCAGTGGCAACAGTAGATGGGTTATTGCTCACTACCTAGTTTCCCCCTGGGTTTCTCCCACTAGCTCAGTGGTGTCAGCTGTTGGGAACAGTAGTCTGGGGTGTGAGGCTCAGCTGGAGACAAGCAGTTTATGGATTCCCCTTTTTTGTGTCTGTTCATAACTGTTGGGAGGACAGGAAAGGGAGCAGTGTAAGAATCAGGGACCCACCAACTACTATTTGTCATCTTAGCTGAGCCTGGCATCCTCACAGCAGCTCCCACCAGCCCTGTATTAGCCTGGCACAGCAGTGACAGTGGGGAGGTCCCCACTTTGTTCCTCCGGGGTGTAGTTGCCAGGGTTTGCACCTGAAAATCTCTAGATTTTCTGAAACTCTTAGATGGGTCTCTGAATGTAACACATCATGGTTAGTTACATGCAATCAGAGAAGAATTAACTAATTCATCAGAACTCACAGTTTTGTCATGGGAATCACAAACTGCAGCTGGTGACCTGAGCTAAAAATCAAGTGGACTGTCGCTGCTTGTAGCGGTAGAGAAAGGAACAAAATGCAGGGAAGGGAAAGTCCAACAAGATGCTGACTGGAATTGAGTGGGACAGGAAAAGTATTTCCTGTGGATCTCTAACTTTATGCTACTTATCTAGGCCTTGGCTTCTACCTACTGCATGACATAGCTAATTTGATGTGCCAGGGTGCCATATGGTTCTGATCTAAAAATTCCTTAACTCATACCCCTCAGGTGTTGGCAGATTTCCTAAATGTTCATCCTTTACCAGATGTGAGTTATGAATATGCTACAGAAAGCATGGAGTGATAGGAAGAAGTTCAATCTCAGATGCTCAACAGTTTCTGGAACTATACTAGACTTCTGCTGGAAAGTGAGCTAAGGAGTTTTTAATATGAATATTCAGCTAGTTTGGCTTGGAAAGCCATATAGGACTCTGCAAAACTACAGACATACTGGGGGCATCTACACATGCACATTTACTACGCGGTAATTTTACTGCTCAGTATGAGCATAAATCTACATGTACATGCCTGTACTGTACAGTAAATATGGTGACTTATGCTGACTTGAGCATAAGTTTGATACCTGCATTATGCAGGTAGCAAATTTGCATCTCATTAGTTACTGCATAGTAATGCACATGTTATGCACATGTTTTGCCTTACTATGCAGTTACATTGTGTGTGTGGACTGACTTGGTATTAACGTTAGTTCCAAGTCAGTCCACACACAGTGTTAATGCTCCTTAATGCCTGCATGTGTAGATGCCAGCCTATTTCTGCATGCAATAATTTACTACACAGTAAATTTAAACCAGAGTAAATCCATGTGTAAACACACCCACCCTGACTGTTTTCTGAACACAACAGATAAGTAGAACACATGAGGCTATGTACTTGTTCCCTTAAGCCACAACAAAAAATTTAACAGGCAAAACTACACTGAAAATACCTTCATTTGATCATTGGAATGCAACAGTCTCTCTCAATTTCAAGGATGCAAACTGTGGGAGTTTCCATTAAAATAACCATTCAGAGAATGTTTTATTTCTTCTTCCTTCTAAAAATCTTATCTGATGTGAGAGTGATGCTGAAGTGCTTCTCTTCATCATGAGTTTTCTTGGAAAACTAGGTTGGAAACGTAAATCAAAGCCATCAGGTGTCTTTGCTGTACTTCATAGGCTGATAATAGCAACATGGAAGGCATAGATCTTCCGTATATGCTGATACTTCAGTGCCTTTTAGGAGGCAAAGTTCATCCTCTTCCTAAGGATGTTGTAGTCTGAATATCTTGGTCCATGACTGGTTTATTTCCTTTCAGTGTGGATCTTTCCCATTTTCTCATCTTACGTGTGTATTTTTTTTTCCCTGACTGAGCCTGGCTAATTGATTATTCACTCTCCATTGTTTTTGCTTTCCCCTATTCTTCTCTCCAGCATGAAATTTCTTCTCAAGTGGTTTGAATCTGGTTTTCCCCCTCCCTATGCCTGACCTTTAAGTAATCTATTCACCCAGAAGGATTTTGGGTATTCTGTAATAGATTTATAAAAAAACTGCTAATATTTTAGGTTCCTTGGGCTACAACCCTTGTGAGGCATATATCATTGAAACACAATGATTGGACATATTTCCTTTGATTCACAGTCCATGTATCACCTCTTACTGTTATATCAGTCAGTCATTCAGTAAATTATCATGAGCCTACAAAACACAAAATCATACTATTAGGAATAGGGCAGTAGAAGGAGGGGACAAATAGATACTTGACTATTCTGTGGATATTGTTACCATTACCATTGCCTATCCTCAGTGCATTGCTCAGAAACATTTTCATCATGTACTAATGGGCTCCAATTACGTATTAGCTCCATGCTGGAACCTTCTTTCATTTGAAACGTCAACCATATTCATTATGATTTAAGTGCCTATGTAGATTAAACCTGTGTAAAGAACTGTCAGATAATGAATTACCAGGTCTAATATAAGCACTTCTGTTGGCAAGTCACTGGGCCAGACTCCTGAAACAGATAATGGATACATATATTTCATTTTGATATTTTAATGAATATATGTCATTCTACTTGTTAACATTTGAAAGAAACCATTAATAAATAATAAATAGGTGGAGTGAAAATTATAATTTTTTTTTTATTTACAGGAGAATGGAGTGTCATGCCATTGCACATTATATTTTGTGTTTTTTTCTTTTTGTTTTTTTAAATGCACTTATTTATTTCAGACTTAGAAAACTGCTGCATTCCAGGGGGCTGGACTTGATAATCTTCCGAGGTCCCTTCCAGCCCTAATGTCTATGAAATATTTTATAGATATCTCTGATAAAATGGATATATTATCACTGCAATAATTTATGGTAACTGACAACAAATCCCACTGAAATAGCAATCTCTTCCTTCCTCTGCCCATTTTCAACAGTTTGGAAAAAAGATGAGTTCTACAATATACTTAATGTTATTTGTCAATATGTCAGTGATCTAGACATTTGGTAATCATTACCTGATGCCATTCTGTCTGTATGAACATTTAAATTGTTGTAAAATATATATAAAAACCTTTGTGAGAGGCAAGAGATTTTTTACTTGAGGTCACCATAGAAGTGCTCAAAAACTTGTCTGAGCTCTTTCCTAGCTACACAGTTAGTCTAATAAAACATATCATCTGAAAAAAATCTTCTGTCATGCAGTTCCTGGACCATCACAGCTACATCTTCATTCTAATACATCCAAAAAAAACACTAATACAGTTGTTGTGCCTTCCTCCAGAGGTGTGAACAAACTGAGTAGATCTGACTTCCTTAGGATGCTCCCTGGTAGCAGAATCTTTAAGAAGCGTATAGTGTTGTGCAAAAAGTAGAAGGGTTATTCATAGATCATTACATTTACTTGCTTCTCCATTTTCATTCATATATAAAAGTTAATTTAAAAGTAATTGCTAATGAAATTTGCCTATTGCAGAAACATTGGCAGAGCAGGAAATAAGGGCAGGATAGTCATATTGATAAATCTGGAACTCTTAATAAACTAGATCCTTTAAGAAGGATGTATTGAATACAGATAATTTTGAGGTTATGCATGGACCATGGGCTAAAGACATACAGAATTCACAGTGATATACCAGAAAATAACGACAGAGGATTTCAGAAAAATAGAGACTAACAGCTCAACATAAGTCTCACTTTCAGTCCTCTCCCCCCCCCCCCGACTTCAGTCTTCTCTATTCTAATGGATATCCTACATATCTGGGAGAAGGAGACCTGAGTCCAACCATCTCCTCTCTTCCATTTTGCATGCAGCAGAGGTAGCTGCCTTGGTTAGGCTGGGAAGCCATTCATTTCTCGCCCCCTTCCCACCCACATGCAGGCGTACCTTAGACCATCTGTCTAGACTGCCAATTAATGGTACCTCTCTGGGAAACAAAGTGGCAGGTCCATAGAGGGGGAGTGTAGATCAGGGCTCAAGGGTGAGGGGACATTAAACCTACTTGGAGCAGCAGTTGGGGCTGGTTCTCATGCACAGCAGCAGGGGGAAACATCCACATAGTGCATGGCTTGCTAGACAATTGATTTAGACCAGTGGTGCTCACTCTTTTGACCCTGTAAGCCATGATTGGGCCCTGGGGCTCAGCACAGCCCCCTCCATGCTCCATGTGCCAGGATTGTGCCCCAGGGGCTCAGTGCCACCCCCTCTCAGTCCCTACACCTTGGGAGTGGGTCCTGGGGGCCTGACACCTCCTCATTCCAACCTCCCTACACTGGGATTGGGCCTTAGTCTAGCTCCATTTCTGTGTAGCCCTGCAAAATAGGATTAGGAACAGGATCCAGCATGTAGGACCTGAGGCTCCCCCATGGGTCTGAAAATATGGCAGTAAGGCAATAGTGCCACTGCTTGCCCACTACTACATTTCTGGATCTATTGGTAGCCCCATGGATCCAGCATTCCAGGCCATATCTGACTCATGGGCTGGGAGCAGCATACCCTTAATCTATATGGTTGAATTTGTATAGAGCAATTAGAAGAATCCTAATTGTCAACATCCTGGAAATTTAATAAGTATCTTGCATTTCACAGGAAAGCTTTATCATTGTTTCATCAGAAATTGCTTTGGTAGTGTTAGATAAAGTTTAAAGAAAATCTTTCCCTATAACTTTATTATACCCTGAAACCTTTAAAAGGACATGTTTACTGTAGAGTTGATTGCAATATGTATATCAGATCAAAGTTAGGCTTCACAAGGATATTTTTATGGAGGGAGGTGGGCAAGATGGGGAAGTGAGTGGGACATCCTCTTCAACAATCCTCCTGAGTTGTCTATTCTTAGACTAATCATGTAAAGGATTATTGCCATAAATTAGAATTACTTTGTTCCTTTCTTGAGGGAAGTAAAATTAAAGAAGTAAGACTGCTAAGCCCTTACTTCAATATTGACATTCTTCTATAAGAATAATTCTTGGCTAAGTGCCACATCTGCCTTCAGCTTCTCAATTTACTGATGTTTTTACCTTCTTCCTCTGGAAAAATAAAGTATTTATTCATGTAATATGACATGTCAAAATATTATAACTATTATCCAGTTGCTTTATCTATGGTCATAAAACCATCTGGTACAAAGCAAGTCTTCTCATTGCATGTGTACCATCTGGAACACCATCTATCTATATTCTAATTATTGTACAGATGAGATTTTTTGTTTCTACAAAAACACCGTATTGGCTATATCCTTCACTGATTGCTTAATCTTTAAAAATACAATGTAAAATAGTGTAAAACAGAAGCTTGGCATCTTTTATTAGTTTTAGCAGCCACATTTTCCCATGCATTTTTTCTAAGGGATTAGAGAAAAAAGAATTCTAACATTTACATGCATTTCATCATTCACTGAAATCAAAACAGGATTGGGTTCTTTAAAGATGATTACATTTTTACTTTACTGACTTCATGTACTCCATTGTATGCTATTTGCCTCACCAAAGTTTCTCCAGAAAAAAACTGAACCAAATTCTGAGAAACACAATTTACTTCAACCTTACCTTGGATTTAACTTAGCATAGCAAAGAAAAGAACTTAATATATTTTCCTGTGTTTTTTGAAAAATGTGGATCAAATTGCATAGCATTCTAGAATTGAAAGCGACACAAAATTAAGGTCGTATTCCTGCAGAAATGTGTATATGAATAAATATGGACTCCCAAATAGTTCAATGAGACTGCTCAGATGTGTGATGTCATCCACATGACTGTGTGTTTGTTGATTTCTGTCCAATACTGACCACCTTCATAGCCAGACCTATATAAAACAGACTTCACTCAGTGTTTACAAAATGATTAAAAGTGATCTACCAAGGACAAAATAACAGCTAGAGGTGGGTCAGTACCACACCAAGACCTAACACTCAGCATAGATTTCAAATTTGGTGCATGTCTCTGTCAGTTCAAAGTATTTAAATAGCCACTTTGCATGTGGCTCCAAATTAAAAAATATTACTAAACATAATTATTAAAAATAGTAATAAACAAATCCAGTGGACTGTTTTCTTCTAAGTGATGCTGCCCTGACACTGCTAGCAAAAAGTACTCTGGAGGAGTAGCTGGAAAACAGGAATTGCATTTGTGAAAAATATTGAAGTTTCGATCCAAAACAAGAAGAAACTGAGACTTTACAATGATGTTGAGAAGGAGTCATTAAAAGCATAATTATGAAGGCACTTATCTGAGAGACAGGAAACCCAGGATGAGGCTAAATTCAAAGAATGCTCTTGAGATGGGTTTGAAGTGGGAAGCCCATCAATTATTTGAAAAAGGGGAGGGAGAAAAATCACTCTCTCTCGACCCATTTAGTTTTATTCCCTCAAGGGTTAAATCATATTGATGACCTAGAGGTATTGTTTATGACCTAGAGATGTATTTGGTGTGCAAAGTATTTAATGTGTGGAAGTATTGGGATTCTTGAATTGCATTCCTGGATCTGGGAGTGGGATAAAATGTCTGTATTAGATCAGTGGAGTGCATAATGCCAGGTACATAATAGGCACATTCATTTTTAAGAGCAGTAGGGTAAAGTGGAGACAAGCAATGTTAGAATCCTTCACTGTAATCCAATTTCTGTCTTAAGCAAGCTTTAGGAAACCTCTCAGTTATGGTAAATAATTGCCTTGCCTTAAAGTAGCACTACCAGGCTCCTTCTTTGAGATGCACAGAAATATTAATAGCATTCAATATAAAGAGCCTGGAGTAGAAGAACTCATAATATCTTAGTTCTATACTCAGGGCATCTTCCCCAACCTTATGCTGCATTTTATGGCAAAAGGGTATCTCTTATTTCATGACCTGTCACCAGGAATCAGAGGAAATATGTTAGACCTTCAAAATGTATGACTGTCATGTGCGTTACATGACATGCAGGTAACTTGCCTTAGTGTCTGCTCAAAAATATTTTTCCTTACTCCTTTTACACAGGACATGAGTCTGGCTTGTAAAGTAGCTGTTACATGAGTTTGGAGAGACAAAATTGGAAAGGAGACTTGAATCTTGTGCGTCTCCTCTGATCATGAATACTCAGGCCTCTGTTCTTTACTTCTGCCTTCTGTAAAATGATTCAGACTTCAAGCACGTCTATAGAAGATATTTCTCTCCTTCAAGAGTATCACTCTAGGTTTTCTCTTACACTTACTGTAAAATGACACCTTAAAAACTCTAGGACCTTTCTACACATACATTTTTTGAATGAAAACAATCTTTAAGAATAACTTCATTAAGATACAATGTCCTAATGTCTCATGTGTATTTTATATGCTCAATTGAAAAGTACTAAAGAAATCCCAACTTGTATAAGGCTTTACATTTGAAAACAGAACAACCAATTAACTAGGAATCATGTTCTATTAGTGCTTTGTTCCTGATGAGCTACAATTTAGGTTAAAAAAAAAAATCAAATGTTGGATAAAAAATTAATAAAAGTTTATAAAACTGTTTCTTGACACTGGAAGCTAAAACAAGTTTGAACTACCCCCAGTGTAACACTGCTTGCTTGTAAATTATTCCCCTTTGGCAAGAAATCAATAAAATACAAACTTCTCTTAATTAGTTGGAGTTTCAATCTAAGTGCTCTTTCCTTCTAGATTTTAAATCATTGTGAAAGTGGAAAAAGGCCTAAAGAAATTAATTCAGAAAAAATAATGGTATACAAATCATAAGATGTCATTTAATACTTAATTAATTTAGAAAAAATTTCTCTATGACTCAGGGTTCTCCCCAGAGTGCACAATAACAAGTGATCCCAGTAAAATAATTTGCCTTATTCTGTCAGAGTGAAAGCCCAATTTTTTACTCTTTCAGGGATAAAATCAGTGTAGGCAGGCAAAATGCTGGCTTTACTAATGATTTTAAAGGCTACTATACAACTAATACATAAGTAAGGCCTATATTATTTTCACACACAATACAATCTCTTCACTAATTAATCTTCCAATTCTTCCTTGTTTTAAGAAAACCACTGGCATCTTGGTACACATGACCTTAGCCAACAAGCTATCGTATTTGGGGTAAGCTTAGCAGGCAACTTATTATACTGGGCAGTGCAATTCCCTCGCTCTGAATCTTTTCTCTCAAATAAAGTTAAGTATATATATTTACTTCCCCTCATTCTTCAGAATATTCCCTGGACACTTACAGTATGGCAAAAGAATTGCAAGGTTTATTTGTAATCAGTATCTACCTGCTATAAAGAAGAACAAAATGAAAATGATTTAGAATATTTTCAAGTAATCAGGGCCTGATGAAATTCACCCCAAATTTTTTTGTGAAAGTAAATGAAGCAATTTCTGAACATGAACAATAATCTTTGAGAATTCAGAGCATGGATACTTCCAGTGCCTTCTACAAACACAGTGTCTATTTTTAAAAAGATCAAAAGGGAGACCTGGAACTTTGGATCCATTAACTGAACTTCAATACTCAGAAACATACAGGAGCAAAATTATTAAACAATCAATTTATAAGCACCTAGAGGATAATGAGGTGACAAGAAATAGCCAATATGCATTTGTCAAGAACAAATTGTGTCTCACCAATCTAATTTCCTTCTCTGACAGGGTAAGTGCCCTGGTGGATAAAGGAGATGTGACAAAAATTATACATCTTAACTTTAGTGTGGCTTTTGACAACATTTCCCATGATAGTTTCATAAGTAAACTAGAGAAATATAGTCTGGATTAAGTTACTATAAATTGGGTGTACTACTGGTAGTGAACCTATACTCAAAGAATAGGTATTAATGGTTTCCTATCAAATTGACAGAAAATATCAAGAAGGATCCTCCAAGAATCTAGCCTTGCTCCCATTTTATTCAATACAACTTGAAAGAAAGAAAGAACAGAGAATATATTTATAAAGTTTGCAGATGGCACTGAACTAGGAGGCACTGCAACAACTTTAGAACATTAAATAAGAATTCAAAATATGCATGAAAAATTAAGGGAAAAATGCCCCAAATCAACAAAATCTAGGATATGAATTATATTTTGAAGTACAACATTTGGAGAAGAGAAATCAAATAAACAAATACAGAACAAGGAATAACTAACGTGGCAGTACAAGAGGATGTGGGAGTTATAGCAGACCACAAATTGAGCTTAAAAAAAGTCAATTTAATGTTTGCAATGTATGTGAATGCCATGTGTAGGACATGGAACGGAATCCTTGCAATCTACTCCAATGAAGTACTTTGTTCATTTTTGGGCACCAAATTTTAAATAATATGTAAAAAAATTGGGGAGAAAGTCCAGAGGACTGTAATAAGAATACAAGGTTTACAAAACATAATGAAGTAAAGATTGAAAGAACTGGGTTATTTAATTTAGAAAAGAGAAAAATGAGTGGAGGCAGGATTGAGCACCATGCAATATATATATATATCTGGCTGTTATAAATAGCACAGTGAATAAGCGTATTCCATGTCCATATTTCCATTTGTAGCAAGGAAGTTAAACCACATATTAAAGGAAAATATTTCCAAGAATAAGGGCAGGTAAGCATTGGAACAGATTACCTAGAATGGCTGTAGAATCCATGTCACTGTGGACTGAAGAACAGGTTCAACAACCATCTGCCACGGATAGTGTAATAATACTTGATCCTCTCTCAGACTGCAAGAATTGTTTGATGATTTATTGATATCACTTCCAGCTCTACATATCTAACAGCCAAGAAATTTTGCCATGGTGGCTAAAGAATCAGGTTAAAGAAAAGAAAGGTATGGGAAAAATGGGTATAATTTTCAAAAGTACCTAGGGGCCAAAATTTTAAAGATGCATATAGGTAAGGTGACCATATGTCCTGGTTTAGCTGGGACAGTCCTGGATTTAAGAGGCCAGTCCCAACCAGCTAAGGAAAATTATAATGGGCATCCCAGATATTCAGGTGTGCAGGGCAGTGAGTTGGAGGGATAAGGAGAGGCACAACCCAGCTTGCATGCAGCAGGCAAGCATGGCTGTCAGTGCCTACCTGCAAGGCAGCCCAGCTCCTGCTGGCTTGTGAGAGTGTGGGGGAGTGGGAAATGGGGAGTGGGGTAACGTCCTGGATATCAGTGATGACAGTCTCAGTTGTCCAGGAACTCCTTATGGTCAGCCTACATATAAGAACCTAGCAGGATTTTCAGGGCTTTGACCTTTGCACCCCAGAAAATAATCTTTAAGAATAACTACATGAAAGTGCAATGTAATTGTCATGGTTTTGTATTACACTGGGATCCAGGAAGGACAGATGAGCTGCTTTTCCAGGGTAACACTATTACAGTACCCAGTTTGCCATTAGCAAATGTCTATTGTCTACCCTGGGATAAATTGTAGACAAATGACACCTTTATTAATACAGTTTTTTTCAAGTCTATTAGGATTTATTCCTCATCAGATTTGTGCACATTGCTGTAGTATAGGGGATGATTAGAAGTGTCTTTTTTCTTTTTCTATTTAAAACAACAATGAAAAACTAATATGCTAGTATCTGTGCATCTTCTGTCTAGAACTTCATAGGTGCTTCCAAAGTTTATACCACTTTTCTAAAATTAATGGCAGTTTGATGTCTTCCAGTCTTCAAGAGAAGAGCAGGGAACAGCAGAAGGAGGCAGAAGCCTATTCCACCATCTCAGAACTCAGTTTATCCTTAGCATCTCTATGTATCCTGTTTTCTTCATAGATTATAGATCTAATGTATAAATAAAACAATGGATAGTATTATAATTTTAATCTAGTCAATGAAGTGCTATCGAAGAAGAATAAGCAGGAGGGAAGGCCAATATAGTTCTTAGTAGAAAGGGACTTTTTAAAAAAATAAATCTCTAATTCTTGAACAGCTGTTCATTTCAGGAATGTTACAGGAAATATTAGGCAGCTTAATTAATGTCATATCCAGAATGTCATCTAAGATCTTTAGAATCGAAGATAATCAAATAATTTATTAACATTTTTTATTCTTATGGATAATATTTCATCAGGTTTTCTCCCATTAAGTTATCTATAGATGACCAGTTTTACTTCTCACATGCATTCTTCCTATTTTGTATGTATTTTTTAGGGCTATCAGATTATTAAAAAATTTGATTGCAATTAGTTGCACAATTAAAAAAAATAGTTGCAACTAATTGCAATTTTAATCACACAGATAAAACCTCAAAATGATGTGCAGAAAAGCTTAAAATTATGCAAAATTATGCAGGTACTTTGTCTGCTTGGGGGGGTGGGTGTGGAGTGTGTGCGTGGGGAATTTGTAAAGGTGTGGGGGACTGTGGCTGTGTGGGGAGTGGGGGTTGGAGCCCATGGAGGGGGGTTCCCATATACCCTGGCGTGATGTGGAGTACTGTAGGTCAGGAGTGAGGGGCAGCAGCAGGGCTGTGGGGGCTGTGGCTTGGGAGTAAGGGGCAGACAGACAGACATACATGCACACTGCCCAGTGGGTAAGTATGTGGGGGGAGAAGGGATGTTAGGGCAGCAAAGGGTGGGAGGGAAGATCAAAGCCCCCATAGTCAGGGAGGGAGTGGGGCAGAGGCAGGGAATGGGCCCCAGGGTGAATGGGGCCCCAGGATGAATCATGGGGCGGTTGAAGCTACAAATGACTAATCCAAAAGCACGGGGGAAGGGCCACTCCCATCATTGTGTGCAACCCTTGGGGAGACATGGGGGCTATGTATGTTGCTATTATTGCTTTGGGCAGAGAGGAGATGCAGTGCAGCCAGTTCTGTGGCTCAGAGGGCAAAGGTAGTGGCAGCCAGAGCCCACTCTTGGGTTGCCTTGCAGTTTTCTGTGCTGCCACCACTGCCCTATGGGATAGCCCAGAGGCCACAGTGACAGCAGCAGGGTGGAGTCTGGGTGCAGGCTTCAAAATCATGTGCATGATTAGTGCATTAAAAAAATTAACACGAGCAATTAATGCATCAGTCACACATGTTAACTATGATTAATTGACAGCCCTCATTTTTTTTTTTTGTGATTTACTTGTTTTCATCCACATCTTCCATAATTTATCCTCTTTCTTTTTTTACACTTAGTTTAGGTGCAGAAATTACACATAAACTTATGTAAATGATTGGACACTGGTCTAAACCTGTAACAGAACAGAAGTTCAGTGCACATAGACCAATTTAAAGATGGTGGAACCTGGTCTAAGAGTCTCCTGTATTGATGCAGTATCAGATTTAATAATATTAAGTTAGGTTGGTCTATCCAACTTCTGTCTCAGACCCACTGCTTACTCAAGTTGGGTCACAGTACCCTGGCATTCAAGGAGACTTTGCAGCTCCTCCATTTACCCCCTTGCCCCTTGCAGGGTGCGTGGATCAGTCTTGGCCCACTCTTCTCTGCTCTGGCCAAGCATTATGTTGACCCCCCCCACCCCTGGCTGTCACAGACCTGAGGCAGCAGAACCTCTGCTCCTTAGTTCTGTATGCTGCCTGTGCCTGCCAGCTGGGCTGGGTGAGGGCATGGAAACTGAGATCCCCTTCCCTGCCCCACCGTTACAAAGTGGCGGAGCATGCAGTGGAGGCATTCCCCCTTCCTTAATACCTGGACCATCACAGCTTCTCACAACCCCACTCTCCTGCCTCTGCCACCAGCTGGGAAGGGGGGAAGCAGTGCCACCCCAACTCAGACCTGGCCAGGCCCCTCCCTAGAACCAAAACAGCCATCAGAGGGACATGTGGTGAGGGGCTCCATTCCCCACCCACTTTTCCCCACCAGCCACTGCTGATACTTGGTGGCAGGGAGAGAGGGCTGACACAATGCTGGCCAACTAGGGGTGGCTGACTGTTTGACTGCTCAACTGGGCTTGCCATTTTCCAGAAGCCTGCTCATGTGCCCCCGGCCAGTGTTGGCCTACCCCATGCCCCTGCTCCTGCCCCCCTACTCCAAAGTAACCATAAGGTTTTTTCATTCACAAACTAATTTAAGACACTTAGGAAATTAGTGTGAATCTGCCTCAGGCCTTTTGAGCATCTGTACTTAGCCTTAATCTCATTGGCTACTTTTTGTTTCTCTCTTTGTGTTTGTGCATAATATGTTCCTAATAATCTAGCATGGTTTACAAAGGGATACATACAACAGTTGGCAAGCATTGTGTACTGTATCCAATAATTTTCAAGTAGAGTTGAGTTATTCACCACCAGCTGTTCATAGTGCAATGATGATTGTGGACCAATTGACCAGGGATTATTACTTCCTCCCTACTTAAGGTGAAGTGTTTTCATCTTCTATGAATACCGCTGATGAAGAGCCATGTGGGAAAAGATTGGAAGTATGGCATAATCAGGTTGTTTTTGGGGATTTTTTCCCCACATTAGTTTCTATATTTTTTAGTTTTTAAATACTGACCTACAAATTTTACTAGTCAAAATTAATTAAACAGTTAAGTATCTTCTGGCAGTATTTCTAGAAAAGATTATTTAAATATATCAATAGTTCCCTGGAACTTTTTGGCACCTAGAATTGTTCAATTATCTTTGGATATTTTCTTCATCCAATAAAAAAAGAGCAAATCCTGGCATATAATCACAACTGCTGCACAACAGCAATAACAACTCTGTAAATATTTCCTTAAATTTGAGTTAAAAAATCTGGGCATCTTGAGTGACAGCTTGTCCTCACTTTGGGGCAAATCTCTAATACCTCGTTAGCTTAAGTGCAGTTACTTTTGATACGTATAACAGTCTTTAACAGAATTTGTCCCTCTATTGCAGGAAAAGAAAGGAAAGAGAAAAAAAAAATCTCAGCAAAATAATGTATCACCAGGAAAAATTTATAAGCATGAGTAACAAAACAGACATTTAAAAAATGAATTCCAACACACAAAACTTCATCAAAATGGTATTAAAAGCAAAAAACCCACATTACTATAATATTAAAAACATACAGTTAAGTCACCATGAGCTAAGAAATGAGTTTGTATGTGAAAACTTGGTGTTTTATACAAAATGTATTATATATTTAATGATAAAAACCCCAGAATAAATATTATGTTTGGAACTCAATCAAGTTTTGTTGCTATTGGAAAGCCAGTGTTTGTAGTTCCTGACTTCTGATTTTTTTTAAATTATGAAGTCCTAACAGAAGATTTTTAAAAAGCCAAGCTGTTAAATAGAAATAGAGGAGAAGAAAATATCCATGCTTAACAGTACTAGTATTTAAGATACAATTATACCCTGAAAAGTGAATAATTTAAGAACCATGCCTAACAGATTCAATATAAAATTTTCTCACTTTAGAAAAAAAAAGACAGGAAACAAAACTATTTTTTTTACATGTAAAAGTTGTTTTTCATAAAGTAATCACAGACTTACAAGTAACTTATAAAAGTTAGCATTTTATCCTGTTTCTTTTACTCCTATTGAATCATACTTTATTTATATGATACCAGCATAGAAGGATTATAGTAGTGTGATTAAAAACAACATAACCCTTTAAGGTTTTTTATATGATTCAAAATTAAAAGGGTGTCTAAATATTTAAGGGATGAAATTAATACGTTGATTGTGATAGATAGTTTTCCATCTAAAAGCTTAGCAAATGTCTACTTAGAGAAACTGATATAAATGGATGAAGAGTGTGATAGACGAAAGGTGACCAAACTCCAGCAAGCTATGCTCGCAGCGTGGGGAGCAGCGGGTGCAGCCTAACAGCCACGCGGGAAAATGCATGCAGCAAGATCCCTGGCTCATGCAGCTTGTTAAGCACGCGAAAAGAAGGGCCTGATCTCATTGGTTATTAGGGCAGTATAAAAGCAAAGCCCGCGGAAAAAGAAGGCGGGACCCACACAACATCAACGAGGCCTGATCACCCTCACTGGAGGTCCTGCGTCCACGGCTCCCTTTCCCCCTGGACGCCCCCATCTCAGATAACTGCATCAATTGGATGCTGAGAAGAGCTCTCAAGTTCCCTATGGTTGTGTGATTTCTAAAGTTGTTGTAAGGGGAACTGCTGGCATGGATGTGCAAACGAAGCATTTATATGCTTCACGGCGTAACTTTACAGAGAGTGCCTACACTGTACTACAGTTTGTAAGTAAAGCGTTTATTTGTTATATTGCCCTTGGAATCTTTTTGAACAGGAAAAGGTAGAAAAGGGGAAGTAGCATTCCAGAACCCTTTCATCCCTGGCCTGCTCAGATCCAGGGGTTGACTACCCCCTCCGATTCCATACCACATGGTGTCACGAACAGGATCCTCAGGGCAAAGGGGGAATGAAGTAGACACTGACAAATTAGTTAAGTACCGCCCATGGGGGAACCATCGCCGGCCCCCAAGCACAGATGCCTATACTCTGCGGGCCCACGTGGCACATCATCAAGGCAAGGCAGAAAAATGGGGGGCTATGTCTCTATTCGCCCAACTGAGGACAGCGAGGAGCTGCTTAAAAAGTGGGTCGTGTTTAGCCGCAGCCCCGCAGCCCTGGGATGTCTTCCTTCCAGTCCCAAGGTTCTTTATCACCCACCCGATGTAAAATTGGAGGCATCGGTTAGCCGTATCAAGTCTAGGGGTAGAGATGAATATGACCCCAAGAAGGAATACGACAGGTGCGTTCTGTACCTGAAAGTGGGGAGCAGCTGCAAGATTTCCCCTGACAAGTTTAGATGCCCCGATCTCGAGCCAGGAGGCACTGAGGGTGAAATCTTAATGGCACTCTGTGAGGGTCTTGAGGCCGACAGACGGGATGCCATGGGGTGGACAGGGCAAAAGTGGAATAAGGGAAAAATGATTAATGTCCTGTTTTGCTCAGTGACTACTTTATTGCTACACGCGGCAAACCAAGCCAGCATGATAGACGTGCTGACTAAGGCAGCCGTGCGACAGAGTGTTTTGCAAATCGAGCCAACGCTTAAAGATGGCGTCGCGGAAGAAGAAAAGGGTGCGACTGGAAAGCCTTGGGGAGGGAGCTCTGACATCAGCGAGGCCCCACCTCAGGAGCCACTTTCGTATGGCACCCCACCGGGGCCATACTCTGCTCTCCCCGCTGATGCAGGCGCACCCATCCTGCATGTAAACCCTGTAGCTTTAATAAAGACAGTCACCGATGGCGTAGGAACCCGCACTCTCACTACTCTCTGCCTGTGTACCAGGGGGAACTCCGGGAACTGGCAAAAGATACCCGACTGACACCAGGTGAAACACTGGTAATGTGGTTGGGGCTACTGATATTAGAACACTGGTCAGATTTAGTAGACCCTGAGGAATGTACCATCTTGATGCGCCAACCCGCATGGGGAGGAGAAGCGTGTAATGACACGACTTAAATACTGCGCAACAAGATCTGGCCAATTCCTCTGTGTGCTGCTGTAGTTCCAGCACTGCTGACCCAAGCCCATGCCTGGCATGCAGATCCACCCAGTGATTCTTCACCTGCGCAGCTTTTGTATGCAATAGCAGGAGCCAGTTATTTAACCTGGGATACGGGACATTACCCACTGGGTCTAACCCTACAACAGGCAAACAGTGTTTGGCTGCACCAATGGTGCAACAATCCCAGCAAGGTGCCTCTGTCTGCAGCAGCAGTGGAGGCTTGTGTTGAAATTTATGGAGGTATTAACACACCTATGTTCCATTTGTTGTTACACGCACTGACAGGGGGACCGAGAGGAAATGTTTTGAGTAGTCTGGTAAAGCTTACCACAGCGCAGAAAATGGAACCCAAGCTCACCCTGCCAGTGGCAGTGCAAGTAGTTGGAGCATGGAAAGCAATGCATGATAAACTCCAGACTGATCGCTTGCCACGTGGATGACCACCGGACCACACATTTGAAGAGCACGCCATGTTTGGGTTTCTAGTAAGCAGAAGCGGTCTGACAAGGATCCAGCTTCTCAGGTTAGGAGACAAAGGACAAAAGAGACTGGCACAGATTCTAGGCTTTAGGCCTGGGGGACAGGAATCAGACAATGAAAAAAACGAGCAGCGGCCGTTGACGTGGGCAACAACGGCCAGCTTATTGATGATGAACGCCCATATGCAACTTATGATGTAAGTGTAACTATAGATTCCACCCCTATGCCTATACATTTTTTGCTAGACACAGGAGCCCAAGTAAACATATTGAGACCTGAGACACCCCATGTCAAAACATCCAGAGTCATTTTTGTACAGGGGTTGAATGCCACAGCATCCATACCCGTAGTTAAGTTTTGGATTAATAAAAAAGCCCTGCATGGAGACTTAGGGGGCATAAACATCTTGGGTATCCCCACAATCAGGGCATTAGCCTTGAAGGACACTGTATACCTAGCACTCCCATTGACTGTAGTGCCAGGTGAGGAGCACCAGCCAGTGCTAGTAAACCCTGCGCCCTGGTGATATCAGCCAATCCCAACACACACCGACCTACAGCCTCAGATTTAAAATCTTTTGGCTGACTTGTGCAGGCGAGAATGTATCCAGCCCGTAAAATCCTCCACTTACCTTTCGGCTGGATGAGGCATTCCAAAACCAGCGGAAGCACGTCTAGTAGTGGACTACCGGAAGGCAAACCATCACTGTAAACCACTCCAAATGTCCGCTGCACGGACAGTCTCGGACATTCTCGATGGCGTAACTGAGATGCAAAGGGGCGGAGAATGGTTCACTACCACACTAGACCTGAAAGACGTGTTCTATTTGATCCCTGTACACGACCTGCATGGGATCCTTAATATGTGTGTAGGCGGACAAATGTTTTCTTGGAAAGTTCGCCCACAAGGTTATTGTAATGCACTGGCATTGGCAGCCACAGCAATGAATGGGACGATTGACAGTTTAATTCGTCTCTGCCCAGAGACTATAGATGTTCTCATCTGGGCCTATGTCAATGACATTATTATTATAGGACATGACAGTGCTGCAATACGCGCTGTTACTGCAGACTTGAAAGACCACCTGAGTAACCAAGGATGGACAGTAAATCTGACCAAGTCCATGAGTGAGCTCTCCTCAGACATCAAATTCTTGGGGACACAATTCACGGGATGGTGGCAGTCGGGGACAGCATGTAATGCCCTTATCTTGGCCAACTACATAGGCAGATTTACAAGGCCTACTAGGCCAGCTAAACTGGTTTTGCCACTTTATGATGCCACCACACTTGAGAGTCCTCCAAAGGATAAAATATCAGATTCGCAAAAAGACACGACGTAAAACTCCATGGAGCAAACATGACCAAGCTGCATTGGAAAAGGTTATGGCAGAGGTTAAAGAGATGTGCTTGATCGCACCTCCTGCCGGCAACCTCCTAACAATTCATATGGGCTACATCACGGAGCATATCTGGTTCACAGCTAGTGATGCTGAAACAGGAAACCTCGTATACACCGCTCACCACAAACTCCAGAACTATCAGCACTGGTATGGCTGTCTAGGAAAAATCGTCCTCGCGGCTCAACTGGGAGAGCACCTCACATTGGAACTACTTGATCCTGGCAAAGTTCACCCAGAATACCAGGGCATGACAAAAACTTGGGGTGCCCTAGTCCTCCGCCATCAGTACCACTGGTCGGCATGGCAAGTTGCTGATGGAGAGATGACTTCAACCATCGAAGAGGACAATCTTGCTGTACCACGATTGTATGGGACTACATTCCCGGCATGGATAGCTTCAGATGGTACATTCTGTGATGGTGGAAGGTATGGATATTATTGTGACCCTTGTCATGACTATACACTTCAAACGGTTCATCCAGGAGAGTCGGTCCAAACATCTGAACTACGAGGCTTTCAGTTAGCTCTCAAAAACATTACCGACACCATGATGGAATGCTCCTGGTACCCATCATAGTCGTAGACTCAGAATATATATGTAGAATCGTCACTGGAATGGCACAAGCTAAGGAGCATACGGCCCTTTGGGATGATGTTAAGGTAATCCTACTGAAATTCTCTGTCTGTCCCTTGATCAAGCACACTTGATCCCATCGACCCTACATGGACTCTGTGCATGCCATTGTGGATCAGTTGCTAGCCCATTAAAGACTCATAGACCAAGGAGATATTCCTCAATCACATGTTGCTGAAATTATCAACACCAAACCATTCCTGACATGGCTCCATGAACACTGGGGACACCCTGGAGCAAAGAGAGAGCACAGGTCCACTGGAGGGAACAAGGCAACAAAGGACCAAGTATAGAATAATGGATGAAAATAATTCAAGCTTGTTCTGCCTGCGGCACAAGAAAAACCGTCACAGACACCAGAGAGGCACTAATGACCCAGCGCACTATGCCCCAGGTAAAGTGTGGCAAGTGGACCTACTCAGGCCACTCCCGGGGTCCAAGCCACCAAAAAAAGGACTAGCAATTGTGGATCTGGGAACTCGTCAAATCCTCGTCCTTCGCATGAGAAAGACCACTGCTTCCGTGATTCAAGGATGCCTGAAGCTTGCTTTCACCCATTGGCAAGTCCCCCACGTTACACATTCTGATGGAGGACCATGTTTTAACTCCAAGGGGTTAGAGCGATCCGCAGCAGAGCATAACATTCAGTGGCATCATCACCTGCCCTATCATCCACAGTCCAACAGCGTTGTGGAGCAGCAGATAGGATTGTATAAAGAACAATTGAGACTGAAGGAGAATGGGTCATTCAAGAACTGGACCAAGTACAACAATGATATACTAATTGCCATGAACGCTACCAAGGTTTTGTGGGATGAACGTGCCCAGGTGCCATGCCTGCCTTGGAAGCCAAGTTACCTAGTGCAAGAAACAGTGTGGCTGGCCATTCCCACAGCCACTAGGAAGTGTCCAAGTCCAGTTCCCAGTGTCGTTCTCGAGCCCGGAGAGTATCCAAATACTTATTTGGTCTCTCTCAAAGCAGTCTCACCCTCATGCACCATCTTAGCCCACCATAATTGGCTAAGCTGACGTAGCACAGTTGTTAATGAATCTTGAGTTTGTTTTCTAGCCTGAGATGGTAGGAAGCTGCCAGCATGGTGTGGTGTGGTGTCATGTAATGGCACCACCATAACATGGTGTCATGCGCTGGCATCGACACCCGCTGCTGTGGATGAACCTATCTGAGGCGGACCTCAGCTAGAGCAGACTGATTTGATACCATCGGAGTTGCTGAACTTTTATGCATTTAACTGCACTTTTGACAGATTGTTAATAATGTTGTGCTTTACACGTTTGTTATATAAGACTTAAGTGTAAGAAGGGAAACTCTCGAGCTCAAGTATATCTGAGTTTGGCATTTGGTCAAGGGGGCATGTGATAGATGAAAGGTGACCAAACTCCAGCAAGCTATGCTCACGGCATGGGAAGCAGCGGGTGTAGCCTAATAGCTGTGAGGGAAAATACACGCAGCAATATCCTTGACTCATGCAGCTCATTAAGCGCACGAAAAGAAGGGCCTGATCTCATTGGTTATTAGGGCAGTATAAAAGCAAAGCCCGCAGAAAAAGGAGGTGGGACCCGCACAACATCAGCGAGGCCTGATCACCCTCACTGGAGGTCCTGTGTCCACGGCTCCCTTTCCCCCTGAACGCCCCCATCTTAGATAACTACATCAGTTGGATGCCTTAAGAGCTCTTGAGTTCCCTACGGTTGAGTGATTTCGAAAGTTGTTGTAAGGGGAACTGCTGGCACGGACATGCAAACGAAGCATTTATGTGCTTCACAGAGTAACTTTATGGAGCGTGCCTACACTGTACTACAGTTTGTAAGTAAAGTGTTTATTTGTTATATAGCCCTCAGACTCTTATTGAACGGGAAAAGGTAGAAAAGGGGAAGTAGCATTCCAGAACCCTTTCGTCCCCGGCCTGCTCAGATCCAGGGGTTGACTACCCCCTCCGATTCCATACCACAAAGAGTATCAATCATTTCCCTCACTATCATGTTGATCAGATCATGGAGTACAGTATATAATATGTCTTCTCAGAAATATTAGATGTGTAAAATTATAGTAATTCTCCAAAATGATAAATTATGGTTTATTTTTACTACATATAGCAGTATATATGGGGTGAAGTCTGGAGCCTCATTAGGATTAATTCTGTTCCACCTACAAATATCAAAGAATTAAAAATACTGAAGAATTTCAAATAATGAACAGATTTTTTTTAAAAACTAAAGTCTGTTCACTGACATGTCCAAGACAAGAAAAAAGAATGAAAGCCATGACTATCCAGATTCTGATATTATAATTTATGATGAATATAGCCTTAACTCAACAAACATTTAACTCAACAGTTACAAGAAGGGGAGAAAGGAGGACCCTGGCAATTATAGGCCAGTCAATCTTACCTCAGTCATTGGCAAGACCTTTGAGAAAACTATCAAGGAACACATCTGCAAGGGCCCAGCAGGGGAAGTAATGCTCAGGGGCAACCAACATGAGTTCACTGAGGGCAGGTCCTGCCTGACTAACCTGGTTTCTTTTTATAATCTGGTAACAAAGTCCCTGGATGAGGTGTCTGGATGGATGTCATCTTCCTGGAATTTAAAAAGGCCTTTAACATGGTTTCCCACCACATTCTCTTAAAAAAAAAAACTAGGTGACTGCAACATTGATGCCTACACAGTCAGATGAGTAGCAAATCAGCTAGATGATCACAACCAGAGAGTGGTGGTGGACGGGTCATTTTCAACCTTTAGGGATGTGGGCAGTGGAGTCCCCCAGGGCTCAGTCCTGGAGCCTGTACTGTTCAACATCTTTATCAGTGATCTGGATGTGGATGCTGTCCAAATTCGCTGATGACACCAAGTTGGGGGGCGAGGTGGGCATGCTGGAGGGAAGGGAGAGAATCCAGCTAGATCTAAGCAAATAATAGAGGTTGGCAGATGAGAACAGGATGGAATTCAGTGCAGACAAGTGCAGGGTACTGCATCTAGGGAGAAGAAACCAGCAACACACCTTTAGGCTGGGGAACACCCTTCTTGTCAAGATGGTGGAAGAAAGAGATCTTGGAGTCATTGTTGACTCCAAGATGAACATGAGCTGCCAATGTAAGGAAGTGGTCAGTAAGGCTAGCCACACTTTGTTGTGCATCTACAGATGCATCACAAGCAGGTCCAGTGAGGTGATCCTCCCCCTCTATGCAGAATTGGTCAGGCCACAGTTGGAAAATTGCATCCAGTTCTGGATGCCACACTTCAAGAGGGATGTGGCTAGCATTGAGAGGGTACAGAAGGGAGCCACTTGCATGGTCACGGGGCAGCAGGGCACGCCCTACGAAGAAAGGTTAAAGGGTCTGAACCAATTCAGTGTCCACAAGAGAAGGCTGAGAGGGGATCTGGTGGCCATTTACAAAACTCACCAGGGAGGACCAGTGGGAATTGGGGGAGACGCTGTTCCCCCAGGCACTACCTGGGGTTAATAGGAATAATGGCCATGAATTTTTAGAGTTAAGGATCAAGCTAGACGTCAGGAGACATTAGTTTACGGTTAGGACTGCTAAGCTCTGGAATGGGCTTCCAAGTGAGGTGGTACTCTCTCCTACCTTGGAGGTCTTCAAGAGGAAGCTGGACAGATATTTGGCTGGGGTGATATGACCCCTTCACATGTTCCTGCCCAGGATAGGGGGTCAGACCTGATGATCTGTTTAGGTCCCTTCTGACCCTAAGCACTATAATACTATGAACGCTACTCTTGAAGTCAATAATAGGATTATTTAAATGAGTAAAAGTGTATTAATATGGCCCTTGATAACATCATCAGTGCAAGTTGTTTCCTCAGCTTTATTTTTGAAAATACATAATCAAGGGTAGCAACATAATTCTGCCACTGACTGTCATTTCAATACTAAAGACTTAAGACCAGTATCCTAACTTCCTAAGCCCTCCATAGCCCATCTTCTCTCACTATCAAACTGTAGGCTCCTTCCTTTCATCAACCAATCACAGCAGCTGGGAACATTCACTTCCCAGATGTTAAACTGCCAAGCATGTACATATTTTCTTTCTTCCATGATGTTCTATGTCCTACCGACCTCTTTTTGAAAACTATGATCTTCTATGTTGCAAAAAAAAAAAATCATCTTGACAATGGATAGTCCATCAGTACTCTGCTATGCCTGTCAATCATGTTGACAAACTTTGCCTCAGTGTTTCTGTGTACTCCATCATCTCTTCCCATGTCTGTCTATTGTTTCTTGAATGTTATATAGGTTTTAAACATTTTAGGGCAGGGATGCTTGCTTTTTTTGTTCTTTTTCACACAACTAGGTAGATTTTTGAGACAATACTCTGGCATTTATACACATGTTCTGGGGTGAGGGGATGGCAGTTTAATTAGTGTGGCTCTTAGAGCCAATCTAAAGCACCTCTTTAATTATAGTACCCCTTTAATTAGAGCAGCTCTAAAAGCCACTCTAATTAAAGCACTTGGAGCATCTTGTGTATCAGCGTTTCCACACTTCAAAATGGTGGCAAGGCTGCTTTGTCTAAGACTTGTTCAACAAGCCTTAACTACAGTGCCCCTACCACCATTTTGAAGTGCAGGGATATTGACACATGAGATGCAGAGGCTGGCTGGAATTACTAGGGCTGTGCAAAACTTCAGTCCCTGATTTGATTTGGTAGAGATTTGCCCCAATTCAGTGGCCAAATCTCCAAATCCAAATCAAATCAGAGGACTCTTTAATCTCTCCAAATCAAATCGGAACCCTCTGAATTGACTCAAGGAGATTTGGAAAGATTCAGCGATTCAGACATAGACACAGCTTTAAATATTTTTTTCTACATACATCTAGGTAGCAGGCGGCTTGTGCCATAATTCTGAGATGCTAGGGTGCATAGAGTGTCCCACAGCAGTGCAGAGGGCTCCCCAGCACAATTGGCAGCAGACCTGGAAGTGGACCAGAAGCACTTTCAGTCCACTTCTGGATCCACATGCCCCTGGCTTGGCAACTGGTGCCTCTTGGGTCTTGGGGAGGGGGGCACCTAGGGTCCACCCATGGCTGACGGCCAATCCATGAGGGTGGCATGGGAGGCCCCTTCCCGCACATTCCCCAGTAGACCTGGAAGTACTTCTGGTCCATTTTGGGTTCACCACTGAGAATATGGAGGGCCCTCCATTCACAAGCTGTGCTGTTACCTCAAGGTATGTAGAAAAAGCATTTAAAGCTATGTCTGTGTCTGAATCACTGATTCTCTGAATCCGCACTGAATCTTCTGATTTGGATTCAGCCAAATAGTATCAAGGACAGTGATCTGAATCAACAAATCGAATCACTGTTCCCGATTCAAGCTGAATCCAAATCCAAATTGAATAGGGCCTATTTCGCACACCCTTAGTAATTACCACATTCCAGTAGACTCAATTAATCGAATCTGCTCTGATGTACTGCAATTACAGTGCATCAGAGCAGCCTCTGGACTCATGTATAAGCACCCTGTGATTATACAAATGTAGCACAATCAACATCCATATTTGTATTTGGTAGGTAGATAATTGTTTTATTTTTTAAAAATGACTTTAGATGTGTTTTTTAAATAGAAAGTCAGATAACTTTTTTCAAAAAAACCTTAGTGCTATTTTCTATGCCTTTAATGTAAATCAATAGCTGCAGTTACCCTAGTGAAGTTGCCCTAGTGATATTACTGGATTGTGTCCTGCAGACCATAGTCGCTCTTAAAAATATTTTCCTTTTGTGGGACAGGTTATCACTATATGCTGTATTGGTTGCCCTTGGTTGCATCTAAGAATCTGGATTAAATCCTGGCTTCTTTGAAATCAACAGCAGTTTGACATTTACTTCAGTGGTACCAGATGTTCATCTTCTGCCACTAATGTGCTGGAAAGGCTCTTGTCTTGTTTCGCTTTGTCACCTGTTACATCTTTCTTCAAAGTATTTTGATATCCACCACCAAAAGTGCCATATAAGAATATTATTAAATAGCAGATCATCCTCATTATATGTTTCACTAATATACTGTATTGTGAAAAACATAGGTTCAGGTAGCCACAACAATCCTTGTCAACATACAAAAATAGCTTCTATATACAGTATATTGAGATATATAAAATTTCAATAAATCCTGCCGTGTATTTCTTCATGTACATTGGTCTTGGGAAGTACCTGAATTCTAGCTCACAGTTTCAAAGATAAGTACCATGTTGCATACAAACAGTCCTGACAGTGGACAAAGCAACTCAATTTACCTGTTTGTAGATGCAGGTTTATATTTAATTAGCCATCTGCTGTGTGTATACAACCTAAGCACCCTATGTGACCTATGCAAAACCAGTTGGGTACAAAAAAAAGAAAGAGTTTTTATCTGGCTGGCACTCCCTGGAGAAAGGGACCACATGAAGACATCTGCTTCTACAGATGCAAGCAAGTCACCAGTACCAAACTAAGAAAGAACAAGAGTCCCTCACCAGACCGCTCTTCCCTCAGGGAGCCTTTGACAGGCAGCAATGTTGTAAACAGTTCCTAGCCACTGCCAGACCTCTTTCACAAAGTAAGACCTCATCATCTGCTCTTCTTCTTAACCACTCAGAAACTTGCTATACATACTCTTTTAACTTCTTCTACCAAGCCTAACATCTACCATAAGTGTGACAAACTAAAAACCTCTTTCCTGCTTCTCATGGGTTTTGCGTACCCCAGCACAACCTTTTTGGAGAAAATGAGGTCTTTAATGAAAGTAGCTGGTAGCTGAGTTATTGAGTTACTTTTCTACTAGATTTATACAATCCATAGTCTCTATTTTTTTTCCTTCCTAATATAATAATGTTAAAACGTAAGAAAGAATTCATATCTGTAGAGGAATACTATCTGGCCTGTAAACTTAATGCTAGGAACCAAATGCTCTTTCTAGTGATATCTATGCTACCCTATTAAATTCAGTAGGTTTGAGTATGTGTAACAGGAACAGGATTTGGACCTAAACTGCCACTGAAGCTGAGAGAATAGCAAACAGCTTTGGTATGTTAGATATGACTGCAAAACAAAGCCCACTACTGCACAATCTGCTAGCTAAATGCCATAAACCATGCATTACAGCTCTTCTGTTGATATTCTGAAAATAATTATGATTGCGAGCTGTCAGAAAGATTCAGTGCACCAATTATGTTCATCACCAACTGACAACCTACCTAGGCAAACCCTTTTAAAATCTAAGCCTCCTACGACACTAATGAGCTATTAAAGAGCAAAATACATATCTCCCATGAGTCACAGGCACAGCATCATAGCTTAACATTGCTATAAACAGTAAATCTTTACATATGCCTATTGGCAGTGATATTCCACAAATGTCAGCATAAACTCTTGTTTTCCAGCTTCATCAATAATACTCCTTTTCATTACATTTACAATGTACCACCTAGATCTACTACACACACACACACACACACACACACACACACACACACGTATGCAGAGTAATTCCTGCAGAAAGACAGACTTGATCTCAAGGGGTAGTAACAGACATTATACATAAACTGGTTTACATGATCAGAAAGTGGTTTAAACATGTAACAGAACAGATGTTTTATGCACATAAACTAGTTTGAAAATGGCTGATACCAGTTTGAGATAAACCTGGTTGAATGTAGTATCTGACTTAACTGATTTATGTAATGTCTGTCCCAGACCTTTTACTAGTTTAAGATAAACCAGGCACCCTCAGCACCCCGGCATGCTCTCTGAGCTGGGCGGGGCTCTCTGCTGTACAGCAGGACTGGCCCCTCCCCACCATTCCCTGGTTGGAGCTTAGCACACACTTGCAGACACACAGCATCTGCCTGGCTTTTCATGTTAAGCAGAGCTTATTCCCCCCACTCCCCTCTGCCTTACACAGACACCTCAGCATTAGCTAGCAGACGACACGCTGGCTAAGGTCCACGCTCTGGGACAGTACAGACGCCAACAGGATTTTTGGAGCTAATAAACAGGTAGCTTAATGTCCTTCCTTGGAAGAGCTGTTTAAGAAGAGCTCCATTACTTAATGGAGAGAGGCTTTGTTTTCTTAATGAATTAATAAACATTGAGTTAAGGGTGATAAACATTCCCTGCTGGGCAGCTCAGGAAGGGAAAGAATGATAAGAGCATCCTGCCCAGGGCCCAGGCAATGCCCTCCTCAGCTCAGCATTGTAGAAGGGAAGGGAGGGCTGCTCTAGCATCCCCTGGCTTCTAGCATGAGACACTGCAGGCATGTGCCTGCATTTCTTGGATGTCTGTCTGTGTTACAAACTGATTTAGCCTAGCCAAGTTAGACTAACCTGAAAAGACTGAATCGATTCAAGCTCAGGCTTTATGAATGTCTGTCCCTAGACTATGGGAGATGAGTTTCACAAGACTTTTCAAAGTTAAGAATTCTGCTGAAGTTTGTCACTGATATCATATAGGAGGGTAGAGGGGAGATGCATATACAGATGCATATGCATATGGTTGTGTGTCTACATACACATGTGTATGTATGTGTATATATGTATGTATGTGTGTGTATGTATGTATGTGTACACACATACATACATACACACACATACATACATATGCATACACGCAAATACATGCATACATATATATACATAGGCATGTGTATGTGTGTGTGTATATATATGTGTGTGTACATATATGTATAATACGCAAGTGTGTGTGTGTATGTATGTGTATAAATATAAATATGTTTGTATATATGTGTGTGTGTGTATTTCTAAATGCAGTGCTGACCATGGAACAGTGCCACAATCTCTGTCAGACTGTGCACTACAACATAGCCATTTGTCAAAATGTTATATGCACTGCAGGATCTCATTGAGGTGTCATGCCCTCAAAACCCATTCCTTCTGCCAAGAACGAGACACAATAAAATAGGGGTATGTGCTACTAAAGGAAGAAATTGTTTTGTTTGTCAGGAATATCGAAAGTCGTAACTTTCAGAGAGCACTTTCTTATATTATCTTACTTAGCTTATCACATGCAGAGATAAACCTGGTGAAACACTGCTCTTGAGGTCATTTATTTGTATGGTATTTCAAAACAGTTTCCTTTGTATGTAGTACTTGGAACTTACTCTTGTTAAAGAGCCTCATAACCAGAAGTCTTGATAAATGTAAGAGTAATCGCCTAAAAAACATCTTGGAATATTATTGTGCAAATCATAAGACAAAACAATTAATAGCACATGGGTATTACTAACTAGTGAGATCCGTTAACATACTGGAAAAATAAAAATAGAAAAATAGAAAACAGAAAATACTATATTTAAAGGGGAAAATGCAACCAACCACCAAGACACTTTATATTGTACAAATCTGCAATACTAGATATAGTCAGCAGAAAGCTACTGAGATATGGAGAGAGAAATTTTATCGAAGCTGTATTTTAAAATAGAGTGACAGGCTTGTTTGGATGTGCAGAGCTATTCTGCCAACTTATGCTGGCAGACAGACAAGGTGGTCTCATGAGCTCCAACTCAGAAATATGAAAGGCTGAATGTCTCTTTGAGGAAAGAGACAGGAGTGAAAGAGGCAGGAACTCCTGAAGATAGAAGACCTGGGAATAAGGCAGATTTGATGTAAATTCATGAAACAGTTAGTAATTTATTGCTTAAATTGGAGAAAAAAATAAAAATGTTAGCTTGTGTATGTATGCATTCAATGAAATTGCCACTAGACCAAATCAGGGAGGCATCTAGATCAATATCTAGTCTCTGATTATTTACATATATCAGATGCTCCACCAAAAGTTCCTACAGAAAAAAAAGAATCCCCATAGGAAAGCATCATATAACAATGTTTTGTAGAGAAAAACATATTCCTAATTGGAAGAATTTAGCAGTTAGCTTATGTACTTAAACATGACAAAACAATGCAAAACAAAACAAAACACCAAAGGACTTTTAGCCTGCAATTCCTAGAAATTCTATTTCAGGTAACTGGGCATTTTTGTTAGCTAAATAAAAATGTATACACATTTTTAAAATCTAACGAACCCAACAATAACTTAAACTGCAAAAGCTGCCTAATAGGGTAGAAATTACGTTCTTTCATCAATGTTACACTTCCTGTACTTTAGTGTAGGGGTATCAAACTTATCTTGGACCCCAGGGTAGATCTGAACTATGGGGGCTCCTTGCTCTTTGATTTGAATCTCTTCATGCAGAGCAGGATAAACCCAGGTTTCCCATTGTAGAGACAGATGTGTTAACCCTATTTATATGAAGCTTAATTATATGAAGCTTATGAATAGGAGGTTGAGGACAATGTGGCACACCATTACCTTGTGCTTTCAAAACATCTATATTGAGACTCTTGGAGCAACACTGATGGAGAAATACCTCATATGTGAATTCTGACAGGCCTTAGATATGAGCTAGACACTTGACTGTTTAATGGAGAGTCAGGGCTTAGGTGGTCATGTGCATGTCAAATTGGAAATTTAACACTAAAGCTGAGGCTACAGTGGAGTTTTGATACTTCTGTGGTTAGGCAGCACCTTAACAGTGGTTCCGAGAAATGTAATTTTGGGTTTTGATGCCTAACCCTAAATTGGCAGAGGTGGGTGGCACTTAGGTATGTAATATTACCATTGTCCCAGTGTGGCTGCAGTCTCTGGAAGACTACCATAAGCAGCTTCTACTCCCACTATTTACATGGTGAATGGGTTCAGAAGACATTAGTTAACTTTTTTTTTCTTGGAGCATCCATCTCAGAAAATTCTGCTTTCTCTTCTATTGATTCCTCCTACCAATAAGGCAACATCTAAAAAAGTTAAGCTGCCCTCTATATTCCCCTTCCTTTTCTTTTAGGTTTCTACAAGGACAGTCATATACACCATCAAAACTGCTGAAAATATAGTACTGCTGCTGTCCCAGTTGCTGAAATTACAGAAAACATCTCAATAAGTTTGAGTTATGTCGAATCATTATATCCAGACATAGTCTCCACAATTTAGTATCTTACACACTTTTTATAGTTTATATCCTACAATCCCTGAGCATAGACACTTTGTTATATTCATCGTTCTATAATTATTTATTTATTGTTGTAATAAATCTCCATTTTATATACTCTAAGGCATTTGGCTTTTAGCAAAGCTAAAATTCCCTTTTATACCTAATATCAGAGCCACATAAATGGACACTGTCTAATCCACACAGTGTGTAATCATCCCCAAAGAATTACTAAGAAGTTACATTTTCAGCACATATCCTTTAATATCGAAGAAAGCAGCATCCATTTTTGAAGCAAATACCTTATCTGTTTTAGGACTATTAGAATTGCTATGTCCAATCTATTCACTACAAAATTCTTTCGTCCAACAATGATCATTAGACAACCCTTTTAAGAAAGATGCAAGAAACTTCCTTGCTCATAAGGAAGTTCTCTGAAAAAAATAGGAAGTTAATAGCTAATTTGTACCCTGAAAAATGAGGGACCACACCACATCTCCTATTTGTTACTTCAGCCTAACTAATATGTGTTATTGTTCATTTTGGGTTTCTGATTTTTTTAACCTTCAACACCCCCGTCCCACCTTCCCTCCAAAATATAAGCTTCAGGGAAAATATAAGCTTTCTTTAAGGAAAATAAATAAATAAATACATAAAATACTTCTTTGCTAACCACTGAAAATGGTTTTGACACAATTTGCAAACAGCCTGAGTAATTTATATGTAAGTTTGTTTAATGTATTAGCAGCGAAATTTTTACATTACGTTGAAACAGAAAAAGTAACTCGGACAACATTATTAGCTTTATGCCAGATTTAGGCGGTTAAAATTGAAAGCAACATTTGGCCAAAAAGAATTTACTAGTTAAACCCAGAGATCTTGTAAACAAAGGAGCTAAAAATCTTTCCTAACTTAAATCCCCCCAAAACAAGGAAATAATGACATAAACCCATTTTTTAAATTTTTTTCCTGTAATAGGAAAAAAAGGCCATTTTTTTCCACTCAGAAAGTCCCATAAAACTCTAATTGATTTTAATGAGAACTGCACAGCTGTAGCTGAGGGCAAAATTATGCTGAAGATTTTAAAATACGCATTTTTTTTCTTTTTTATATTTTCATACAAATTGTTTTAGTCTTTTGTTTTATCTTCAATATGTTTCTTATGCACGTGACTGTATGAGAAATAGCCTTATGAATTCCAGAAACATGCTTACATGCAGAAAACAAATTCTTCATTGTGAGTACATAAAGAACTCAGTATTTATGTGGTGATGTACTGTGGAATTGTTAGCAGGCTTAAAACAGCTTTATTCCAGCAACCACGCACCTCTACCAACTACTGGCAAGAGTTTCTTGTTAGACCATGCCACTGGTGAAAGTAGAGTGGTTTCCAGCCTCAAATCTTTTAAAAATATTATTGAATTACTTCAATTATTTTTGTTTTTTTAATTTGTACTTTTATGCAAAAGTACAAATTAAAGTAGGTGATTAGACCTAATAGACTGCACAATTGTTTAATTTCACTTTACATCTCATGAGTTATTGATTGCTCTCTACTTTAAGACATTTAGGACTTTTCTGGTAAAACACATGAAAGAATAAATACCTTAACCCTGTTACAACAATAACTTTTAGTAGTAAGGTGGTGGCAGACTTCCATATAAAAACTCTAGCCATTGTAGCCCATTGATCTAGCTGAATTCCAGTGCTGAAACTAGCTCTCCCTGCCTCCCACAGTGCACTTCTCCTTTCACAGCTCTACTCTTCGGGGAAAAAAGATGCGGTCAGTGAATTGACTCCTGTTCTCTCTTTCTCTGTTATTTAGAGCTTGATCATTTGTGACCCTTGTACCTAGGGGTATTTTGTCTTAGACAAATGTTGCAAAATAAACCCCAGTTTTTTAAGAGCAGAATTTGCCCAGGAAGACTAAATGGTACCCCTTAAGTCTTCTTCACTGAGCTATTGTGCTTCAACTCCACAGGCAGCTTGAAGACTTTTTTCTCTACAGTTTCTTTTCAATAATTTAACTTGTTATCATTTCAGTTTTGCCAAACGAAGGTCAACAACACAATGTGGAAAGCACTGTAAGGAATTAGAGAAGACATGTGTTGGTTATGCAAGTGGCAGCTGCCTTTTTGAAACTGGTCTGCTCTGAGGATAGTTAATCAAACAACATTAGTTTATTATAATATTAATGTAAACAAGTCATACAGTCAAATGGCTTTGCTTGGTGCGAAGAGCTGGGGCCAAGGTCCACATGACTCTGCAATTCTTAGCAAAAAGGAAACTCCCAGGGGGCCTAAAGCCAAAAAAACTAGTCCCTGCATCAGTATCCACCCTGTGGAGTATGCCTCAGGGAGGCATAACTTTAAAGTTGTAGTGGGAGAGCAGGGAGAAATGACTCCCTCCTTGTGTAGAGGCCACTGCAGCTGTTGGGCTGGGTCTGCCTCAGCCTAAACTCTTCAGATGCGAGTTGCTGCAGCAGTGGCATGGGCTCTTTGGGGGATGCCATTTTGGTACCTGCTCTGAATCAGTGCCCGAGGCTGTTGTTTCACTTGCCCTCCCATGCCTCTCAGTTTACTGTCTGGCACGTGGCCAAGCCCTGCTTTATTATGCTCATCCCTCACTATCATAAGGTCCATAACAATCATACACCAGTAGCATAATCAGAACAGTCCTGGAGGCTGCCTGTGCTGGGACCAGACTGTTACCATGTCAGGATCACAGAAAATCTATCTCCTAAACTAAGTGGAGCTTGAATCCTGGGCACAATTTCTCTCTGAGTGTATTTTTTTAGGGCCCCGGGACTCAGTCCCACAGGGTCTAAGGCAGGATTCTTTTCAAATACAGTTTTGACATAGGATGTAGGAATGTAGGGGACTGGACTCAATGGACCCTGTTCCTATGTTAGAAATATCTGTTTAAATCAGTCTGTGATTATGGCCCTTTCAGCAAACATCAACTGTATTTCAGTCCTGTTGGTTTTATTTTCAGTTTCATTTCTACTTCTAGGTATTTCTAATGTGGAGCTTATTCTATCTATCCTCTGTCCTATCAAACTGTATAATAAAGTAATGAGAACTGTTGTTGTTCAGATGTAACAAAATATTATCTAGTGGACAGAAATGGAATGAAGATAAACAAGCTAAATGAAAACAGAATTATAAACATCTTGCTATTAATTGATACATAAGAGCAGAAGCTGATGAGATATAGCCTGAGGGACAGATTTCTTCCTGTCTATTATCTCTTAGGCTGGAAGAAATATGGATGGTCCACTTTTCTGCTTTGAAGGAAATTTAAATGTATTTTTTCCTATATCATACCTCATGCACGTACATCTTCTCCTTTGATAATACTTTCATAACTTACCTTGGAACTGATAGCTTGTTGAGTAGCTTGTTCTATTTCTGTAATTATTTTTACCTCATTCAATTTGAATATTTATCTTAATTTAATCTCTGCAGCATCCCTAGTCCACTCCATCTTCATCATTGCCCCTATTAATTAATGGAGCAGGTCAACATTTTGTAAAGGGTGAATTTTTAAACTAAAAAATCAGCATTTTGATGATCTTCTGGGCAAAAAGAAAATAAAATACTGGAGAAAAGGATGTTGACATCTTTGTGAACATCTGTTTCTTGTGTCTTATTTCCTGTTGCCCTTATGACCACTACTTGATCTCCATACATGCAATCGTATCTCCCTTGCTTTCCTTGCTTTAGAATATTTCAAAATGAACTAATATATATCAGTCTCCTTCAGTTTTTCTTTCGGCAAAAAGTACCTTTATCTAAATGGTATACTATAACTGACATGACATCCTACGCTGCCTTACTTCAGATATATTTTTTAATACAATCCAATGCATTTTAGTAAAATAGCATTTGTGTGGTGGACTTGCATGTACAACTCATTCATTTTATCATATGTAATCAACTTCAGGTAGATTGGAGATTAATGGAAGATTAATGTGGAGATGTGAAATCCACCTGCGGAGGGTAAGAAGTTCTACTCATACAGTAGTGGATAGGACTGTACTATGTTGTGCTGTTCCAGGAGTTCAGAATCATAGATTCATAGATATTAGGGTTGGAAGGAAACTCAGCAGATCACTGAGTCTGACCCCACTACCCCAGGCAGGAAAGAGTGCTGGGGTCAGATGACCCCAGTCAGATGCTTGTCCAGTCTTCTCTTAAAGACCCCCAAGGTAGGGGAGAGCACCACCTCCCGTGTAAGCCCATTCTACATTCTGACAACTGTTACCATAAATAAGTTCTTCCTGATGTCTAACCTGAATCCGTTGTCTGTCAGTTTGTGACTGTTATTTCTAGTTACTCCAAGAGGTGCCCTGGTAAATAGAGCATCTCCTACCTTTTGCTGTCCCTGCTGATGAATTTGTAGATGGCCACAAGATCCCCACTCAGCCTTCTCTTGTGGACAATGAAGAAATTCAGGTCCTTCTATCTCTCCTCATAGGTCCTTATCCGCAGGCCTCCAACCATATGAGCGGCCTCCTCTGGACCCTCTCAAGGTTATCCACATCCCTCTTGAAGTGTGGCTCCCAGTACTGCAGCTGCAGCCATACCAGTGCCACATAGAGGGGAAGTATCACCTCTCTGGATCTGTTTGTGATGCATCTGCTAATGCATGATAAAACATGGTTAGTTTTACTGATCACTCCAACACATTGATAACTCATGTTCATCTTGGAGTCAACTATGACTCTGAGAAACCTTTCTGCTACAGTGCTGCTAAGACAATCATCCCCCAACCTTTAAGTGTGTTAGTGATTTCTTTTCCGTAGGTGCAGCACTTTGCATTTCTCCTTGTTGAATCACATCCTTTTCTGCTCTACCCAATTCTCCAACCTGTTCAGATATACCTGGGTTTGTTCCCTGCCCACTTGTGCAATTAACTTTACCCCATAATTTGGTGTCATCTGCAAATTTGGACAGAGTCCTATCCACGGTCTCATCCAAGTCAACAAGGCAATGATGAAGACATTGAACAGCATTGGTCCAAGGACCAATCCTTGGGGAACTCCACTGCCCACATCTTTCCAGGTTGATGCCGTCTCATCCGCCACCTCTCTCTGGGTGCATCTCATTAGCCAATTTGCCATCCGCTTGACCATGTAATCATCTACTTCACAGCCACTCACTTTATTTATGAGAATAGGATGAGATACTGTATTGAAGGCCTTCTAAGAATCCAGGTAGATTACATCTACCATGTCCCCTGCATCTAAGCATTTTGTGACCTGGTCATAAAAAGAAACAAGGTTAGTCAAAGAGCATCTACTTGCTATGAACCTGTGATGGTTGCCCTTCAGCATTATTTTATCTGCTGGACTCCCACAAATGAGATCCTTAGTCATTTTTTAAAGGTTTTCCCAAGGATAGAGGTGAGGCTAACTCACCTATAGTTACCCAAATCCGTCTTCCTCCTCTTCCTGAAAATAGGGATCACACTGGCCTTTTTCCAATCCTCTGGGACCTGACCCAAGCACCATGAATGCTCAAACAACCTTTCCAGTGATTCTTCTATGACACTGCCCAATTCCATCAGCACCCTTGGATAAAGATCATCCAGACATGCTGACATAAACACACACAGCCCCTCCAAGAGTTACTTCACTAAGTTGGTGCTAACAGTTGGTGGGCTGGTTCCCCTCCTGTGCTCATCTCTAATCCAATTGGGAGATTTGTCCTGATCCATGTTGAGGAATACAGAAGCAAAAAGCTCATTGAAGAGCTCAGCTTTGTCCCTCCTATCTGTCACCAATTGCCCTAGTCTGTCCTGTAGGGGCCTATGTTACTCTGTGCCTTCTTTTTGCTCCCTATATATGTGTATAAGTGTTTTTTGTTGTCTTTAATTTTCATTGCCAGCCTAAGTTCTATTGCAGCTTCAGCCTTTCTAACTGACTCCCTGCAAGTGTGAGCCAAGTAGGTATATTCCTCCTTGATAGCTACCCCCTGGTTCCACAACCTATACATCTCTTTTTTCTCCCCTAGGCTTTCCTGGATTTCCCTGTTCAGTGAAGAGAGTTTCTTGGCCCCTTTGCCCCTTTCATGCACAATGCGATTGTCTCTCTCTGTGCCTGAATGATCGTTATCTTTAGGAACAACAACGTTTCCTGGACTCCCATCTCACCAATGTTCCTGATCATCAGTGCCTCACTAACTAATCTCCTGAGCTCACTGCAGTTAGCATTTCTGAAATCTAGCACTTCTGCCCTACTGATCATCTTTCCCACCTTTCACCAAATAGTAAATTCAATCAATTGATGGTCACTATCCCCTAGGTTACCTTCTATCTGCAGATCCATTAGGTCATCCCCTGTAGCCAACACCAAGTCCAATAAAGCATTTTCCCTAGTGGGATCGTATACCTTCTGCATTAGGTGAAGGTCCTGTATGAAGGTTATAAACCTGTGTGAATGGTTAGACCTGATAGACTGCTCCTCCCAGCAGATATCAGGGTAGTTAAGGTCACCCATGACAATCATGTCCCTTGACCATATGGCCTTTGAGATTTGCCTTGAGAATTCTAGGTCTAGCTCATTCTCCTTGTGTGGTGGTTTGTAGTATGCCTCTACTACCATGTTCTTCCCCCCCCCCAACCCCCTTGTATTCTGATCCACAGTACCTCAATTTGCCCTTCCTCTGGTCCCATCTAGATAACAGAAGGTGTATATTGCTCCTTAACATAGAAAACAACACCCATCCTGATATTTTTTCCCCACTCTAATCCTGTCTGTACAACTATATCCCTCAATGCCTACTGCCCAATCATGGGTAGGGTCCCACCAGGTTTCAGTTAGCCCAACCAAGTCAAAGGTTTTGTTTTCAAGCAGGAATATGAGTTCTCTTGCTTGTTCCTCATGCTCCTAGCATTGGAATAGCGACAGTTAAGCCCCTCTGATGGGTGCCCTTGATGCCCCCCTGTCCTGATGCTTATTGGGCCCCATAGTACTTACATGAGCTGTTCCGGCACACAGCTCATGGTTTGTGGATCCTAGGTTTTCTTTGTATCCCATCCCCCGATGAACCTAGCTCAAAGCCTGTGTAGGAGATCACTCAACCTGTAAGAGACCAGATTCTCACCTTTGAAGTGAAATGAAGACCACCATGCCTCAGGATGCCCTTTTTGTGGAAGTGCAGATCATGGTATAAGAAACTAAAACCTGCACAATGGCACCAACTCCAGAGCCACAGGTTGACTTCTCTGATGCAGATGGGCAGAGAGACAAGCAAACCTAAATTAAGTGGAGAGATCCAAGACATCCTACTTCAGTTTATTGTTCAAGTTCTCTGGGAAGAAGGTGGTAAAGAGTAGATATGCAAAAGTAGTGTAGCTTCTATCTGCAGCAGAGAAATAGAAGATAATTATAGAAGATGAGGCTGGAGGGACAAAGTCAGAGTGCAGCCTGAGCATGTGGCCCCATGTGTCCACACCATACTGTAACAGCACATTTTAAGATTAGACTTCACCATCATACAAAGGGACATGTACAGCTCCTACCTGCAAGGTATGTTCTCAGCATTCATTCATTAGCATAAGAGCCAATACAGACCCCAGTGAAGTTAACTGAAAGCATGAAAATTAGCTTCAATATGAGTTGTTATAAAATGTTTTAAAATATTTAGATACAAATAGGTAATAGAAAAAATATCAATAGGTACACATCTACACATACACTTTAATGCACATAAGTTTATTTTAATGTGCTTTAAAGCATCATTAAAATATGCTTTTTAGTTAATGCACATTAAAATCAGTTCATGTGCATTAAGCATCACATAAAAGCCACACACTTCAGTTAATGTGTGTCGGCTCACATGTATCTTGCAGGTGTTTCTACTTTGCTGCTGCTCTAAAAAATACCCACTGTGACTCTTTATCCTATGAGTGATGGGCTGCAATGCTGATGAGGTTGCCTGCTATGTGTTTTTTTTTATCTTAATGACTTGGGAGGTGTCCATATTTACACAGCTCACCTTTCACTCTCTGTATTTGGAACTCAGTGAATCTATCCTCAGAATCAGATTCTGGGGCTCCTCCTTTCCTTACACCCTAGCCTTACCCCACCTTGATGTTAAATATCTCGTTAGGTAAGTTAATCATCATAACCTACCACACTATCTGGTACTTATTCAGCAAAGCCATCCTAATTGTGACTCCAGTTTCCAAGGTCTGGTTATTTCTGACCCATCCTAGTCTTGTCAGATTCTTTCAACCCAAGTGTCTGCTGCTCCCCTAGTGTGTGAAATATGTCAACTTCACTACCATTACTTTTAAGCCCTATCCAAAGGGCACATTGCCTTATTATCTAACCAAGTGTTGTACTCATACATAGTGCATAGGGCTGAGACTTGAATTGCAGGCAAATGTTAATCCTCACCTTGTTTCTCAGTCAGGAGTGACTGCCTCTTTCAGTTCACTCAGCATGTCCTTAATCTTAGGTTTCAGGTGTCACTCCTGTCTGCCTCCTAGCAACAGCCTTGAGGGAGCAAATTCCTGTTTTTGTTCTTATTCTGACTGCCCCTTCCAGTGCTGGAATACTCTCACCCATTTCCTAGGTCCATGGGGAGTTTTCTGTGCTGCCTTGCTTGGCTTTCTATGCTAGTCTCTACTCTCCTCCTTAGCCACTGGCTCCACTAAGCACCCAGGCATCTCCAGCATTCTCCCTCTCCCCCTTGTGCAGACTGCATTGTGGGCAGTGACTCATGACACCACCTAAGGAGCCAAACCCCCGTAGTGAACTCAAACCCCTTGTAGTAACGCCTAAGGCCAGTTTCATACCATAAAAGGAATAGAATGAAAACAAAGAATTTCATAGGCTAGCTCTAGGTATAAAAACCCCGCCAGTAGGTGAAGCGAGCGGAGCTCTCCGTCTCGCGATCCATGGCTTGTGATCGTTGAGAGGTCGGACGCAGGGTCTCTGCCAAAAGCTTGTTTGCTAAAGCCATAGTGAAGAGCCAAAGCAGAACCTGAAACCCCCTGAATCCTCCCCCTTCCCTTGGTGATCAATCTCTGACTGCTGTAACATTCCTTCGGTGATCAATCTCTGACGGCTGTAAAACGGACCAATAAACGCTGCTACTAACAACAACGTGTGAGTATTTTCGCCCTTATCTCAGTAATCTTGCGATATCTGATCTATCTAGCAGCCAATAAAAGGGGAAATCAAAGCCTAGCACGGGAAAAAGAAACAAGCTAGAGTCCGTCCGTTCTCGCCCCAGGGGCCTGTCGGAATTAAGGCTCCAGTGATGCGACACCCCTGTGAGTTGCCATTCTGATTCCCTTTTAATTGGCAAGCCTGCCCATGTAAAGGCCAGCTGTTTCTCAAAAAGGGGGCAGGATGCTGCCACACACTCTTTCTGGCATTGTTCTAGCAGCTCTTCATGCTGTTGTCCCCCCTGCCAGCACAGTAAATTCTTCTTTAACCCTTTCTCACTCTCATTCTCACAATATGTATGAAGACAGGCTAATATGCATTTTCTTAGTTCGTCACAATGTAGGGCATTTATATACATGCTTCTGGTGGAGGGGGGCAGGGTGCTTTAACTGGAATGGCTTAGAGAGCTGTGCTAATTAAAGTGCCCAGAGCATCAATGTCCCCATGCTTCAAAATTATGGTGGAAGTGCTTTATCAGATGCTGGAGGCTGCTGGAGTGTGGTAATTACTACACTCCAGCAGATTCAATTGATTGACTCTGCTCTGACATGCTATAGTTACTGGAAGAGCCTTGCTGCTCGTGTATAGGTGCCTGGAGATACTAGATTTAATGCACATTAACTAAAGCATATTGATACATGTTTAGATGTGCCCAATAGAGGATGTACAAGAATATATAATCTAACTCCTGGGCTTTTCAGAATTGTCACGGCGGCATCCTCCAGGAGGGCTGTGATCTCCTGAAGTCCCTCTGCCTGCATCAAGTCCGGCCCAAGGCACCCTCAATTCTTGCCAGCCACGTCTTTGTTCTTAATAAGTATAAGATGGGAGGCTGCCTTCTACCGCCTTGGGTGCGGTGTACTGGGACCTTCGTCCCTGTGATCTCTCGGACCCACCGGAGTGGTTCCCCATATGATGGGTGCCCTCCAGGCACCCCTGGGCTGTCTCTATATTCTCGCCCGCTCTGGGCCTCCTGTCAGCGCCCCCTCTCCTCGTGGGCCATCTCATCGATGTCGCCCCTCGTGGGCCGTCTCATCGATGTCACCTCTTTGGGGCCACCCAGCAAGCCACCGGTCTTCTTGGCCCACTGCATGACTACCCTCTTCTTAGGCTGGGTGTGTTGTGCTTCTATCTTCTTTACAACCAGAGGACCACCGCAGCACTTGCCCTTTCTTTAGGAGGCACTGTGCTGCTAACCCCGGTCTCTGGGCCCACTGCAGCACCCTGCCCCTGGCTTGGGTCTATTGCAGTGCTAGCTTAATGCCATGCTCGCTCCTTGACTTGCCCTTCTTGGGCTTCTCAATAGTACTGCCCTTTGTCTGATCTTGAATGTACTGTTCTTGAATGGCACTCTAGGGCTCACCGTGTCCCACAGGGCTTCTCAATAATGCTGCCCATCATGGGCTCCTTAAAATACTGCCCCTTATGTAGGGCTTCTCACATATTGCCCCTCATGGGCTTCTCAGTGCAGTCCCTTCTCAGGCCTCTCAACAATACTGCCCCTCATGGGCTTGGGGTCTCCACACCCCATGTTTCTGTGCCCTCTCTGGCACTTGCTGTGCCTCACTGGGCTTCTTCAATGCTTGTGCCCTCTCTGGGGCTTGCTGCGCCCAAACTGGCACTGAATTGCGCCCTCCCAGATGCCGGGATCCCCACACTGCTGGGGTCCCTGCTAAGGTTATTGCGCTCCACTGGCGCCGGCATCCCCACACTACTGTGGGATTCCCCTGAGGCCTCCTTCTTCCCCTACAGGCTCGCCCAAACCACCGGTTTAATTCAATGCTAACAAACCAAAATACAAGCCTCATGGCTATAACCAAACATAAGGCACCTGGCCATAATAGCATAAGCCTCCTGGCTCCAACTTAACATCATTGCTCCAGCCCCTGGAGCTCTTGTGAGCTGCTCTCACATTCGGTCTCCCAGAGCTCCTGCCCCTACAGCTACTGATAGAGAACTACCAGCCTGACTCTGGTTCTGGGCTTTATAGGAGCCAAGCCCTGGCCCTTCAGTCAGCTGACTCCCATTAGTCACCCCAGCAACCCTCAGCTGTGCTCATTATTGCTGCTGGGGGTTTTCCCCAGCAGTTTTCCTCTCACAAGGAGCGGTGCAGCGAGGTGCACTGAAACAAGAACCAACAAAATCTTTTTTTAATATATTAAGTGGGATAAATCTTGTGAAGTGCCACAGTACTTTTGGTTCTATCACAGAAACATTTGGACAGACATAGAGGGAAAAAAAAGGTTAGAAATCATTATTGGATGAATGCAGAAAATGTAAATTGTTCTAAAGCCAGAACTTGATCTTTCTCTAGAATTTCTCCACAATGGCATCACACCACCTGAAATTTAGATACTTTGCCCCAGGTGGCCATCACAATTAGGCATCTAGGTGTCCTGTTCGTCTTACAGGAAGTCCATGCACCTCTTGAGTGTAATTTAGTTTGCTCAGCTGCTCAGCAGGGAGCTGCTTATACCTACCCAATAGCAAATGTTCGGCACTTAGGAATACTAGGAAGTCATACACTAGAGTTCTAGGTCCTCTTAAAACCTTTATCTCCCACTTTCCAAGAATGTGTCCTATAGACTTGATGGGTGAGGTTCTTTTGCCCTCATACTGAATCTGGGCAATCAGGCAGCCAACTAGGGTACATGCAGACATTCCTGGGCCTGATCTACAATGATGTAGTATGATTGTAGATCGAGTTCTGCTTGTGCAGATGTTCACTGGTTCCAGGAACCACACTGGGAATGTGATCTATGTAAGATAGGGTCAGGGGGACTAGAGGGTTCATGCTAGGTTTGGTGGGTTTTGTTCTTCTGGGAGCAAGGTTTCCCCAGCCCCAGGAGTGCACTCTGAACATGTATAGATGGTTGGTAGATTGGGCTAACCCATGTCCAATCTAATTTAGTGCACCTCGTCAGGTAAACTAAGTTAGATCTGACTGGCCATTTCTTGCCAGATCTAAACATCCTGAACTTATGTACAGATCAGCACCTAGGATATGGGATCCAGTGCCTCAGTGAGAATATCAATCCCCTAGAGGGAAAGGAGGTGCGAATGTCCCTGTTGCCACAATTATGTACTCAATTTACATTAGATAGACACTTACTGTTTTCTTTTTCTTGAAGGAAATAACTTGGGAAATCTAATGTCATGTACAACAGCATTACTATGCACTACAAAGAACAATGGCTGACCAGCACACCTCTAAAACAAATGTAACATTTATTTTCAGTGCACAGTGCATTTTTTTCCTGAGATGACATATTTTTCATTCAACGTGGGTCACATTCCTATAGCTGTGCAGTCACAAAACCACCCTGATCTGAAGAAACCAACCATAAAGGTTAAGTAACCTAATATACTAGTATCTTTAAAACAGACACACTTCTGTTCATCAGAAATATTTATTCTTCCAACAGGCACTTGAGTGGATTTATCTGTCATCCCTTTACACTCCAGTGAAATTGAACTTGTTCACTCCCCTATTAAATCTGCCTCTCCCTACCTAGCCTGCAGTATTGCACAAGACTTTCACATGGAATTCTCCCTTTTCTTTTATATTTTTTGCTGTTGGACAAGTCTTCCTGCTTACTGTATGGCAGTTTCTTACTCAGGGATCTAAGTATAGAGGGGTGCTCTCAGATATCACCTGTCTACACCACAGAAATGGGAATGCTATGTTTGTGAAAATGTTCCAGACCCCCTAGTATCTGTGAAATAGACTCAGAGGCCATGTCCAGACATGCAGGCACATGCAGTTTGTGGTACGAGAAAGAGGTTTGTGGTGCCACAAACTGCACATGCGGACCATTAAAACGTGCCATGCACTGCAATGAAGAATACATTTGCAGCAACGGGGCAAAATTTGCTACTGGGATTTCCCAATTCCCCAGAAGCAAAAAAAAAATCCAAAAAAAAAAAAGTACTAGGAAAGAAAAAAAAGTGGCACAGAACATGTGAAAATAGGATGCTCTGGAACAAACAAAGGCTTGGTCCTCCAGAGAGGAACTCTGGCTGCTTTCCCAAGTATCTCTACTATTCCATTTGTGCCCCTGCTGCTCTAGCATGCTAGGCAAAGGCAGTTTGTACACAGCAGAATAGTGTGTCCCACAACAAAGTGAACATACAGGGGCATGTGTTGAGGCACAAAGTAGCAGCACAAATTACTTATTTGTGCCACTGCAACCATGTATCTCTACACATTTGGACATTGCCAGAGAGGGAGGGGGATGCTCAAGGCGACAATTCTGTAGATATCAAATAATTTGTTGATTCTGAATGGAGGAGCATTAGGCCTCTCTTGTCTTTGTAATAGCTGTTAATAAATAGTCACAGAGGAACAGAGCCAAATTTATCATGGTTTCTATTGTAGCTATGCTTCTAGATAGGAGACAACAAACAGAAGCTACCATCCAGATGGACAGCTCCAACACTTCCAGTTTTTGGGTATCACAAATAACTCTCCAAGGTATGTTTGCCCTTGAACACTAATTCCCTCAAGCAGATGTTGGAAGAAAAATAGGGATTGGGAAAACTTTCTATAGCAGCATTTTCATAGCACATTCCAGCCACACTGCCTTTCATTCATTGAGTGTCTCTGATGGACAGCACCCATCAGCTTTGTGTTCTGCATTTTAACCCATTGCCCAGTAGATTTTCTATGGGTTCCATTATTGTCACCATCTATTAATATTCTATTGAAATCAGTTTACTCTTGGCTGTACTCAGTACATTCAGCAGAACAAAGCAGATGCATTCTAAAAGCCAGATGGTGGGGCTGGGTATTCGGCCTTATAAATATATTTATATAATTTTGTATGGGATCTCCCTGATTATGGTTATAGCTTCTTTCCACAGATTTTGGCTTTTAAATAATTATTTAAAATGAAAGATAATAATGAAATATTTTATCATGTAATTTTTGCCACTAATTTTATTGAATACTGATTAAATGCCTATCAACAAGCACCTATATCAAGGCCATTGTTTTCCAATAATAATGCTTCAGAATTCTCTTTTGTTAATAATTCATGACTAATGTCAACCATAGAAGAGAATAAATAAAGTGAAGTCATAAAATAAAACAGTTCCATACTTGAAGCATCTGCCATAAACACAGTAAGTTTCTCCAAGACTCTACAAATTATAGAAAATCTTTACTTAGCACTTTAAGTAAACTTGAATGAACCAAACGGGTACATGCAGAAAATGTTTCTATGTAACAAAACAGAGCATTTAGTGCTGCATTTACTACTGTATAGATTGCTACAACCTGTGATTGTCCTATGATACCTTTGTCTAATGAGGAAGAAGAAAGATGTTTCTTTTCCAACCCAGAAGTAGAGAATGGAATTGAAAAACAAATAATGTTTAATTTCAGGTTTGATTTAAAGAGTGGCAAACATTTAGGAAGTTCCTTATTTATCCATCTCTATTAATCCAAAAGATAACTGGGCAGTTGGCTGCACATAGTGCAGCAGTGGCCAGGCCCTGCCACTTACTTATGCTAATTCTATTAATATTTCTACAGAGCAGTGACTTCCCTCTGGAATGGATCAGTGCTGATTACTTTAGCATAGGGGGAATGCTTAAAGTGAACAGTAGAAATCTTCCAGACCCTAAAGGAAGATAAAGGTATGACCAGGCATGAAAAGCAACAAATGTCTCAAGGATTAGTCCTGTGAAGAAGGTTTGATAACTCTCAACCACTAGAATGCAGTCACAGAAAGAGGACTCATCTACATGCCACTTGTGTATTTAAGAAAATACTCTTAGGTAATTAGAGCTTTAATATCAAAAGTGAAGGGGAAGGCTGAGAAATTATGTTTTTCAGGAAAAGGAAAGCCAGACAAACAAAGCTACAGACATGAATAAAGGTAGGAAGAGAGATGAACAGACAAAGAAAGTATGAGTAGTGATGAAAACAGTCAGCTTGGCAATACAATTTATGAAAGGATAGTACCTACTCTAGCTAGGACACTAAGTGGTAAGAAATCAATGTTAGGAACCTGGACAATGCCATGATCCTAAAATACAGCATGCAGATTGTAAAACTGGATGAGAGAAAATGTATAGAATAATTACTGTAATCGAAGCACAGGTATTTCAGCACCAAGGAATGGTAGAAATAAAAGTAAAGTGGTGGGGTAGATGGGGTACATTAATTATGGGAGAGACTGCAAAGCAAGAAGAATATTTAGAAAACAGAATCTATTTGTATAGAAATCATTTTGTGGAAGGCTAGTATGAGAGGTTCTACTGGGGTAGTGCTTGGAGTTCATTTGCTAGATTTGGATATACACAAAGATCTCTGTAATGCAGTACTGCAAGAACCATCTTTCAGAGACATTTTAGCTTCCTTAATTTCAGAGGAAATGCTATTGATAATGGTAGAACCCAGAGTGTCTTGGAAGTGATATCTGCCATATTTCCTCATGAAATATTCAGTGAACCAATATTCAGGCAATTCAATTTTAGGCTTGGTTTTGTTAATAAATGAGGGCATAACAGAAAAGGCAGCCTAGAAAATAACCTTGATTGATGGAGATCAAGAGTTTAGATTTAATTGGAAAATAAACGAAAGTTTGTCCATAACTAAGAATCTCAATTTCAAAAGGGGAAACATTAGTCAACTAAAGGAGTTAGTGAAGTCAACTGGAATGAAGAGCTCAGGGACTTTACTTTGGGGGAGCCTGGGCACTCTTTAAATGAAAGGTACAGACAGTATCAAAAGTCTGTATCCCATCATAAGTAAAAAAACCCACAAAAGTTGTGGGAAGAGGATTGTGACTTAATTGGTTAAATAACTGCCTCGATGGTCAAGAAAAAAGAGATATCTTACTAAGAAGGGAACAAAAAAACTGACTAGAAAAAGAAACTATGATTTGGAGTTTATAAAATGTAAAAGTGAAACATACAAAATGTCAAATTGAATCAGTGCTTGCAATGGATATAAAATGTCTAAAGGTTCTTTAGCTAAATAAATAAGAAGTGAACCAAGGAAGGAAGTGGGGTAGCTATATGCAGTTAGGATGGGGTAAAGATTAAGTAACCTAGGTATGGCACAAAAACTAAATAGTTCATTATCAATTTTCAAAAAGGGTGATGTTGATGGGGGAGGGGAACAAAAGTGACATGCATGTGGAAGAGTAGGTATCTTCTATAGGTAGGTAGGTAACTGTTTTTAATACATCTTTCAAGCCTAGGGTAATATATGATTAAAGAAGAATAAATGCAGTTCTGTATTTAAGAGGTTGAGAAAAGGATCCACACAGCTATAGGTCCATTAGTCTGACCTCAATAGAATGAAAGGCTTTAGAACAAGTTCTGAAGTAAAGAATAATTAAAGATCCAGAAGTAAATGCAAGTGGAATCCAATGTAATGTATGTTTGTCAATGGCAGATCAAAGCAGAATAATGTAATATTTTTCCTCAATAAGCAATAATATAGATAGATGGAATATAGTAGATCAATCTCCTATGTTCAAGAAAGAAGACTTCAATCTCCAATGGACACACAGAAAAGGGTGATCAAGCGAATGGAGAGCCAGTCATATAAAAGGAATCTAAGAGAACTTGCTTGTTCATTCTGGACAAACCAAGGAGAAAGAAGATACCTGGGGGATAAACCATTGAGAAATGCTACTTCACATAAAGACGATATTGACACAAGAAAAATGGGTATAAATTGGCCCAGCATAAGTTCACATGAAAAATAAGAACGTTTCTAATAGGGCTGTGCAAAACAGCAGTGTTTCATTTCGACTTCCATTTCACTGTTTCAAAGGGACTGTGTTGTGCTTCACTGTTTCAATGCTGTTCACGGATACGCCTATGAACTTCACTTCATCAACCTCCTGGATACAGAAACTTGTGGACTCAATATAGATGTTGGAATTACGACACACTACAATCTGCTGGACATCTAACTCCCCAGGTACCTTTAGACTTTTACCTGTTACATGCCCTTCCCTGCCACCCCAGCTTGTCCCTTGTCCCCTGATGTCTCCATTTACATTTTCACTGATTGGCTTTCTTACCTGCATTGCATGCCAGCCTCTGACTTCTTTACTATTCCTTCCACTCAGGAAGAGCATACACACAGACCAACTGCAAGTATTTCCTTAGCCTGATGAAGAGTTTTTCAGTGCAAAAGCTGGCATCCCAGGCAGCTAAGCTGAGCTCACCTGGAGCCTCACAACTCCACTGAACCAGCAAGCCTTAGGCCTCTCAAAGGTCTGGCCTTTCCTCGGTCAGAACTATGTGTGTGTATGGTGGCTGGAGATTATAAGGCACCTCCTACATGCCTTTCATCAGGGATGTCCTCAGTCCTGCCTGGCATTTCTTGGAGGCTGCCATGCCACTAGCAGTCCCACCAGGCCTCCCAACCATAGCAGGGTCCAGTTTTAGTGGTCATGTTCAGGACCTGGGGTCTTCTTCTTCCCCATAGCCCTAGCCTCCAAGTGGCCCCATGTCCTCAATGAGATAGGTAGCCACCAAGGCCTGAGCGCTACCTGCCTGATGGTGGGGTCTAGTGCCTCTGGACCCCACCATGGAAGCTATGCCTCTGGCCCACACTGGCAGTGCCTGTGGTGGAAGAGGAGACTGGCTGGTGGATGGAGTGCTACCATGGGACAGTGGATCCCACTCTTACACATCCCCTTGCCTGTATTCTTCTGACTCCCTGACTTGGTTCACCAGCACCTCCATCCAGTGATCCAGGGTTTTGCTGATGCATACACTCCCCTTCACCCTTGGGTGACACATGGCAGCCAGCACATGGACTGTACTGGATTTCAAGGGTTTAAACCATTTCCTGATGTCCTTCTTCAGCCTCTTCACAGTGCCTGCACGTCTGGTGACAGCAGCTTTCTCCAGTCAGGAACATTGATCCCCTAGAAGTGATCCATTTGGTTCTGAAGCACTCACACTACAGAGATCACCTGGCTAAGGAGGGCATAATCAGTGCTAAGGGTCTCAGTGACCTCAAAGAAGGGCTGGAATAACACCAAGACCTGTGAGATGGTATAACGCTCAGCTCTGTTAAGGGGGCCTCTGATCCCAATCTCCCTGAGAAATGTCATCTCATGGATGGCCTTCTGTTGCTCCACCAGCCTTTTCAGCATCAGGTATGTGGAATTCCACCAAGTCTCTACATCCTACATGATTTTGTGGTGTGGGATGTTCTGCTCTGCCTGTTTGTCCCACAGCATCTTGCCCCTTGATGCTCCAGTAGAAGTAGCTTGCCACCTTCTTGCATTTGCAAATGAGCTTGCTGGTGGCACTGGTACCTTCATCAGCAGCTCTGTCTCCCTCCAAGTTGTCCCTGACAATGAGATGGACCTTGTGTGCCACACAGTGGATGCCAAAAAAGTTGGCATCGTGGACCACCTTGACCATATTGGCCCCATTGTTGGTCATCATGAACGCATGGGTGAGCTTACCCAGCCTAATGAGCCACCCCTGCACCAAGCAATTCATGGCCCCCATAATCTTAGATGTCATGTGGAACTCATCCATCACCTTGGCTTGAAGGAGAACCCACAGATAGCCTGACTGGTTGCACCGGCACCCTGAGAGGGAGAGGTAGGCATGATCTCCACCCCAGCTGCTCCAGATGTCTGAGGTGAAGTGCAAGACTACCTGTGGACCTGCCTTACACTGCCTTACACAGCTTATCCCTCATACAGCTCCTGTCTCATACAGGGAGGGCACCACCATCCTGCTGAAGGTGGTGCATGCAGGCACTTTGTACAATAGGGCCATGAGTGCCATGAGCCACCTGAACCCTGGCCACTCAACAAAGGAGAAGGGCTGGCCATCAACAGCAAGAATCTCTTCAATGCTCTAGGTAACCTTGCTCACCTTGGTAATGCACCCCCCATGTGTGCTCACCTTTCCTCCAATGTTTCAGGGTGGCCTACCTCTGCTTTGGGGAGGACAGAGGCTTTGGAGTGAGAGGGAGACTTCTTTTTTGGTCACACTTCCACTGGTGCCAGGCTGAGGAGGAGGAAGAGCAAGGGGGTGGGGCAAGGGGTTGGTGCCTGTGGAGAAGCACAAGCACCCCCGTGGTGCTCATATGTTTTGTTCCTTTGCCCTGGCTGGTTTTGGCTCATCAGTGCAGGCAGATATCATACGTGGGATCATCTGCCAGCTCAAAATGATCCCAGAACACACTATCCCCTTGCTTCTGGGGTGCAGGTGCATGTGTGGATGCTGCCTGTGCCCTCTCCTCAGCAGGCAGAGGCACAGCAACAGGCGGAGTGGACTCAGCTGAGCCACTTGCCTTCACAACCTCTACTTCAACCTCCTCCGAAGTGCCTTCTGGGGAAGGAGACCTGGCTCCGGGGGAAACTTGAGGGGTGTTGAGCACAAACTGAGATGATTCCCCTTCCTTCTCCAGAATTTCTCTTGCTAGGGCACTCAGATCCAGATCCAGCTCTTCCTCTGGCACAGGAAGGCTAAGGCTAGGAAGTGAAATGGGGGTGGAGGAGACTGTCATGCTGGTGCTGCTTGTTGTCATGGTGGTGGTGGGCATTATGACTGGTGCTACTGGAGGGGATGCAGACTCAGGCTCTCCTCCCCTTGCTGCCTGTAGAACTGGAAGCCTCATCCCTGCTAGTTGTAGAAAAGAGGCTATATCTGAGTTTGGGGTGGGGGGAGTACTTACACCTCTCCCTCTACTCCCTTTTCTGCCCCTCCCTGAAGGCTTACCAGCTGCCTTTCTAGCACACTTCATAGTGTTTTGTGTGCTGAAAAATCTGTGTTCTTCTGTAATGTAATATGTATTTATATAATGTGTAGATAGTTGTATGTATTTATTTATGTAATGTATGTATGTAATAAATAAAATATATAAATGTATGTACATGCTCCTATGTAAATTGTATATTATAATATGCAGTATATGCTGTGCTTCCCTGCACAGTGAATGGAACACACACTGTGAGAGAAAACACAGATTTCTTTTCTGTGGGAAAAGAATCAAAATATACTAACAGAAACAACAAGAGGATTTTAGGGGAGGAATAAATTGAAAGGAATTAATATAATAATAGAGTATTAGGAACGGAAAAAGTATTGGATCCCATTTTCTAGGAATGGACTTGCAAGTAGGAAGTAATAACTTTCTGATGCTGCTGAGCTGCTGGAAGACGCATCTCAGTAACTCACCCTAAGGCACAGAGAAAGCTCAGTTTCAACAATGCTTTTTATGTTGTTTGTTCATCACTTCCTCTGGGGCACTGGGATTGAAAGGGACTTCAGGGAAGGATCACAGTCACTGGCCAGGTACACATGTTAATATCAGAGCAGTCCTTCCCCCCCACTTCCCTCTCCCTCTCTGTAGTTTCTGTTTAGCTGCAAGTAAACCCAGATTCCAAACTCGAAACATTTTGAAAAAACTTTTGAAATGTTTCAAGTGCCCTTGTTTCATTTGAAGTTGTTTCAAAGCCTTTTGTTTTGTTTCAATTTCACTGTTTCGAAAGCTTCAAAATGAAACACCCGTCAAAATTTTGCACAGCCCTAGGTTCTAACCATTACAACAATAAGGTCCTGGAACTGAAGGTCTCTTCTACACCTGTGTTCATGGATTTGGGGACCTGTCAAGGAATTAGTCAAGCCAACTCTTAATGTTGTATGAAGCCTGATTTTTTTTCCTAGTGAGTTTTGCTATCGTTTTACAAATAGGTGCTGCTTATAACTAGAAAATAAGATGGGTATTCTGTGAGAGTGGGATTCTGCAGTATCTAGGGATAAAATAAAGAAAGGTATCCAACTGCATAGCTCATCAGCAAACACATTAAAAACTATTATATTCTAGTTACTAGTTAAAAAGAGAAATGTAGAAATGAAAGGGGACATGCTTCCCAGTAGTATTTATAAAAATAAATATCCTTAAAAGCCCTTCAAGTCTTTGAGGGGGTTAGAGCTTTTCTCCAGAGGCATAGCAGGAAAGCTTCACTTTTTGGGCAGCCTGACAGTGCATGGAGCATTGCCAGTTGTCACTGTGCTAATGATGGTGGTGCAGGAAGCTGTTTCTGTGTCAGTACCTATATCGAGGGGAAGGAAGGGGAGAAGAGGGTTGTGGCAAAGCTGCAACCTCAGTTATACTGCTGTTTTGCTGTGTTCTATCCTCAGACTCTAGGAAGACTTCTTCAATAAGCTTTGCAGCTATTGAGAAGGCATAACATATGAACTAGAGAATCTTTCATTAGGTTAATAAAATCCTAAAGTATCTTTGATGACACAAAACAAAAGCATAATCCTCCCAAAAAACAAAATAAATAACAAAAATATATTTCCTACTCCAGTTTAAGTACATTTCTTTGCTACCATTCACCAGAAAGGGATATCTTTATCATGCACCATCCTAACCCAGTGTAAATCTGTGTCATTCATTGAAGTGAATAATTGTCCACTTCATACTCTGACCCTATTATTAATTGTTCTTGTTATGGTATAGCATTAGAGGACCCAACTTAAACCTCATTATGGGCACAGACAGAAGTGACAATTTTCACCTAATCTGGCCACAGAAAATAGTTGAAAGTCATGATCAAACAGAAGTGCACAGCTGCCTTCACAAATGCAGCTTCACAAATGGTTCATTGGGTGAAAATCTGACCTCTTATTGCATGAAGGGTCAGATGAACATATTTCAAAAAAGATCTTTGTACATATCTTCTATAACTTCTGTCTGCCTGCCTGCCAGCCTTTTTATTTTTTCAGAATGGGAGAGGGGAGAGTGCAGAGGAAGATCAATCTGAGGGAGGTTTCAGCCCCTGCTGGAGCATGGGGTGAGTTTTTTGGCCTCCCCTCCCTGCAGTGAGGAGGGACTCAAATTCACCCACGTCGTCCTCTACAGATGTTTGGGGAATCCCTAGCATGAGCTCCCTCTGCTGCCTTCCCCCCCGCTTCTATTCTGAAACTGGGACAGGCTGGGAGACAGGAGGAGCCATTGCTGAGGGAAACTGGTTGTGGGATGCAGCCAGGAACTAGGTTCCCCACCCTGCTGGAATCAAAAGTGAATTTTTATTTAGTCTGGGGGATGGTTGTAATTTAAAAAATTTCATGCAAAGCATTTTGAGTTAAGTATTGAGCTGCACTTGTGTCTGCGCCCTATGGTAGTTTCTTTACCCACCTGTGTAGTAAGAGAGGCAGTAACTTTTCTGTTTTAATTTTAGACAGACAAAGAATAGTAGAGGATATGGTCATGAAATGCTTTGGCTCAAGAAAGAATTCCAATACACCCCAGTTCTTTTGTCTCCTCATTCACTGGTCACTGCTCTTCATTTTTAGCCTTTAAGTTTTCATTATTCATAAGATGAGAAGAACGTGATGCTAAATCTATGAGTGATGAATGACAATTTACAAAGTATCATAGTTAAGGAAAGAGTGGCCTCATGGGCTGAGAAAGGTAATAAAAATGTAGAAAAAAATATTATTTTAGTTTTGTGGGGAGAAACTGCTGGGAATTTTTGGTTACAACTGAGCTGATATCATGGCAAATATAACAGCACAGCAGTGATGGCATAGAACTGTTTGTATTCTCCATGTGTATTGCACCTGAACTTTTTTTTTCATATATAATTCAGAGCCTGCTGTGGTGGATCTGCTGAGTTAATGCATATCCTTAAACACAAATAAAATAAGGAATTTTAGTTAAAAGGAAAACTATTTCTCCTTCAGTCAAAGAAGTGATATCCAGTGGGTTCTTGGTCACTTCTAAGCAGCCAACAATTATTTTCCTACTATAAATGTCAGTCACGGTGGGTGGAGTAGGGGGGAGGGGAACAGAAACTATATTATATTTTCCTTTTAATCTTGTAGCTGAAAAGCCTAGCCTATTGGACTGTCAAGTTATAATTGAAGCAAATTTCATTTCCAATTCACTTCACCACTTTAACAAAGAACTGAGTCAGAAAAAGACTGAAGAGGCACTAGCTCAGGCTCATAGAGTTAAAGACCAGGGGCCAGGAGCCTAGAGTTGGTAAAGATGTGGCTGGAGCTGGGACCCAAGAACCCAGGGTCTGGGTACAGTGGACCTTGGGCAGAGGGACCCTGCTAGATTAAAGTGAGCCAAGGCCAGAAAGAGCCTCAGCTCAGACACAAACTTATCTCAAACCCTCACCTGCCTCCTGGGGGCAGTCTCTCAGTGAAATTGCAACATCAAAGGCATGGCAGATGAGATAACAGTAGGAGTGGATCCTTAGGGGCCAGCAGGAGCAGAGATAGCAGTCAGGCAATGAGTCAGACCAGAGACTTTGTCACTCTAAAACTGGACTCATTACAACCACTAACTTCTTTAGTAAAAAATAAAATCATAATGTTAAATTAATAACACAAAACAGAAAAAGTGTAGGTAACATTTTTTCCAATGCACAGTTGGTTTAGTTTAACATTGCTTAAATGAAAATTCCTAAAATAGAAGTAGTTTAATGGGGGGGAATAGTGAAACGCAATAAAGTAATGCATTTCAGGCTTGATTATTTCAATCTGCTTAAATGGTCTGCAGAGAAATATCATGGACACGTCACAATAATTATTAGATTTTATCTTCACAATATCTTTCTTAAAGACATTGTAATTTTAAGCAAATGAGGAATGGAGGCAGAAGGAGAAGGAGAAGGAGGAAGGCAGGATGGCCCAGTAGTACAAGTGTTAATTTAGGACTTTCAAAAATATGCTCACGTCTCTAGTTGTGAGATTTGTGAATGAGTTGAATCTGCATGAGTGCATCTTAGTTTATTTTCTGTTGAATCTGCTAAAAAGATATATAGTTGTACTTTATGTTTACAATGTCTGGCAGCACTCTTCCCTAAACTTGGGCTGTTGTCATTTATTTGTGAATGCCTTGGACAAGCATAACATACTCTAGCTCTTTTTAGGTGACAACCATTAAGTTATTTTGGGGTGAGATTGTTAAAATTATTTCAGTGAGTTAATCAATACAACTTGTGTGTCAGTTGTAGCAGTCATATAACTCATTCATGTGCATTCAGAACAACACCCTTAGTTTCTTTGTACCTCCATTTTCCATATCTAAAATAGAAATAATATTACTCCCTTTCATAACAGTTGGGCTATGTCAGGATAAATATAACAAAGATGAACTGATTTTTCTAAAGTTTCACAAGGAGGCCAGACTAGTAACTAAACTGAAATATTTTGTATGCTAGTTCAGTATCCTATTTAATAGATCATTTATCCTAGCCTAGGTGGTAATATCAGTACTTGCACTATAACATCTAACGCTATGAGTTTGTTCTATACAAATCCACACAAGTAAAACATAAGCATCTGGATCCTAAATAACTACAGCTATACAGTATTATAAAATCCATCTCATTTCAAAATATATCATCACACAATTATTATTACAGTTTTTCACATTTTTTTGCCTACGTTGTCCCACAGAGAAGTCCAATTTCCCCTAACCACAGATAAAAGCTAAATGTCTATAGCAGAGCTCACTCAAAAATGTCAAACATAATAAAAAGATAAAATGAAGAGAAAGGTGACTAGATGGCCTGCTCTAGGCCCCTTCTGACCCTAGTTACTATGAAACTATGAAACTATGTGACCATAGTGACTCCCATATGAGTTATACATGTATTCTTTTATTTTTTCTGGCTCAGACTCAGTCTATGGGAAAGTGACACATCACCCCCACCACCACCATTTTACTTGTTTCTCCAATGTCATAACGGTAAAACAAGAACAAAACAAAACAAAACAAAAACACAATACTTGAACAATGTAGTATCTATGCTGGCTGTGAGCTTGAGAATGATGGAATGCTGAACAGTTTAAGGACTAGAGAGAAAATGGGAAAGTCAGAATTCTAAAAGCTCTCAATTTGGAATAAACATATTATCAACAAAACAAGTGAGAAGAACAGAAAGAGTTAAACCACATCGTAATGTGGCTTCAGAAGATCATCTCTGTATTCTTGTCATTATTGTTCACTGTCTATAACCAGGCCTGAGTAACCTACTGTTCAGTTCCAAAGGCAGCAGGAGTCAAGCAAGGATGAACCTGTAAATTATATGCAAGGACCATGTTCATCATCTGTCACCAAAGTGTCAAATGAAAATATAACATTGGCATTCTGGGACATCACTGTTGAAACACCATGAATAGAATCACTGATTTTCTTTCTATTTCAATGTGGAAATGGGTTAGCTGGGTCCACATGTAAAAATAAGGGTGTATTATACCTTTCAAACCTGAAGAGTAAATCCTCACTAACGGTTTAACTAAAATGATATATTGATTTATTAGGCATCTATTGCATGCAATCTGGGCTTAGACATAAATAGAATGTAAATAGTACTATTGGCAAAAAACGAGTATATTAAAGTCTGTTAATCCAGATGGGAAAAAATGACAATTTTACAACAGCTAATGGTAATGAGGATGTACCAAAGAATAAAGACAACAACTTCTTTGTTAGGCCAAAATGATTAAAAAAACAAAAACAAAACAAAAAAACCCTCTCTCACTGAGATGAAAGCCTGGAGCCTTATAGATAATAGGAACCAAAGTATCATATCGGTTTTGGTGTAGGTATGCCTATTACCTCCTTACCAAACTAGCATAACACCTATTGATTCCTCAAGATGCTTCCCATAATTTATTAGCATCTATATCCATCTTAATTGCAATGATTTAGCTTTTCTCTAGTATTTCAGCTCAGACAGGTACTGCGTGAGACAGGAGAACACATTTGCAAATAAAACATGGTAACATACAGGCAATGCTCCAGATCACAATACCTCATATAATTAGGGATCTACTCAGTTCATGATTTTGTGATTTTTTTTTGAAACTGCAGAAAAAAATATGGTTTCCATGATCACTGCAAAAACTAGTGTTCCCCACAATTTTGTGCAGAACTGCCAGTAAAAGAAACCATTACAAATAAAATGCTGGCTCCCCTATGGAAGGCAGTGGCCACTGTGGCCTGGCCCCACAGCCCACTGTGTGGGGGGAGCCACTGGCATGAAGAGGAGCAGCTAAGATGGTGGCAGCCCCATCCTCCCTCCACTGTTGATTGGCCAAGAGGGCTGCCTTTTGTGCAGCTCTGCCCCTCTCTGCCAGTCAGTGGCAAGGTTCAGGGCTGCATGAAGGGCAGCCTTCTCCATTAATCAGTGGCAATGGGGAGGACTGCTGGGGCCTCTTGGCTAATCAGCAATGGGAGACAAGGGCTCACCATGAAAATATCATGAACATGGCACTGGGCACCACAGGCAGTCTGTATGCTTTAAGTAGATCCCTACATAGTATGCATTAGAATGAATTCAAAGAATACTACAAATCACTGGTTAAATTTTCAAATTACAAGTACACAATGTGCATGTTCAAACATATATTTATTTATGTACATGAAGCATAATGCATGAAGAATTTGTGGATGCATTTAAAATATCTTCAGAAAAGAGTTCATTCCTACACCATGCCCAGGAAGAGGTTTCTGTGCAGTGCAGAAAGGGACTTCTTCAGAGAATCCTTATGACTCTTGGATCCCCTGTTACCCAGCCATGACTTATGTTTGAGAAGCTACGGACCTGTTAAAACTTAAAATATCTCTCAAAAATATATGTAATGCACCTTATGCTGATAGAGAACATGTGAAGTAGAATGCTGCCCTTTACCTGCCTATAGGTAGAGGCAGTCAGAAAATGTATTTTCTAACCTTTGACAAACTTCAGGATTTTGGGAAGGGTGATTCATTCCCAAATCAGAGCAACCCCCCCTCCCCCCCAAACCTTTAAAACCATGAAATGAAATTAAAAAGAGAACTAATTTGGGGGGAATCCAAATATTTTGTTTCAATACACTGGGAATATTCCTTATAGTGTTGATTTTTGCACTGGGATGTGTTTGCTGTTTTAAGAGAGCAAGCAGCCTAAGACACTGCTTGCAGGTGGCAGAAGGGACCTAAACAGGGACTCACCTGACCAGAAGAGGCCTCTGGGTGGTGCTATATAAGCCCAGAACTGACACGGGTTAGGTAGTTTTGCTCCCCAGCAACCAAGTGAGGAGCTTCTGGTTGCAAGGCTCCTGAAGAGACTGCATATTGGTAGGTAACCCTGGCCTAAGAAAGACTGGGTTTACAGGAAAGTAGCCTTTGCTTATGTTAAACCCCTAGAGGTGTGAGGCATCTTCAAGAGGGTGGTGAAGTCTCTTATTTATATAAGTTAGACCAGTTGTTTAGCCCCAAGTGCTGCTGGGGCAGGCTCAAGGCCTATTTGGAGAACTGGTAACCCAGGAGCCTAGAGAAAGGCTGAGACTGAAACCAGATGTTCTAAAATCCCAGGGAAAGGTTGAGCTGGAACAGAGGGTCCACAAGTCCAGAGTGAGCCAAGCGGGACTAGAGGGTCCATGAGCCCGGAGGAGAGGCTATGTATAGGACCGGGGTACACAAGCCCAGAGAAGGGGCTATATGCAGGACCAAGGATCTGAGAGCATGGAGGAGGGGCTACATATAGGAGGAGGGATCCACTAGCCGAGAGGAGGGGCTGTGCATGGAAGCAAGGGTCCAAGACTTCAGAGAGAGAGACTGCACAGGGGACCGAGGGGACAGGGGGTCTGAGGGCCCAAGTGTATAAAGAGTAAGATCAAAGGAAGAATACCCATGAGGCTTGGGGCGAGGTATAGGGGAGCCAGACAATTTGCCCTTAAGGCTTTTGGTGCCTTACAGGGGCCTTGTCAGGCCAAGAGGGACTTACCATGCCTGAGGGGTGGTTTGAGTCCACTGGGGTTTCAGGAGAGACCCAGTGAAACCTTATTGGAATTTGGCCTGTTGGCAGCCTCCCTGAATCAACTTATAATATTTAAAAACAAGGCATATCAGACAAGCAATCTAGGGGGAGTAGTATTAGAGTTTGAGCCAGGCAGGAGTGGTGAGGCCACTAGGGGATGTCATGGCTGCCCTTGTGGCAACGAACCTGTCTCAGAAACAACATTTTATAAAGAAATATTTCACAAAAATATTCAACTTAATCACAATACCACTTTCTCTCCTCCCAAAAAACTTGATTTGATGAAAACTTCCTGAACTTCTCTACTTGGAAGCTGAGAGAAGGAAACACCTAAAAAGCTGTTTAATTATGTTTGCTTGTGTCAGGATGTTTTTGCAGGGGTGAGGCATAATATTCTCCCATTGCCACCTCTAGCCAGCTGAGTGCCATGAAACAGTCATATTGTACTAGAAAATTAAACCTAGAGATGTATGCCAATGAAAATTAAACTTCAAATTCCTCATTTCAAGGGCAATCGGAGCAAGGCAAAATAAGAACAGAGTGAATGATAGGCTACAGAAAGGGAAATCATTCTCACTGATTCTAAGGCAAATGAACTGCAGATAATAGGAAAGAAAAGTGATAAAGTCTCTGGGGATGTTAAAGATACAAACTAAATAAAATACTGATGAGAGAAACTAGACAAACTGGAAAACATAGTATGTCTAAATACATCAATAAAACTACATTAACTGCAATGATATGTCAAAGCGATCAGAAACTAAAATGAATAATGATATTTTAACAGTTTCAAATAGGAAAACATGATTCTTAAAAACACCCATGTGTCTTTACATCTGAACTGATTTGTTGTCCTAGTGTATAAAGATCAATAAAGCCTTTTCACTGGCTATTTTCCAGGCTGATAAAGTTTTTTTTTCTTAAAATAACCCCCAAAAAGACAAAAGTCTGTTTAATTACTCAATTATCATGAACATTGTATGGCCTGGAAAAGGGAGAAAGATCATAGTTTCTCAAGGGTGGGAATTAAATCTTGGTCTACCTGACAGTGGTAATAGAAAACTTCCCAGGTACCAAAAGCTTCTCAGTAAAGTGTGGCACTGTCTTAAGGTTCACCTCATACCATAGGGCTAGATAAGTGATTCTGAAAGGGGGTGCCACAGCACCTTGGATGCCATAGGGTATTGTGCAATAGATGCATTGTTAGGGTGCAAACACCTACATGATTCAGATTTCAAATAGAGATCCATTGTGTCAAAAACATTCTGATCCATTACGCTCTGTTCAAGTTCTTTGCAAGAGAAAACTTGTTCTATTTGTTGGCTATGGAAAAATAAGAAGTGAAACTTAAGACCTGGAATTTTCCAAGGGGTGCCCTGAGTCTAACAAAAGGCATCTTGAATCTAATGAAGAATGCTTTGAATCTAGCAAGTTTGGGAACTGCTTGCATAAATTCCATGATTTAGTGGATTTACATAGCTATGGCCAGATCCTGAGCTGGTAAACATATTTAATTCCCTGTCAAAGATCTCTACATTGATGGATCCCTGAAGAAGGGACAGGAGGGCTACCCAAAATAATTATCCAATCTCAGATCTCCTAGCAAGAGGCATCTTGTGCCTTGAGAGGTAAATCTTCCCTGGGTTCTTCTGGACACACAAATTTCTGTTTAGTACATTTCCTGAGCTGGAGATATGCATGGAGAACTGATACTGTCTCATGATTCCAAATAGATCATGAGAAGTTTACACTGGAAGACTAGTCAGGTTAATAAGTGGAATTGTTAATACTGTTTTAGGTATGGAAGGAAAAGAAATTATTACACAGAATGGGCTAGGAACGTGTACTTAAGAGTAAGAGAATGAGAGAATGGAGATGGCTATATCCTGTTTGCTGGGAGATTATAAAAAGTGAAGTCTCTGAGAAGGAAAAGGAGGAAAAAAAAGACACATACAATATTTGTTGGCACACACACAAAAGGCAAAGCCAAAAGTCGTGTATTGAATCAAGGAAATTAAATAAAGTAGAACAAGCCTTGTATGTAGCAAGAAGAAAATGCCAAAGTCTACAATAGAGAGGAGAAAAGTATAAGAGGCTTGATGTCAGACCATATTCCTGGAGTGCCTGCTTTAAAATGCTGATGAGGAGACTGCTTTATAGTGATCCGTTATGATCTTAGTGTCATATTGTGTTCCAGGCCAAGCAGCAGTCACAGCAATGAGCCCATCTCTGGCTATACATAATAAGATTTGTGTGTCCTAACCAATATAGAATGTCATATCTAAATCTTCAATTAAGTAAGAGGAAGAAATGCAGGAATGGGATAGAAATAAAAAAGGTTAAATGCACAAAAACATGCTTAGACATAACTCTGCATAAAACCCCCAAAGGATACACAGGGTGTGTCCAGATGAGCCAGCACATAAATCTTGCAATGTCTCATAGCAGTTTGAGGCATGGCAAGAGGCACACTGGAAACACAAAATACTTCCCCACGATACATATTTTCAGTGTGGGCTCAACACTTGATACCTGGATATCCTATGGGGCTATGGTTCTGAGGCAACTGGAAGCTTGGGTCCTCCAAAGAGATGCTCTGGTAGTTGTCCAGAGTGTCTCTATACCTGCTCCTTGCCCTGATGCCGAGGCATGCTGCCTGCCAATGCAGGGTAAACAGCAATGCAGGCTTCAGGGATGTGGACCTGGGCTCTGTTCCATGTAAGCAGGAGTTAATGGGGTGGAGGGGGAGGGAAGGGCTGTGAGGGTGTGGAGGACTGTGGGGGAGGGGACAGCTTGGGAGGGGTGGTTCCCCCACATGCCTCACATGCCCCCCCAATGCAGCCTAAGGACCCCCTGCACAGCCCACAGCTCATCCACAACAGCAGCAGCCATCAGGGTATTCAGGGCCTCCTGGCACAATGCCCCCCCCATGCTGTGCTGGGCAGCATGGCTTGGCCCCTGGCACCTGGTACCTAGCACTGCCTATGCCACATTGCATGGGGATGTGTGCCTCAGGCAGCTTCAGGCCACCCAGGACGGAGGACATGGGTGAGGGGCACAGGACCTGGTTGATAAAAGCAAGGTCATTGGGTGGTAAGGCAGATTTCACCTCCTGGACTAGGCAGCAGATCACATGCATCATGGGTAAACCCATGCGTCAGGTCAGTGCAATAGGGTCCATCCAAGCCTGCCAGTCATAGTCCAGGAGATCTCTGATACAGGTGACACCACTCAGATCCAGCCTCTGTGACAACTGGGGTGCCCTTGCCATTGGCACCTCTAGTGGGGATTCCAAAGGAGGGACTCAGTGAGCAGGTCAGCACCCTGGACAAGCCTCCTGGAGGTGGAGGTACCCAGTTGACCCAGGCAGAGGAAACCACTGAGCACAATGCCTGGAGTAGATGCCTGGGGTAGGAAGGGGTGTGGCCAACTTTCCCCCAGAAGCTCCTGAGAGCAAGTAGCTGCTTGCCAGGGCAGCTTTTTATACTGCTGGGGCCAGTATAGGGTAGGTTTTTATGCTACTGGGGCCAGCTCAAGCTCATGAAATTAAGTATAGATAGTATTAGCCAAAAAGCTAAGAAAAAAAATCTAATTGCTATGTTCCTTGAACATTGGAAATATTGCAAGGTAGCTTTCTTTCTCATGGCCACTGCCATGAGAAAAGCCTTGGGAATGAAAGGGAATATAATGTTGTGTATAAAGAGTATCTGTGAAATTCTGGCTTCAGTGAGGACAATATCAAAACTACTGGTGGTTCCAATAGGATCAGTCAGTCACTCCAGCATATTTAAGAATATGACATTGAACAAGGCCCACAGTTGTCTGCCTTGGGCCTTCTGCTGTTTAATGTGCTCATTTATTATTTGGATTATGGAATGATGCCTCTTGATGCTTCTTTTGAATGCTTCTTCAGGAAACTTGCTAAAGAAACTAAATTGGGAAGGATTACACACACTGGAGGACAGAAGTGTAACTCAAAAGGATCTTGACATATTGGAAGTCTGAGCTGGAGCTAATAGGATGAATTTCAATGCTGACAAATGCAAGGTGTTACACCTCAGTAAGCATAATCAAAAACACAACTACAAAATTGGTGACACCTGCCTGGCTGGCAGCAGTAACAAAAGTTATATGGGATTCTTGGGGGATCATACACTCAGTATGAGTCTGCAGAGTGATGTGGATGCACAGAAAGGGAATGCAGGTTTGGGACACATCAATAGAAGCATTAGGTGCCTCTACTCAGCACTGATTAGGCCTCATCTAGAGTATTGTGTGCAGTTTTGGGCTCCACATTTTGAAAAGGATAAGTTAGAGGGTCCAGAGACTAGAGACAAAAATAGAAAAAGGGTAAACACGGATGGCTCTAGAATTTTGAAAAGGGAGTATATCATCACACGTGATGATGAGTTGAATCACCACAATATGTTTTTCTTCAGCAAAAAATAAACCAGAAATTTTATTAATAAGCTGAGGATCAAGGGTTGCATTAGTCAGTTTACGAGTGAAGCAAACACAAAGCTTCATTACCAGGAGTATCTAACAGATGACATAATTGCAGAATGAAGAACAGCTTGATTGGTGGAATATCATTAAAAAGAAGAGAGGGTCATTAATGTCATGATCCACCATGTCTGCCAGTTAGTGGGTAAAGCCATGCATGGTGCTGGGGGGAGGGGCAGGGGTAAGGGTCAGAAGTCATAAATAAGGAGCCAAAATTCCAAACTAGGGTCAAGAGTTAAGAATGACAGATTTAGTTACTAAGTCCAAAGGATTATCCACAGGGTGAAGTCCAAGAGTAAGCCAGGCTGAGGTCAGGAGTCAAGAAACAGGTCTGCAGGGAGAATCCAAAGGCCAACATCAAGGAGCAAGCTGATGGTTCCCAGGAACCAGGCAAGCCAGAGATGTTACTGGGCTAGGCATACTCAGAGACCGAGGACCAGTATGTTGTGCAACAGGGCTCAGGTTTGGGCAGAGTTCCTTAAATGCATCTCCAGAACCAGTCAGAGGGAAGGGTCTGGTGGCTGGCTGGCCTTGATTAGTATTAAGTGGATCAGCATGTCTTTTGTCTGATTCAGATGAAACTTACAGGGATGGTAGCCTCTGTTGAGTTTATGAGGTATGCTAGGTTTCAGCATGATAGGTGTGGGGGTTTTCTGGGAAACTGCACCTCAAAATCCTGAAAGAAAAAGTCATATAACATATGTGTGTTAAGCCACAGTGGAGTGAAAACTTCAGAGATAGTAGCTCTTGCTCAGGCCACAAAGCCTGCCAAATTGCAAAGAAATAGGTGCAGGGATTTCTGGGAAACTGTACCTCAAGCTGAGGACAAGCAAAACTCGTGACATGGGTGACAGTGTGTGTGTTAAGGCGCAGCAGGGCGAAAACTGCAGGCTTTCTGAGGCCACAAAGTCTGCCAGTTTTCAAGGAGATAGGTGCAGGGGCTTCTGGGTTCTGGGCCTGGAAACCTTTGGTTGCTGACAGGCAAAACTCATGTTATGGGCGCTTGTGAAACTGTGTCCGTCTTGGGGCACAGGTGGGGGGGGGGGGCAGGGGGAGAACTACTGCAGGCCTGGCTGCTAAGCTATCGTGTTACTAAACTATCATGATTCACTTAGGGATCAGCTCAATACACAGTAGCTAGCAAGGATAAAAAGTTAATGAGCAAGGATTAACACTTACAAAAATCACAACTGAAGAAGAAAGAAGCAATACAGAGCAGGGAACTGCTTCTACCCCAAGAAAGAGACAGTCAGTTGCACAAGCACCCATGGCATGAGTTTTGCATGTCAGCAGCTAGGGGTGCAGGGCCCCAGAACCCCTCTGCAGCTATTTCCTTAACAGCTGGCAAGTTTTGTGGCCGTAGCAGGGCCTAGCAGCAAAGCCAGAAGTAGTTTCCCCCACGCCTGTGCCCCAAGACAGACACAGTTGCACAAGCACCCATGTCAAGAGTTTTGCCTGTCAGCAGCTAGCGGTGCAGGGCCACAAAACCCAGAAACCTCTGTACTTACCTCCCTGAAAGCTGGAAGACTCGTCAGGAGCTAGCAGGACTACAGCTTTCACCCTGCTGAGACTTAACACACAGTGTCACCCATGTCATGAATTTTGCTCATCCACAGCTTGAGGTACAGTTTCCCTGCACCTATCTCCTTGCAACTTGTCAGACTTTGTGGCCTCATCACAAGCTACCATTCCTGCAGTTTTGACCTCACTGTGGCTTAACACATACACATGACGCAAATTTTGCTTTCAATATTTGGGGTGCAGTTTCCCCCTGCACCTATCTCCTTGAAACTTGGCAGGTTTCATGCCCTCAGGAGAGGCTACCATCTCAGCAAGCTTTATCTGAGTCAGCCAAAAGACAAAAAAGTTATAGATATTTCATTGATTCCCCATTATACTCTATGGCCGAATCTCCAAATTGGCTCTGAGTCTTCCAAAGTGATTCGGCCAAATTGAATTGGAAAAATGATTTGGATCTCAGAATCAAATCTCTGGCATCCAAATTGGCTGAATTTGAGTCCAAATCGAATAGTTCCCTATTCGCACAGGCCTGCTGCTTATTCCTCCCAACTCTCCCCTCAACCTAGCTGCCAGCAAACTGGATCAAGAAAAAAAGAAGCATGAAGGTGAATAACTTGAAGAGTACCAAAGCATATGCAGGATGTCTGGTATTCCTTTTTACCTGTTTACAATCAAGTGCTTTCCTCATGCTGTACTGTTGCTCATCTTATAATTCAGTTACATTACAGACAAACTACTTTTGAATAGTACTTTTGAGTATTTGCTCTTTAAATTTCCCACTACAGGAGAATTCATATCCCCAGCTGGCTGGCAATTTGCACAAATTATCACAAAGATATTCTCCTAATCGTGTATGATTGCCCTTCTCTCCAGCTTTTCAGCCAGTGGCAACTTGGGAAATTGAATACTTGCCAAAGGGATCAGATATTAAGGAGACTAGTGAAACAGTAACAGTTACATCAGACCTACTAGAACTAGCAGCAGCTGCTATATAAAATGTACATTCCTGGCAATTCTGAGAGCACTGCAGCATATGAATGATGTGCGGTTTTTGCCATCCGACCAGACCACAGAATAGTTGGCCAGGCAACTTAAACTACCTCTGTATACAAGAAAAAGAGAGAAGTTTTAGAAGGACATTTCCATCAGAGGTGCCAAACTCCAGTTCCCAGTTTATTGGAGATTAAGATATTAACTATAGCTCATTCTGGAAACACACAGAGACACAAATGTGTCATTTATCTGAATTTCCCTCCATTCACATGTGGATACCTTCCTGTATGCTCAGAACACACAGCAATGCTGCTACTGATGGAGTTTTTTCCATACAAAAAGCCTCAGCTTAGTGAAGCCCATGTAAAATCACTATTTCTTTAAGGCTAAATTTGAAACATGTCTGAGAATCATCTAAGGGAATAGATTGAACAGGATGGAGATGTCTGAATACTTAACTATATAGCACAGGCATAAGCACAAGTTCTTCTTTTCTTTCTCTGTGAACTTCTGAAGCTATTTATGTTTTTCCCCACCCCACAAAAAGAAATAAATGGCTACATAGCTACCTAATATCAAGCTGAACCAATTGTCCCATATTAGACACACATTTTCCATGCCAGTTCAGACCCTTTCCCATTGGTTAGTTTAGAGTGTGAAGTAAGGGATCCTGAATATTAGACCTTAAAAGGTCCCTTTAAATACTCTTAAAAGCAGATCTTAGCGACAAATTAGGAATGGTGCCAAGACCCATGAATAGCAGGCTATTATTCAGACATTTACCCATGGCAGGTAAGCATTATCTTACCTTTGTAGATAAATATGATTTAATACCTTTGTGGATGAGCACTGTCTTTCTTTGCAGATGAGCAGTTTTTATAAACTGTAAATGGTCTTGTTCAGCTTGACTTGTACCTAAATCTAGCTCCTAAATCTAAACCCTTTTGAGTTTGTTGTATGACTTGCTTGAAAGTAATGACAGAGAAAGGAAAAGGTTGGCTACTGTGTTATCTCATAGCTTGGGAAAAGGCTGAGAGACTTCTTGCTCTGAAAAGGGCTTCACTGTAACTGCCAACACACATGCAAAGATGGCTGACAACTTCCTATTGAGGTCATGTCAGCCCTAAAAAAGGGAACGAACCCCTACTACTATAGGTACCACAAACAAACTTGCTTACACACTTTTACACACACACACACACACCCTATCCACATTCAACAGATTCAGCACATTTCAACCAACTTCTTATAAGAGCCTAGTCAGGTGCTCTCCAGCTATAACAGATGTCCATATTTCTCAGTTTTCTAAGTATTCTATAGTATTTCAAAACCATGTAACCATTTTGAATATCCTTCATAGCTTTGCATCCAAATAAACCAGTGTCTGTCATCTCTGGGAAAGTGGGCACATCTACAACATGCATAGTTGTTACTGCACAGTCATTTAGTACTTGCTTTAGCAGTAGCAAGTATCACTTGCTACTTTAGTACTTGCTGTGTAGTACGGCCAGAAATGACCTGTGCAGCAAAGGGATTGCACAGTACTGGTGGTTACTGCACAGTCATTTAATACTTGCTTTAGTATGCTAAAACAATCTAAAGTAAGTACTAAATGACTGAGCAGTAACCATTGGTACTGTGCAGTCCTAGCACCGCACCATTTCCAACCCAACTGCGCAGCAAGTACTAAAGTAGCAAGTAGCAGTGATATTGCACAGTAGTAGCGGTGTCATGGTTTGTGCCTGCTGACACTACACCACCATAGCGATGAGCTACATTGTGTGTAGTGTAGATGCATCCACTGAGGTTTGTGTACCTGTCATAATCCTTCATTTCAGTGCTCTAACTCATTTGGTCAGTTTAATACTAATAACTTGACATCGTATTTTAGACGGTAAAATGACATCATATTTTAGAGAGTAATTCTGCACCCACTAAAGTCTGCATGAATTCTATAATCAACCTAAATGTGAGAAGGACTGAGTCCTACAAGGTACACTTAATTTTTTATCACTCAGTTCACTTCCATCTATCTGCCATATGCTCTGTTTCTCTTTGCTAGGGATTGGTTAAATCATGAATGGCAAAGAGAGAAAACTTGCTCTAAAACTAAAATTAATTTAAGGGTATTTTTCTTTACTTTCTGATTAGCCAACCTGCTTTGTTCAAGTTAAGTTACCTTATGTGCAAGTATTCTAATGACAGTCATGAGCTCTGTTAGGTATGGTGTTTCAATACCTGCCTATCTCTAGCTAATAATGCCTGCTGGCAAGTTTTAATTTCATTAGAGATATCACTGTAGTATATTGCTAAATGAGCACCACCAAAAAGTAGCACAAGAGTGCAAGAAGTCATTAAATTATTGCTCCCAAAGTCTCATGATGATTATTGTTAATAGGGCAATCAAATCCTGCTGTATTGTTCTCTAACTACATGTCTGCTTAGTGGGTGGCATACATTTTCATTAAATAAAGACTTATGGTTAGTAGAAGAATGTAATCAACATTAATGACCTGAAGAGTAATTGAAAATACGGTCTCAGTCACCACCCCACCCAGATATTAAAAAGGACAATCATTTAGAAAAAAATCCGAATTCTATTTTGTCTCTCTGCATGCTTGTAGACTATCACTCACATTTTCCCCAAACAGTTATCACACTTATTCTAGTTAAATTAATTTAATTAAATTAGGATAAAATACGCTGCATTTAAAAATAAAATTTCAACATTGACTACTCCTGGTTAAAAGTGCTGAATATAGAAGATCATTATATATTCAGACATACAAACATTCAATTTGTGGACACTAAATCACTTTTGGTGAAACTAACTCAACCACAGTGTAAAAGTAATTACAACATTTTTCCCCTAGGTTTTTACCTATTTCATAAATCAAGCCTACAATATGTTACACTTTTATGTTTAAATAACATGCTGAAGTAAAGAACAAATTATATTTCTCTCTAACTTGTAATATACAGTGTTCTCTTCTGGAGTTACAAGTACCGCTTTTTTTTTCTCCTTTAATTTTCAAGAATTCAGTATAATTAAATTGTCTTTGCGTTCTCATAAAAAGCCACCACTGTCATATTTTAAATGTAACACTAAATAGCTAACCAAAGCTTTACATATTTCTTCCAATTACAGTATCAACTAGTTGGAAGATCAATATTATAAAGTACATCTAGTTTGGGGATAGCCAACTGGGATTAAAATACATGAACATTTATCTATAAAAGAATAGTTTAGAAATAATGTCAATCCACCAATCATATTTAGACTTTTCTATGTTGCTTTAATATGGGAAAACTATGATTTTTCAGGAGAAAGCTGCAGCAGACTTTCCCCGTTCTCTTATCTGTAAGAAGGCAGATGTTCCTGAATTAATACATGTGAGTCATTCACCACTTACTCTTTAATATAAAATGAAATGCATTTTGTGGTGTTAGGCAAAGTATTAAATAGAACCTGCAATATAATTTAATGACTTTTGTGAAACATGGATAGAAAGAGATGAGAATTGTATCTAGAGCTGTATATTCTTCATGTTGTTATTTTTTGTTTTGTTTTAATACAGATGTCATTATTGTCAATTCTCCAAGCCCTTGTTCTTTAGCTTACAATCTAACAGCAATTCAAGGGAGTATGGAGATAAGAATAAAACAGCAAACAGTACAAACATCCCTCAATAGACTAAGAAATAAATAGAAACAGTTGAATTATTCTTTTTCCACTACTGATCCAGAACAACCCTAGTTAAAGTATTTACCCCAAATAAAACTCTGATTGTCTTTCCATTGATAGCAATGGTAAAACTGCCACTGATCTCATTTGGAGTGGATCATGTCCTAAATTGAAATGGGATTTGGGGACTAATTTTTACTAAGGGCCAAAACTACCTCATATAGATGTCAGAAGGAATTTTCCTTATAATTTATTTGGAAGTTTGATAAAATCTAAGGGTTTCTTCATTGGGATTTCAGAGGTACTGAAAAATAGGGCAACAGAACTTTATTATCTACTTCCCTACTATCTGCCAAGGACTCCAATTTTGGAAGAATTTTCTTACCTAACTTTTCTGCATTTGACCATTCCATAAGCTTGGAGATTGACTTTTCGCTCTACACATCTTCAGTAGTCACATACATCTATTCAAAGTAGATGTAAGATATTACCAACTCAGGCTATGCAGGTGGCAACATTTCAGTACCAATTCACATGGGTTTCAGTGATAATAAATAATGGAAAAGAACAGAATAAAAACTGCTGCTGGAAAAACTGCTTAAGTTTATTCTAAGATTTATATTTTATATGCAATACTGAAAGAAAAAAAAAGGGAACAAACTAATATTTCTTCAAAAGTCATATAATTAATTAAATCTCCTTAACCCAATAAACCCAGTAAACATAACCCAATAAAATGTCACCAATACATGCAAATTTAGAAGAAGTATCTGGGTGCTGGAAACTTAAATGTCACTAGGAATGCCTACTTGTGCACTTGAATGCTCATTAGCCTATTTTAATGTGCATTAAAGAGTCACAAAAAAACACGCACCTTTGCTAATTCGCATTAAAATAGGCTAATGTACCTTTTTCTAGTAGCTCACAATGGAGGAACCAAACTTAATGCACATTAGCAACAGCACATTAACGAATGTGTAGATGTGCCCACTGTCAAGTATACAGCATACATAAGCTATAAGAAACACGTTGCTATATTATTCCATAAATTATTAAGATGAAATGTGTTTTGAAACGAGTAAGGGATTTTTCATAGGAGATGATGGTATATGGCAGAAATATCTATAGGTACATGAAGCCATTTGACACACCTGGTCTGTTTTCATGCAATTTATTTTAAGCTGCTTGAATGTAGATTAGGAACAGCATCTACAAGCATTTGTCATTCCTGGGAGCCATGCTGGAAAATCCCTTTAATAACTTGGAGTGGGAGAGATTGTGGGGGCTATCAGCTCAACAGGTAGATTGTTGTTGGGACCACAGTGTGGGTGATGGTTGCCTTTCCAAGGGTAGGGGAGTTGGGAGGCTAAACACAGCCCAGTCAGGGCCATTGGGTGCAGTAGAAAGAGCAAAGCCTTGGAATGGGGTGAACTCCCAGCCCCAGGGCTGTGCTGTAAATGGATACAGGTGTTTAATATAGTGAGCTAACCTATTTCCAGTCAATGTTAGTTTACCTCAGGTGAACTAATTATATCAGGCCCACCATTTCTTGGGTGATTAAACCACACTGAACTCTTGCAGAGATGGGCATTTAGATTGACCTAACTCTAGTTAGGTCAATCTAAATGTAATTCCTGTCTGTACCCTTTGTGTTTTCTGGCCAACTTACAACTGGTTTTACTCTGCAGAAGATTTTCTTTTATGCTGCCTGGCATGAATGACTGGTGCCCCTTGAGACTGGGGGGCCACCATGGCAGTGATTGGAAACTGCCTGCAGCCACCGGTATAGGTGGCAGTGGCAGTGGTGAGTGGGGACCATGCACAGCTACTGGAGGTGGTGTCAGCAACAGGGTAAGGGGGAGAGGAGCAGTGAGTAGGGACCGCCCACAGATACCACCATCCATATCAGCAGTTGCGGGGGGTAGAGGGGAGGGGCAGGTGGCAAGTGGCAACTGCCCACAGAGGCCAACAATGGCTCAGGGGAAGCATGTGCCCCCCCATGTTCCCCCTACATATCGCCTATGATGCCTGGAGCACATTGCTGTCTGTACTTTGTTAAATATGCTCATCTCAGTCAAAGAGCAGTCATTTCTCTTCTCCTCCTTTCAGCAACTTCTGGGATTCTTGATAAAATTCACCCTTGATAATATTTTCCCCCCAAGTTCCCCTTCCCCTTTTTTATTGATACCCTAGGTCCCCAAGGTCAACAGGGGCAAATGCATGGTTTGTTTCAGAATCAACACAGTTTTGACCAATTTAATAAATGCAAGTTAAGGTTGCAATAGCTGTATATAGACAATTGTTATTTCATAGATTTCATAGTTATAGTATGCGTATCCGATATAATCCCCTGAAGAAGAGTAAGTTATGAGCCTTATCTTATGGAGAGGACTGAGAACCCAATCTTGGTGGATCCCAAAGCTATAAGCTGCTTGACACAGGTGGAACCATTTCAAAACCCAGTTATCTCCTTGTGAAAAACATATCAGGAGTGAGTATTATTTACTATCTCATCTTTGTGATATATATGAGCTTTACCAGTCCAACTTGCCTTCAAACTTCTGGCATCTTGTATGATAGTCAATAGTTGCCCGTTATACAATGAATATACTGAACAGATATACATGTTTCCCTCGCTTTATGCCAGTACTGTATGTGCGAACTTGCTCTTATACGATGACTCTTCTCATACCAAAAATTCCTTATATGCAAAATAAATTCACTCTTATGCAATTGGTGTGGTGGAAGCCTGCAGTCAGCTCTGCTATGTGTGGTGCATTGTGGGAGTGAGGGGCACCAAAATATAGTCTCCTGCGTGGATCTGTATTCCTCCTGCATTGTCCGTGACGTGTGTTTCTGTGGTTGCCATGCCCATTATGACTTCTAAGAGTCCCACTAGCTTATAGCCTAGCCCTCTCCCTGGTCCATCAATGAAATACAAAAGAACTTCACTAACACCCTTCACCACCCTCTCTTCACACCAGCTAAACAGTCACCACCACCTGCACCACAGGCTGCAGCACATGGAAAGACCTCCCCAAAGACTACCTGCGATGGCAAGCCGGATATCAGCAAACCCTCGGAACAAGGAAGCCCGAGGTAAGATGTTTGGGGCCCGGCAGTTACAGCCATTTTTCAGGAACTCATGTGCAGCATAAAGTGGGGGAAACCTGTATTACCATCTGCGTAAGCTGCAATATACAGAGGTAAAATCCTTCTCTCAGTTGCATCTCAGAGGAATCATAATGAAGTAAAATTTATATGATTACCAAATTCCCAAATAAATGAAAAGGAAAATTCCCATCGAATTCTGTGTGAGCCAGCTTTGTTCTTTACTAAATACTTTTTAGTATTTAAAGTATGTGGAAGCATGTCATGGATCTATTTTCTTTGCTTATATTTGTTTTCTCTGGTTAAGATTAGGTACATATGGAAGACTTTAGTATTCAATTTCTGCTCTTTCAGAGGATTATATTATAGGGTTCTTCTGTTATCAGTTATTGTAACCATAATTTTTATTTAACAGAGTTAGTTAATATCTTTCCTGGAAATTGGGGCTTCTTTTGTTCTGAGAATATTTTATTCTTCAAAAATACCCAGAAGACACAGATGAAGAAAAATAACCTGCTGCATTTTATTTTTATAAAATGTCTTTTTATTTTTTATATGTCCTTAGCCTTTATCCCTGCAATTTTTGATTGGCTGCATTTGTTGTGCTCCTATCTCCTCAGTCACCAGAATCAAACTTTGTTTTCAGTGTTTCCATTTTGAAATGGGAAATTCCTTTTTCAAATACAATCCTGTTGGAGAACCATAAATGAGAAGTGGCCTACTAGGCTGATACTGCTAGAAACTTGTTGGAGATTTAAATTAACATTATTCTATTTGCACTGTTGGGGCAAATGCCCACAAGTGGGTTTTTTTGACCCTGGGATATTCTGGTGTAAAATAAAACTGAACCAAAAAGACAACAACAGTGTGGTGCATGTGGCAGCAGCATGCACCACCCAAAACCAAAGCCTGGCCAGCCAGAGACACACTCCAGGTTTGGGCCAGGCTCTGCACACTCACATTTCTACTGCTACAGCTCCAAGAGGCCCCAGGATCCCAAGTAAGGCTGGCCCCAGCCTCCCCTATGTCTCCAGGGCAATTTGCCATGAATCAGAGCATGTGTGCACAGATGTGCCCAGGGGCAGCTAGCTAGATGTGCCCAGGGGCAGCTAGCAGTGGCCCACTGATAGTTGTCCCTGGGGAGACGCACATTCCCACTCATGGAGATACTCCCTTGTAGCCTGGCTTGGTTTGTTGCAGAATGTTTTATAAAGTGTATATTTTCAAGAGAACCAAGAACACCTAGTTGGGTACAGTGGGCCCAGAGGGGTTACAAGTAGGGTTTGTGCCCTGTGCTAGAGTTTTCCAAACCTGGTGGGCACTTTTGTGTCTCTCGACTGCAGTCATTGGTTACCACTCAGCATTTCCAATGCAGCAATGGAGAGCAGAAAATTTTACAGTTGCAATAGAAGGGCTCAAGAGGGTCCCTACACTTGATAGCTGTTGTGATCACCATATGCAGAATCTATAGCGACTTCCATTCTGGCACTCCCTCAGGCCTGGTGCTCCCCTTATCTATTCCTGGCTATGTTTCTGAGTTGCTCCTCTTTTTGGTAGGTACAGCAAAATTTGCAATGAAATGTATAGGATGAAAAATATTTGAATTTGCCAAAATTCCTGTTAGTCTTTTCCCTCCATTTTTGTACAGCAATAGTATTTTCTTAATGGGAAGCATGTACTCAGAGTCCTGAGAGAGATGCCCAAATGTCCCTTGAGTGCTACTCTTCATTTATATGTTCCTTTTATATTTCTTTCACATATTTGTTCCCTATCTCACTTGCCTTCACTGATTATCTTATTATTTCTTTTTTAATTCTCTTGAATCTGTTAATTTCTGAAGCCAGTTGAGGATGCTGACAGTATGTAAATGATATCTGGCAGAATATACAATGAGATTTCTTATTTCTCTGTGCGATATAAAGGAGATAAAGAGGAAGGATAAAAAAATCTTTCTGAGTATCTGAAATACTAAGATAACTTTTATTATGGCTAAAACAGTTTAGCCTCTCACTACAAGATGTGTTCTATTGTTCATACAGCTGTTCTAACAGATAGTCTTTATGAGTGTAGTAAGAAAGAAGGTAAGACCTAGATATTTTAAAGAAAAGTCCTGGTTTAATTTTTTTTCTTAATTAGGGTAACGTTGTTCAACTAAAGCAAATGTCAATGTGAGAAAATGGGATCAACTAGCTTAAAAAAAAAATCAAAACATGGCTCAGAAAGGGGTTTGAAATAGATATGCCAATAAAGATAAAGTGCACTGAAAGAGATTTAAAGGGGACATGACAGAAGACAAGTTATATCAGGTGGAAACGTAGTCATTTTGGTTTACTGCTGTTCTGACATTAATTATAAATGGCAGGTCAGCTGTCAGACAGGCAATGTACTTTTCTGGAGATTTAGAGCACGTTACCTTTCATCCAGCACTTCGGTCAGGATTTTGCTTTGGACATGCACAACACAAAATAGGAATGTGCAGCACGAATAGGATAATAAAATAGAAGATCTAATAGTTTTAAAACTTTATCTAAAACGCTAGCTAAGCATAAGTTTAAGTTTTTTGAGCTTTTAAAAGTTTGGAGGTTTTCCTCTTGCCCTACAATCAAAAGTTGAAATTTCAAGATACTTTGAGAAATGTTCTTTTTTGTATTAGTTTTTTATTTCTGACTTGGCCAGAGCTAAGAAAAGCTGGGAATTCTAGAGAGGACCTATAATTTCATCCTGGTTTCCATATTTAGAGAAGCATTATAGTGAAAATGAGTAACTATCATGTATTTGGATGCTCTTCTTAGTTACAACTCCAAATCTTTTGAACTTTATCTTATCGCTAATGATAATAATTAGAGAAAAATATTAAGTTTAGCAAATGATAGTGGGCCTGACACAGTCTATTGACTTCAGTGGAGAGATTCTTGTTGTCTTTTATCATAGTTTAATATTGTGTCCCAGTCAATAAGCTGCTTTTAAGTAGCATTTAAGTTGTGCAACGTATTTCCATTGAACCTTGATCACAGACATAAAATACAAGTCCAGGTCTTGATATGTTCACAAATATAAATAAGGTATACTTCCATATCAAGAAAACACAAAATTATCTTGCAAACTCACAAGCGAATCACTGGTTTTAGTAAAGGAAGTAGCTGGAGATCACTTGCTCTGAGAAAAAAATGGTACCAAGGACAAGTAATTGAGTCCTTGAAGTAATCTGACCTTTGCTGAGGTTTTATAGTTGTTTAGATAAGCTGGCGACAATCTGGAGGGAGTACTGTAAAGAAGGCATTCAGGGGTTGCCCTTGAAAAGTGAAGTTTGTTAAATTCCAACCCATAGGGATTGATTCATGTCTAGTGACCCCCTGTAGACTGAACTGCAGGATTCATTTTATGAAACCCATCTCAAATAGACCCATGCAGAGTTCCTACAGCTACAGTCAACATACTGCGTGAAGTCTAATGTAGAGAATTTGACTACTTTGATGAAAAGTGCAAAGACACATACTTGGGAAAACTAATTATTTTGCCAGTGCATTTTTACAAGTAATTTAAGAACAATTTTAAGTTGATTTGCAGTAAGGAGATGCAGACAGGGAACTAGCACATAAAAAAGCAGAAGTGGGATGGGGAGGGATTGTAGAATAACAGCTCCTGCAGCTGTCAGGAAAGCTTAAGAGGAAAATAGGAGTGCAGATCCCTACTGTTCTAAAGGGGCATTTCAAACCTTGCTCTAATTCTATATCCTGTGCAATATCTAACACAAGGATATTCTGCTCACAGAACAAGCGGTGAGACAAGAAAAATAGTTGGGATTTTTTTTGTGAGTTCTTCCCCCTCCTCACCCCACCTTATTTCTAAGTGAATCGTAACTGTGTAAGTGCACTTTTTACAGACTATTTCAAACCTGTCATGCCTGGAAAGAATCCAAATAACCTATTTGCTCACATGCATATAAATTCACCTCAAGGAAGTGAAAGAGGCTGAGGGCTAGATTTTCAACAGAATCCTTTATGTTCAGGAGTTCACCCATGGGTCTATATTTATGCCTACCAAAATGAGGCAAATATCAAACAGGAAAAATAAGATACTCTGCCAATGTTCCTACTAAAATCCTAATGGAATTTGTTAAACACATCCTTATATTTTCCTTGACACTGCAGTTAGATTTTCAGTTCTTCACGCCAGACCAATGCTTTTGAAATATATATTTCCTTCTAAGGTTAGAAAGATTTTCCTTTAAAGCATGTGCTTTTGATAGTTTCTTCCTTCCTTTGTTTTGATGATGATAAAAGTATAACTTGCCACAGCTTTCTCTCCTCAGGTTTTTTTTGTATATGCTTGTCTTTGCACTTTTAGGGGCTAGGAGATCTTGACAGGAAGTGTTAACTAGCTATCATTACCAATTTCACAGGCATAGCTTCTAATCACACAATTGCAAACGTCATTCTGGCAATACCTTCATAAAACGACTCAAAGTCTAGCAATTTGTATCACATTCAGTTGGCTTTGGATTGAACTCTAGGATATGTAAATAAGTAAAGATGAGGACTGTGACCTATTGGAATTTGGGAAATCAGATATCTCACTCCAGTTGAAAGCAACGGGAGCTAAGAGATTGCCTTCCACTGTCCCAAAGAAGGCAGGACAGGGGGAGACTAGAGAAGCAGCCCTAAAAAGAAGAGCAGAGGCCCAGAAAGGGCCAAAATAGTCTCCTATTTCTTAGGAAGAGACGTAGCGGCACTGGAGGAGCCTCAATCAATCCCAACACTGCCCCAGCCTTGCTTTCGAAATCTGTGTCAGGTGCATCTGGGTGAGCACTCAGCAGTTTCCAGTGTAACCAGAAGCCTTGTGCTGGCTCTGGAGAAAAGCCAGAACTAAGCAGGGGAAGACTGGCATGCCAGGGAAAGCTTCCACTATGCAGGAAAAGACCACCACAGTGCTAGGGAAAGCCAGAATGCCAGGGAGAGCTGTAATGCCAGGGAGAGCCGGCAGGCCAAGCGGGGAAAGTTGGCTTTGCAGGAAGAGTCAGCCGCACCATGAGATCTATAGGAGACCTCTATAAGCCCAGACACCTGGAGGAGTGTCTGGCAATGGGAGCCTGAGGGTGAGACCATCAAACAGAGCAAGAAGAGACTCTTCAATTGTGAGTGCAGGAACATTTAAGCCTCTGAATACTTTGTTTTACATATGAGCTCATTGAATTGTCGAAGTATGGACTGATTTTAACAGGCACTACCCTGATCATCGAGCAAGTTGTAAAAGACTGATCATGAGTTTATTTGTGGCCTTTTCATTTTGTTTTGAGTTGGAACACCTGGTTGGCATATGGATAGGGTAAGGGGGAGGCAGGAGCCCCAGGAAGATTACCAACAGTCTTGTCAGTGCAATTAATTTCATCAGGAGCCTTCTGATTAACTAATTAGAACAAGCCGTGGTGGTCTAGATCAGAAAGGGGATGCACTGATGTAAAAAAAGAAAAAAAGAGTGTAACCTGCGATCGGAAAACCCCTAATTGACCAGAAAGAGAATCCAGGTGCCTGTAAGTAACGACACACTCAGAGCACAGTGTTCAGAGCCTAATAAGCTATTTGAAAATCTATCCTTGGGGCTTTACTGGGTAATGAAACACCAGAAGATCCACTGCACTGCATATGCACAACCAGAAATAGAATACAAAATGGCTTTAATCTCATTTCCACCTTTTACTGAGTATGAGGCACTACTGATATTGGTCAATTCATTTGACATGCAGCCATGGAATTACTGTCTGCATCACACATGGAGCAATTAAGAAACCAAGTTAAAAACTTGTTTTAACTTCAAAAAAAAAAAAAAAGCAAGTTGAAAATTGGGATTCCACTAATGTATGCTGTAAACTCTTTATGAAACAAGGAATAAACAGGTGGCATAACACATTGTACATTATCATCAATGTGTTAGAAAGTCTAAAAATTGCAGTTAATTAACACTGAACTGAAAAACTAAGAATCACCATAATTTTATTTCCTTCCAGCTGCAAAATGTCCTTTCACAAGAGTGAAATTAGTGTAAATCACCTGTTAGCACACTGTATATAAAAATAGTTTATGGTATTGATACTAGCTTTAAAAGCAAACATAGCCCATTCTGTTTCTCAGATGAGAAGGAGCACTGGAAACAGGAAAGTCCAGGATCTCTATTGCATGGAGTCACCTTCAGTTTGTTCTTTTTATCTGGAAGATTCATCCAGGTCTGTATGTCCCTGGCCACTCATGGAGTCCTGAGACATGACAGAGTACAACAGTATAGTCACACAGATGCCTAGCTTCCCACTACCTATAGAAGAGCTGTATGTAGGCAGTTCTTCTGTGCTAGTAGACATTCTCCAAACAATGTACCAGGCAGGATTAAACTAATAAAAAGTCTGAAGAATAATGTATTAGTATGCTTACTGAAATATATATACATGATTTAAGGAGTGGGATGAATCATAGGAGTAGCCATTACTCCACCCTCACTTCCTACCCACACATTAATGCCCCTTCGTGACGGGGACATGCTTGGGGCTGGGACTCATGTTGGCCCACCCACCTATCTCCACAGGGCAGTCCGCCCAGTCTCACCTACTATGACTTTGCTGTTTCATAAACTGTTGGTATAATGCAGAAGACCACCCATTTCCTGCCCCAATGCCAGGGGGCGCTATCTGTGGCTCTGAATCTCCCCTACGCTGCAGCCCATGCCTTGCAGATGGCATCCAGAATAATATTACTCCCTGGTCTGAGACCAGAGCAAACCTAGTCTAAAGTTGGGCTCCATACATCCACTCATTCACACCACCTCCCCTCTTACAGGAAGCCTCTTCCACTCTGCCCCCCCATGTCACTTGGGTCTCTGGCATACTGCTCATTACCACCACACTCTACTGCTCTTGTTCCTCCTTGAGCACCCCCTCATGGCCCATCAGGCTTTGCTACTCACATATTCGCCTTGCCACACAGTCCTTTGGTTCCTGCAAGTTTCCTTACTTTATGTGGTCCGGCCCTGTGCCAAACCCGGGGCTAATTCTGCCCCAGGCCCCTCACCGGGCAACTCCACACTATGCCCCGCCCTGGGTTCTCTGTCTCATGCTTGCAGCCAATTTCTCAAAGTGCTGGTCCTTGTGCTGGCCTTCAAGCTTACTCCCATTTGACCCTACTCAGCACGTCCCTGGGACTGTCCCTCGGGCCTACTCGCACTTCAGCCCTACTCAGCCCCCTCACATGCACAGCCCTTTAGGCCCACTCAAGCTTCAGCCCTACTCTGTGTGGGGCCTTCCAATGGCCTACACACTACCTCCTCTGGGGTCTCCAGGATCTGCATCCCTGCTGGGCTCAGGCACCTACACGTGGGCATACCTGCTCCGCACTACTCTCCCAGCTCTCAGAATTACCCACTACATGGTGGGGGCTGGAGTTAAGCCCACCTTTCACTGGGGAGGTAACTGGCTTGGCATTTCCTGGGGGCTTTTATGCCACTAGGAGCCCCAGGAGGCCACCCTTCCCTGGCAGGGTGCAGTTTTAAGTCATGCCCAGACCAAGAGCCTTCTGCTTTTACCTCTAGATGTTCCATTCTGCTTAGCCAGGTGATGTTTCTGCTTTGGCTAGCAGCAGCAAACTACAGCCTTTATATGCCTAGTGTTCCAAAATGGCTGCCCTCATCAGGTACCTGGTAGCTGCCAGCCTCTGTCCTTGAAGTGGGGGGCACCCAAAGGTACCCTGCCACACCCTTTCCATCTTGGACAGGTCCTTAGAAGTAGGCTTATAAATGTATATATGCATAGCTGCCCTAAATCCCACTATTAAACCTGTTTATCATTATCATCATGTAATTATGTGTCTAGATATATATTTATCTAGGTATGATATGATATTTATCTAAATCTATGATTTATAATATCATATCATATTTATCAAATGATGCAGACGTAGGGTTTTCAACAGCACCTTATCAGGTTAGGAACTTATGTCCCTAAATCTTATGCTACTGTAAACTAAGCATTAATCAGGTGTTTTATTAAATGTATGCTGTTCATCATCAAAAAACTGAAGTGATGCTTTCCTTTCTCTCTGAGACGTAACAAAAGTAAAATTCATTATTGATTGAAATACATTTAGATAGGATGGTCATTCACCAGCAAGCAACTTAGAAGTTTAGGCGAGCCTAGAAAGTAAAATGGATCATAAACAAACTGTAAATAAATCTTGAATTCCTATTTATGGCCAATGTACAAATACTTTATTTGATGGGGATTTATTCTAAAACTTGGAAAAATATCCACACACCAAAAAAATATATATATATATAATCACATCTAAACAAAAAAAATAAATAATTGAAGTAATTAAAGTATACAGGATAAAAGTAGTTTTTCATTCTTTGTTGGAACATAATGCCTATATATACCTATGTAGATAGATAAATAGATAGATAGATAATTCCTGCTGCTTATATGGTATTACCAGTCATGCTAACAACATCTCAAATTCTCCATTTTTTACACTGTCTTAATCCTGTATTTCTAACAACATTGAATAATGTTATATCTAATAACTAACACACTGTAGCAGTGAGGAAAAGGAATGAAGGGCGCTGAATTCTTTATTTGCTTGCTATAGTTTTCCATAATTTTTTTGCTTAACTTCTCAATAACACTGGGCTGAGTCTTAGGCAAGCCTCAGACACAATTTGCATACAGATCTCCTTCTAATTTCTCTGTAGATTTAATTTTCTGCTTAAGGATGTGAGGGAACAAGAAACCCCAAGAAAAGAGCATTTGAATTTCAGGTCAGCTCACACCCACAGAGTGCAGCACATGTCCAGAAAAGGCATTGTGTTAGTTTGACCTGTCTTCCCAAAGTCTATATAGATTGTACACTTCAGCAGAGCATTTTGGCACATTTATCTATTAGCTGATTGAATCGGCTTTAGATGAAAAAACAAAAAAGCTCCACTGAAGCATATGATCTATACAGATGTTGGGAAGTCGGGTCAAACTAACACACTTCCTCTTCCAGTAAAGCATTTTTCTCCATGTCTGTCAGTACCCTTGCCCTAGGTCAAGGGAGTGGGTAAAGCAGAGCAGAAGATTTTTTTATTCTCTTAGTTCAGCATAGTACCATACATATTCTGAATTCTTCAATGGGGCTAATTGAATCCCAAATTACATTTTGTAGGAAATTATGGCCAGATTCAGTTTTGGGGTACTAAATATTTTTTACCTTGGCTCAAGCCCCAACCCTCACCACCTGGGAAGCACAAAATGTATTACTAGGGTACCCCATATAAATAAACCACCCTCCTCACAGTGTAAACACAAACATCCAAATTTATTACAGAGAATAAAATAAAATAAAACAAAAGAAAACATTAACTATCATTTTAAAACACTATTAACTATGAAACAGTCTATAGGTGGCATCCCCTTGGGGAGGCTTCACCCATACCCTGACAGTCTGGGACTTAGGGCTCCCCAGTGGGTATTTCTGGGGGCCTGTACCCCTCTACATGACCTTCAGCAAGAGGCTGGAGAGGGGAGCCCACACTGGAGAGTTCTATAAGGTGCTTGTTGGTTTCACTGGATGGCACAGAGCTGCTCGAGAGCGTGGGTCCTTCTGCATTGCAAGGGCCTCCATTGATCCTAGAGAAGTGGCAGAGCACTGACATCCACTTCCACATGGTGGCTTTGAGGGGTTAACTGCAGTTTTCATCCGCATACCGCACCCCAAAATTCCTAGTCCCAATACCACCTTTGTTGGGCAGAAAACTGCAAAAGAACTGGAAGGAAAGTTCAGGCCCATCTCAGCTTGGGCTGGAGCTACAAAAAGAGCCCAATCACACACTTTAGTTGGGATATAAACTACAAAAAGGACCAAATGAGGCCCAGGCCTACCTTACTGGGTCTGGACTAAGCAGCAGAAAGATGACCAGGCCTATATCACAATGAGGCCTGCAGCAACAAGAAGTGCCAGGTCTCACCCTGGCTCAAAACATACCAGGTCTACCCTGGCACAAATGTGCCAGTCAAACATATAGCTGGGACTCAGCCACACAGCTAGGCTGAAATGCAATAGCTGTGAAACAGTGAAAAGGACCCAAGTGTATGGCTGCAGCCAGGACACCCAGTGTCAGTCATACCACAATGCTGAGACACTATAATTCCCAAACACAGGGGACCAGTAACTGGAAGGTCAGTCAATCCCATTCCTGGCCAGTCTGCTCCAGGGATTAATACCCACATGGCATTAACCCACTTAAGGAAAAAAAAAAAGCAGAGGCAGGGAGGAAGAGGGAGAAATTAAGAGTCACAAACTCTGAGACAGACATTCTCTCCTGTACCTGAGGTTTTCACATCCCATAGTTTTTGTTTGCCTCTCCAATGAAGATTCATAGATTCATAGATGTTAGGGTCAGAAGAGACTTCAATAGATCATTGAGTCCGCCCCCCTTTATAAGCAGGAAAGAGTGCTGGGTCTTGATGACCCCAGCTAGATGCCTATCTAACCTCCTCTTGAAGACCCTCAGGGTAGGGGAGAGCACCACCTCCCTTGGGAGCCCATTCCAGACCTTGGCCAC
>JAGPOW010003316.1:17987760-18055016 GCA_030014935.1 Caiman crocodilus | reverse complement strand
AAGCAGGTCATTTCCTAGGCAGTAGGTATGCTGGACATTTTTCCTCCTTAGGTGCAGCACTTTGCATTTCTCCTTGTTGAATTGCATTCTGTTGTTTTCCATACATTTGTCCAACCTGTCCAGGTCTGTCTGTAGCTGTTCCCTGCCCCTGGTGTGTCTACTTCTCCCCACAGTTTTGTGTCATCCGCAAACTTGGACAGAGTAAACTTCACTCCCTCATCCAAGTCGCTGATGAAGACATTGAAGAGTATCGATCCAAGGACTGAGCCCTGCGGGACCCCACTGCCCACACCCTTCCACGTCGATACCGACCCATCTACTACAACTCTCTGGGTATGACCCTCTAGCCAATTCACCACCCACTGGGCTGTGTATTCATCCAAGTAACAGCCTCTTAACTTGTTCACCAGTATGGGGTGGGATACTGTATCGAAGGCCTTCCTGAAGTCTAAGTAAATGACATCATCCCCTACTTCTGCATCCAGGTGTTTTGTAACCTTATCATAAAAAGAGACTAGATTAGTCAGGCATGATCTACCTGCTTTGAGCCTGTGCTGGTTTCCCCTCAGCATAATTTTTCCTGCCGGGCTCTTGCAAATGGGAGCCTTGATAATTTTTCCAAAGACTGCCAAGGATGGTGGTGAGACATACTGGCCTATAGTTGCCTGGGTCCTCCTTCCTCCCCTTCTTGAAAATGGGGACCACATTGGCCCTTTTACAGTCCTCGGGACCTGGCCCATGTGCCATGAGTGTTCAAATTTTCCCACCAATGGCTGTGCAATGATATCAGTCAGTGCCTTCAGTACCCTCAGTTGGACCTCATCCGGGCCTGCCACCTTAAATGCATCCAGTTCCTCCAGATGGAGGTGGAGGGGTGCAAAGGGAGCAGGTTTTCTGGCTCCCAAATCATCTGCGCAGCTCTCAGCAGCCCTAGGACAAAGACCTGGAAACCTTAGTTGAGTTGTTCTTATATACCTGGTGTGACATCCCCTAAATCTTGTCCAATTAGGAAGTACTGCAGTCCAACCTCTCTCTCTCTTACTCATCTGTCTGGAGGACCTTCTGCTTGCTCTGGCCAAGTAAGCCAGAGGGTTTTAGATATTTTGCCCAGATACAGGCCCCAGTTTGCCATGTGCTGAGAACATGGCCAGAATGATAGGAGCCATCTTGCCCACATAAACCCCACCCTCACACAAAACCCCCTACAATATACAGCCCAGTTACATGCATAAAAGGAAAAATGTAATTATCTGAAGTGTAGAACTCAAGTTTTTCAATTTTCAACAGAATGGGAATTCTGGAATGTTGTTTTAAAATCTAATCTCCAAATAACGTGCTATTGCAAGAAAAAATAATGTCACGCTGGGATGTATTAATGAGTAAGAGATTATAGTATGCTGCTCCCTTTTTCTCTTCCAGATCCATGGACAGCCACCAACTAACAGGATCCTCATTTCTTAGTATTTACACAATTATTAAGTATAATCCTATACATCCTAATTCTTAAACAATCTTCAGGGAAGCAAGTTTCTTTCCTCTTCCCTTTCCATTTAGTGTCAGTAGGACCCAATAACTTCAAAACAAAAAGTCATTTTTATGTCATGCAAGGGCTTCCTAGCCATGCCTCAATCTTGCCCCATACATCTGCAGCTCATGAAGGATTATTATGGGCCCTGGAGGTTTCCTCACAGTGGTGGATTCCTTAGCTACATTTAAAAAAAATAAACTTATCTGCTTAGGCAAAACTAGAAGTAGTCTTGATTAACATACAGGTGTCGTATTCTACTGGGGGTATATTTTCTTTCTTAAATTAAAGAATATATTCTTCTCATGCATTTTCAGCCATAGAATTATACATTTTACATTTTAAGATAATATATGGAACTTAACTTTGTTATGCAAAATGTGTTCTTATAGTAATGCATGACACCTTTATCCTAGGCTGTGAAAGTAAAAGGCACAGAATTTGCATCACATTTAACTTAATTAAATTTAAGGGTGGCCCTGCATAATGAAGGTATACATTGAAATACATTAAGTACCAAATTTCTATTTAAGTATGACTTGGCCAGATTCTCTAATAATGAAATTCTCTAATAAGTTCTTTTTTACATTGCCAGCTGTGATTGGACATAGGAATTGTTGGGATAGAAATCTCTAAATGAACTAGGAGCACTGCATTCAAGAACATCATAGGTATTGCCCAGGAAACATTACTAAAATATAAGCTATTCAAGGCAACAACTGTAATTCCTAGATGATTTGTGTAGCACCCATAACATAAGGCACTCCATAGATTGGGGCAGGAAACTATTTCAGCTAGAGGGCTCCTTAATGAGTTTTGGTGAACTGTTGAGGGCCACAAGGGTAGCCCCACCCCTTGACAGGTACCCCACACAAGTCACCATCTTGGGACTGGAAGTTCTACTCTCCATTCCCCTGACCAGAAGAATGCCTTGTGGGAAGAGGGGGTTGCCATCCTGATACTGGAAAAAACATTACATTCTAAAAATGAAACATCCATAGTAATATAATTTAATTTAATTTTTAAAAGATACTTTTGTCCTGATTTGTGTGTGTTTGTGTCATGTATATAGAGATGATCACATAATTATTCAAAATGAAGTCTTACTTTTATGTATTGCAGGGATGTGTTGTTTCTTCCCCACTGTGGATAGAGTGAGTGGAGTGAGAATACTCCTCCTGGGAATATGCTCTGCAAGTTCATTCTGAGAAGCCCAGTGCAAAGGGTTCATTTTTTTTTCTCATTTGTTTGGAGAATGAAGTCATCCTTAAAGGGGCAGATCCAACGTAATCGACCCAGGAACCTGCTGACATCATTAGTCCTATTGGATTAGGTAGGTGGACAACAGACTGAGAGACTGAGCCAGGAGAACAAGAGACTGAGCCAGGCCTCTTAACCCAGGAATGGGGGATGCTTTAAGGATTTTTTTTCCTCTTTGATACCCACTGCATGTTATAAATTGGGTACTTAAGGGGTTGACCTGGCCTGATTTACCCCAGAAATCCTGGAAAAGCTGATTTAAGACCATTTGGCCTGGTCAAATACCTGGCCCAAAAGGGGGTGAGGGACTTTGAGAGAACTGGCATTAGGTGGTCCAAGAAAAGGGGTTAAACTTTGGGGTGCCCATTGGTTCTTCCAGTGCTGAACTGTCAGTGACCATGGGGCAATATGCAATTTGGGCCCCGATGTCAAGAATTCTGGAAGTTGTAAAGGTGGGGTACAAAGGAAGGGGGAGAGGTGGGGTGCAGAACCCCATGAAAAAATCTTTCCAAAGGAATTGTCATTATCTTTGTTTGCCAACCCAACATGCAGTTCCCAACAGTAAATAGTACATCAAGTTGTAGCATGTGAGAAGAGGACATTAGAAGCTGATGATGGCAATACGGTCTGGTGCCCCAATGGCTTACTCAAGTAAGACACCAGGCAGGCGGTGGCCACAACCATACAGCAACCATCCCCAACATGGCCCTGGGCCTGGAACCTGATGGGAGATAGGGACAACCCTGGGTTCAGGCCAGAGCATCCCCCTGTCTGATCAGCAGGAATAGGTTAGGGGTAGATCCACAGTGGCACAATTGGGTTCAGAGGAAGTTTATGCCCCATCCCAAATATTGCACTTCCCTCCATGCATATCTGGCATTTAATTATACTATTGTTTTAATATCTGCCAGGAGCATAACATTCTGATTAGGTAGAAGTGTACATGCACCCTGCCCTATTGAAGGACTAGGCTTAATGTGACGCAAAGGAGCAGTAGAATGAAAAAGAAAAAAGCTAAAATATATTATGGATATATTTTCACTTTAGACTACAGCATTTAGAGGAGTCTAGGTTTATTTCAACAGGACAAACTCCTGACTGTTGATACAGTACACAGGTGCTTATGTATGTGCATTACATTATGAATTCTCTGGATGGTGAAAGCATCAAATTTGATTAGTTGATAGAGACTCCAAATTTTGTAATGGTTTATAAGATTAAAACTGCACAAATTGGATCCTATCTGGCAAAACATTAAAAGAGCCACAATGAATAGTAGCCACAAAGCTTTGCACAATCCTTTGACATTGCCTTTGCCTTTAATTCACCTGGATTTTGCAAGTGTGGCAAGATAACCACATATTCCTCTACATAGTTAATAATATATAATACAATTACTCCAAACTTTTTGGATGATTGAACAAGAAGAACTTTTTATGCAATTATTCCCCTCCTCCCACAAGAACTTTGGCAGATTTCAAAGCAAATGTTACATAAGTGGAGCAATACATGATTGCAGAAACAAAGTGTGCACTTGTATGTTATAATTCAGCTCTAATATTCATAGGTATTGTCCAAACTATGAATCTGCACTATCAATTTCCATCCTTAATACAGTTCTTTCTGTATTTTATTTATTTTTGTGTGCTAATGTCTTTCAGGGAAAGACAAAATGTATCCAAACTGACAGGGACAAGGCATTAATATACTCTGGTCCCATTCACCCTGAATCTTGGGGACTACAATCTTTCTAAAAACCACGAAGAAGAAATTCAACAAACAAATGCATTTTGAAATAATGCATAGAGATGCAGCATCATGACTCTTGCCAACATAAGTGGAGTTGGAAATTTTACTAGGAAGTGTCCAGATAATGCTGACAAAATATAGGATGACATGCAATACAATGTGGACTGAATCCGTCAAAAGATCATTTATAATGGCACCTTGTCTGAATTCATATATTTTTCTTTTGGTAACCAGAACTTTGATATCAAGAATACATTTAACTGTAATCTCCATACTGTGACTAATCTTCATACCTCCCTTATCTCTTTCTTAGTCATTAATCAAGGCTTCATCTAGACATGAGGTTCTCTTGGTACTCTCTTTGACACAATGGTAAAAAAAACGTACGTTAGCTTCACATATCATTTATTTCTTCAATGTTCACCTGCATCTACAAGTGCTAAAAGCATCTCAAGGTTTTCCATTTGTATACTAGGAATGTTAAAATATTCCACAGTTGTATATTTTATTGCAGTTTTTACATCCTTTTAGTTTTCAGTATTAATATCATTTTCTATCTTGATCATTTAAACAGTGTAAATCAGACTAATTTAACTGAAGTTAGTGATACTAAAATCTATTATTTGAAGTGAAGGGAGCTTTTTTAATTGACATGATCACATTCTTTTCTTAACAGCTTCATGAAGGATGCTTCAAACTTTTCCATTCATATCTTATTTTTCAATGAAAAACTGAATGTTTAGCTAACCAAAGATGTTTAAGGAATGTATTATGTCAAATAATAAAGAAATCCATTCTAATGAAAATGTTGGTCATATTTTACCTTTTTTTAACTGTCCATGAGAAAAAGATTTCAGGCTCATGTGTTGATAGGAAATTTTACAGTGAAATTTCAGCATAGGCCTATGGCATTTCAAAAATCCGCATCGGAATGTCACTGGTGCTTGGCAAAATCTAAAAAAAATCAAAGAAACTGGAAAAAAATACTTTTATTGATTTTGTTTTCCCATTGCTTAAAATTACTCTGTATTTGAGTTTGTGATGAAAACATGATAATGGAGTGATTTAATGACTCATTTAAATGTGAATGATGAATTTGAACATTGTAGCTTAACCCTATAGTGCTTTATGAAATTTTCAGTATGGTAGGCTGGATTTTCAGTCAGAATAGGCACAGAGTGGGTGCATCTACACAAGATGCTTTGTCACCGTAGCAATGAGCTACAGTGGCGTAGCATCAGTGGGCACAAACTGTGATGGCAATGTGGTAGCAACAAACTACATCACTGTAGGCCATCGCTATGGCGATGTAGCATCTAAAAATAACCGTGCACTGCCAGGACTGCACAGTACTGATGGATACTGTACAGCCATTTAGTATTTGCTAAATGAACTACTAAATGACTGCACAGTACCAAATGTGCAGTCAGGAGCATGTGTAGATGAATCCAGGGTTAAATTTAATACCTTGACTGCCTAACTGGCTTAGTGTTCTATGGAGGTTGGAATAGCCCCACAGCATAACTTAATAACATAGCTAAATTATCTTATTTATTCAGAAAGACTGGCTTCATTTGTATTCTCAAATAATTAAAAAAAATAGCTATCCAGTATAGCAGCAAGGAGTGGCCCTGTGTAGGTTTAGTGGAGCAGTTAAACATACTTCCAGAAAACAACCTTTCATTTTTGGGTAGGTCAATTTGCCCTCCAAGATGTTTATAATTTGTAATGTGATCCAGAGCCCACTAAGGTAAATGGCAGTAGTTCATTGATTTGAGTTCAAGATCCTCTGAAGCCAGCCAGGAATGGGTTCATATTCTTCATCAGAAACCAAAGCTTCTGGTTGCCCACAGATTATTCCCTCCAGTGCTCAATAAATTGACTAAGGATACAGGAGGTAATAACACTATCAGCTTTAGCTGATCATCTTCCCTCAGCTAACAATAACAGCAGCTGAGTAGTCTATGCTGGTATTGCTTTCCCCTTTCCTGAGTGTACTGATCAGTCTATGGAAGTGTGGGGTCAAACCCCACTCCAGCACAGTTCTACTCCTTTTCCATTTGTAATATTTCGCCTAGAATAAATCTTGAGGAAAAAAACTAACTAACTGTAAACACAGTGTGCAATAGAGTATGTTCACTGAAGAAGTTGGGAAGATTTAGGAACAATGCAGCAAGGGTGAACTAAATCAGAACTGTCCAATTGGTGGCTCACAGCAAATAGCTCATAATGGGTTAATCTTCCATCTGGTTGATGGGCCTCCCTTATTTTTCCAGCTGCAACAGCAGCAGCTGAGGGACCCAAGGATATCTTTACATGTGCTCTGGTGATGTAGTACAGTGGGGAAGCCCATGGCTAGTGAGCTGGGAGGTATATTTGCCTCCTTACTTGAGTCTGTGGTGCAGCAGTGAAGGAAACATGTGCTAAGGTGGCCCCCACGGATGCGGCCTGTGTGGAGTGTGCCCTTTGGCTGCCTAGAAGCTAGACAGCCTTGGACTATATGAACCTCAAGTCCCTTCCAACTCTGATTCTGCCAAAGTGCCACAGCCTCGCTCTCCACAGAGTAGAAAATGTGGAGAAGTAAAAGAGCTGATAAAAATCCATATGCCATTTTTGGAGACCTATCCAAAGTGCATATGACTTGGCCCCTTTTATCCTTACTTTGGCTAGTGTGTCCATCTGTCTCCAGAGTATGCTATAGGTTGTGTGTAAACTGCAGCAGATATTGATTTAACAAATTTATCTGTGAATCCTCCCCAAAAATGGTGCTCAGGATGCAACATCACATAGGAAGGTGCTCAGCCTTCAGGGGGCTGAAACCCAATAAGTGCTCAGCAAATACTAATCTGCCTGGCTGGGAGATGGGCACGCAGCTGAAGTTGACACTACCTAATGATGGAGCACCCATAAAAGGGGTTTAAAAACTCCAGAAAGGAGGGCAGATGAGGGAAGGCAGACAGTAGTGCTGGAGAGAAATACAGGGCCAGAGAGATCCTCACCTACTGCCTGAAAGCAGGCAGTAGACAGGGCTGGATTAATGCATAGGCAAACTGGGGACATGCCGAGGGTCCTGAGCTGTGGGTGGGTCTAGTCCTTCCCTCCACTGCAGTGGCGCAAATGGCCCCATGTGCTTCCTTTCCCTCCTCTTTCCCTCCCATCTTTAGGCCTTGCTACTGCGGCAGCTATTTCCTAGCAGGGGGTTCAATCTCTCACAGGTAGCCCAGGGACTAAGAGTTTGTCTGCCTAGGGCCCACTGAAGAGTTAATCTACCCTGACAGTAGATTCAGTGTAGTTTGTTTGCTGGCTTATTTGTTTGTTTTCCCTGTTTGGTTGATACGTTTATTGTAGCAGATTGCCAAGCCTCTCTGAGAGGAGTAAAAGAGGTTTTGAAACCTTGAAGGGAGAGCTGATTAACTTAGCTAAGGAAGCTGGGTGAGTGACCTGCTTACACACCATCGCTTTTGAAGTAACATGTCAGATAGATACACATGGCTCGCTTTTGCGAGCCTGCAAGCATATTCTAAGGTTCAGAAGAAGGCAGGGTTTAGACTGCAGCTACATATAAGACAAAGATGATTCACTCGTCAAGCAGGCAAAAAGCAAAACTGATACTATAGGAAAGATGTCTAAAATGCATGGTCAGAAGCAGGAAAAAGTTAAGGCATAACAGAGCCACTGGGCATCTGAGGCAGTGGTGATGCCTGGGTGCTACTACTGTGGCTGTGGAGTTGCAGCAGTATTTATTTTTCTACCTGCTCCTTCCACCCCACTAAGCTTGCACCCAGCATTAGTTACATTACTGGGAAGAAGTTTGAATAGCCAGACCCTAGAGACACGTCTCCTAGTCTCAATAGCAAAATAAGAGCAAGTTTAAGAGCTTGAAAAGGTTCAAGTGAGAAAAATTAAAATGTTCTGCTCATTCTTGCTTTACCAGAACTATTTCACATTACTCTGAGAACATTGCTGCTGAATTTAATTATGAAGAAAATGATAAAAAAGACAAATTATTTCATTCTTAAATGTAAAATTTTCATGTTCAATGTTCTGCTTCCCAATAAACACTTAATGACAGTTTTTATACGGTCTATGATATTTATGGATGTTTTCAAAAAGATTCAAGGAAGCGAGTCTATAAGTTCTCATTGGAGTCTGCCAAGTCACCGTCTACTTTTGCAAGAGCTCAATATAAGAATTTACATTCTTTAACATTATTTGTAATCTACCGTGCTATTAGTTATGCAATTTGGCCACTTATTATTTGTGCTGGCTTAGCACCTGCCTGTATAAAGTTTTTAGTTAACTTTAATAAATGACGTGGAAAATAAATTCTATGACAAAAGTAAAATTTAACAAGATAATTTTGGGACAGAATTTCAGCAAATGCTTCTGCTATGGGTCATATCACATCATCTGTAACAATACCCAGCCTGTTGTAAAGGAATATTGCAAACCCTAACCTTCTTCCACTTATACTGCCATTATATTTTTGCTGCTGATATTCAAGAGATGGTTTAAAAATGCTGAAAACTAGCAGCCCTACAGAAACTATTCACACATTGTGCCAAACATCTAAAAGATAAATAATACATGATTATTACTGGCTTTCAAAAATCCAGATATTTCCAGGCCAGGTTACCTTCAGGTTTCAAGACAAGTGTATCGTACAGAGAGTAAAAATATTGACACAAATAAAAGCTTGAACAAGCAGTAGAGTATTCATTATTTTCAAAGTTTTATCAGTTTTGCTAAATAATCAAAGAAAAAAGGGAAAAAACAAAACAAAATTGATGGATAAGTCAGGGACAACAAGAAAAGAAAGGAATGTTTGTACTACATAATTTATTTTAAAGTTAGACATTGAATATGTAAAAGGGTGCTTTAAATTATTTTTTCAAAAATAAATTTGACTTTCTTTTTGGATTTAAGAGTGCATCATTTTAGGAGGTTTTTCTTTGCCACCCAAAAGCCCAGAAAAAAAAAATCAAAAGGTTCCTTCTCCCTTCCCTCCAATCTGATATTTAATACAGTGGCACATACTTAAAAGCATAACTTGAAATGGGCAGATTCAGACTTCAGGACACTTTAATACAGCTTTGAAATAGATACAGTAATGTAATTTCAGACCTGTTTTGATATAGCCCATGGGGGGAAATAGTCAATGGGGAGACAAAGTAAAAATAATAAATGTTTTAAGTAGCAAGATCTCTTTTTAAATATGCTGTTTCTACCATGCATTTCAGTAACTGTTAATGGTTAGGGATTTACGATCAGATCTTGTTATCTTCCATTTGAAAAGTGATTAAAAGGAAGAACAGTTCCAAGCATGGACTTCAGATTCTCAAAGCTGACCTCCATTTGTACTTAAAGCAAGTTGCATGTTGTATTTCCTATGCCCAACACTCATTTGGTTTGAACTGCAAATGTTATGGCACCATATGCTAATACGGTAACTTTGTGTTGAAAACAGCATAATGGAAAAATGAACTTGCTAAATTCATGCTTGATTGCTGTATGGCTTAGACTATGATTGGAAGGCATTGCAATTTTAATTCTACTGCACTGCAGATGAGCATTAATAATATACCTATGTAATTGGATGTGTTTCCTTAATCAGAGGAGGGAAAATGAATAGGTTAGTGAATCAGTTTTGTTTTAAGAACTTGTAGAATTGAACCTCTCTACACATTATTAAAAGAACTAACTTGACTTGGTAGATTTTAAAATATAGATGGAAAAGGCTAATTATTTACAATGTCATTTGCTAGGAGCAAGATGCCAATATGTTTAACTCATGTTGAGGAGAATTTCACAATGTAAGGCTATACTTAACATGCGTGACAGAGCTGGTCCTCTGAAGATTCTCCTTTGTAAGGGCAAAATTGGATGGTACCAAGCCACGTGCGCAGTTCCTGTATTGCTCTTCTCCTAGTATTAGAAGTTCTGCCAGGTGAAATGGGGGCATGCTCCTGTGCCAAACTGGAAAAGTATGTGAAAGACCACAGTCAGTCCTGAGTAAATCAGAGGAACCCAGAACCTGCTCTAATATGTACCACAGCTTGGAAATAACTAGACCCAGAACCAGGATATGAAAAGACTTAAAACTGTTTCTCCATTAAATTGGCTTATACGCTGTCTTACAAAATTATATCATGTACAGCTTGGCTACAGATGATTACATGGATCAGTGCTTTTAAATATCTAGCCAGATCCAAACAGAATTAACTGTTATGAATAGTGTATTTTATTGTACTAACAAATTACTTAGTTTTGGTTTTTTCATCACTTTTGAGAGATCAAAAAACTGTTGATTGAAACCAAATTTAGCATGATGATCTAAAAGAAAATTTTGGAAAACAGATCTTTCTTGGAATGCTTTATTTTTCTTTGAACCCATTGACTAAGTCTTCCTCTGCTGCACTGAAGATTGGGTAAAAAGACAAGAATCATCTCTGCAATATTGGCTAGCTTCTCAAATCTGTACATTCAGGACAAAATACTATTCCATGTTTTAAGTCAGTGATGCTCAACCATTTGGATATGCAGGTAGGGTTGGTCCACAGGCATGGAATCAGCTTGTGGAGTTAGCTCACAGGTGAAATCCTATGCTCCAGCAGAGATCTGTGCACCAAATCTGGCTGTACCCCAGTGCTGCACGCCACATCCCGCCCTGGCTCCACATCCTGATGTGCAAGGCCATATCATCCTGGCCATTGGTCTCCCCATAGGTCCATAAAATGGAGGGGGGGGGGGAGACACCCAACAATTAATTCTGCCACCACTCCCCTGCTCCTATATTTCTGGATCCATGGGAAGCTCTGGGGTCCAGATAAAGAGCCTCACAGGCCAGAATTGGCTGGGGTGTGCGCACCATTGAATTACGCACATAAGTGCGGCTATTCCACCTGGCCAAATCCATTAAAGTATCTACTTATGTAATATGTCACCATCTTACCCTTAAAAATGAGTCATCAAAGAATCATGAAGGAGGAGGAATATTGTAACAGGACTGAGTCTGGGGTGGCCACGATGCCCCCTGGTGATTATGCAGTTTCTGCTCTGCTCTGGCTCCCTATATGCTCTCCCTTTGTGGAGTGTGCCCCTTGACTGCCTAGAAGTTAGACAGCCTTAGACTATATGAACCTCAAGTCCCTCCCAACTCTTGGCCTCTGGCCTGCTTGACCTAAAATTCATCCCTTTACAATTGCTGCCCATTAGTGACTTTAGCTTTGCCCTTGCAGGACTCAAAGCAATCACATGCCCTTGGACACTAGTGAGACCCCCTAACTCCTCTGCTAGTCCCACTCTGAACCACCAAATTCAAATGAAAAGCAGAAGTAGTCTGGCCATAACTAAGACTCTCAGCACACTGACTAAACTCCTACTTGTCCTGGGTCCCAACCCCCTGCAAGACCTCAGCTCCTTACTTGATGCTCCCAGGCATAGCAAGATCCCATGCATTAGCTTAGCCACCACCCACTTACTATAAAGCTCTTGTCCCTGTGGCTTGCAAAGCCAGACTGACTGCCCTGGTTTCAGGCCTAGGTTTAGATACCTCCTAAGCTCCGCCCCTTCTGGTCATGTGACTCTAGCCACCCACAGGTGTTTCTAGTTGGGCTTGCTGCCTGGCCTCCATCATAGTCCATGGTTACTAACCTATCAGCTGTAGCAGTTACTCTGTTGCCCACACAGGGCTCTGTCCTACTGTACTATTGCAGACCTGCTAACTCAACAATAGGCACTCATAGCCTATGAGCCTGGCAGCCTATTCCCATGCAGCCAGCTCATCAAGGGCAGTGTTTTCTTCCACCTGGGTGTCTCTCTTCTGCTGTTACTCCCTAAAAGTAACAGGGTACACCTGGCTACACGTTACAAATACTTACCTCCATTTTTCATTAACTGTTTTTAAGCACTAGGAGACAATAAAATTGCAATTAGGTGCCCAAGTATACTTATCTGGTCCCATATTGTGAACAGTGGAAAATAAATGAGATCCATCCTGAAATATCCATTTCCATTCTAAACTTTTTTTTTTCCATTTGTCTTTAGTGATTTCCAGTGCCATTAAAATGATAACAGACACATTTTTCTTGAAGTTCTTTAAGATTTCAAGGACTTAATTCATGGAAAATATCAGATATAGCCAATATGGAAACCTTATACTTCCATTTTCACTTTCCTTATTCACTATGTGTCAAATGGTAATACCAAAATAATTACAGATTAAATATCAAATGAGGCTATTTTTACTTGAGTAGAAAGGAAGGATGAAATGGAAGTCTTATGAGATAACCTCTTGTATTAGAGTTTCAGACAAAAAAGAACAAATAAGTTTGAATAAATGTTGCTGTTTATACATGTGTCATAACTATTAATTTCCATTGAAGTAATGTTGAAGGACTACAACACAAATCAGTGCCAACTGTGCTATAACCCCTACAAATAACTGTGTTATGATAGTCCCTTCTGCAGGAAGCTTAAAACCTAAGATGTGAAATAGAGGCTTCATAGACACATATTTTAATAATCTGAGAGAATTCTCCCATGTTTATTTTTGTGGTAGAAAAACTTCCCCACAGCTGTGTCTACAGACATTTGAATGATGAGGCCCTAGGAAGTGGACCTACCTCCCATGCCCTGATACTGTAAAATCAGGGGGTGGGGGGCTAGAAGCTGCTTACACATCTCAGCAAGCTCTGTAGATTCCCTTAGTCTATGGGGCAACAGATAGCAGCAGTGCATACAGCATCCCTAACTGATTAACCCAGACTGCCTATGATCACTCTGTGTTTTCCTGCAGTACAATATGGAGACTGCAAAGGGGGCATGGGGCAGTAGAGACTAGGAAGTGAAACACTGTCTTCCTAGGGGCAGAGGAGAGGCATGAGGATGTGGGAGTACTGTGGTTTCTTTTGAGAGAAGCCACAACATGTACAAGCATTCTTTTCCTCTGGGAGCCACTTGCTCCCAGGAATGATTTAATCTTGGTTGTTCCCAAATTATTTTTCTCTTGGAGTGGTTATTTTTACTCTGAGAGAAAAATCCTGAGCATCTATACATTTGTGGTTTCTCCTGGGAGAACACTGACTAACCCAGGAGAAAAAAATATTTCTGTATGGGGCCACAGATGCAGAAAGTGGGAGAGTGAGCTCTTTCATATAGCTCTTCTATATCCTTTCATGTTTCTTCTTGTTTTACATTCAGTTATAGGGCAGGTTTCACGGATGGTTCGATAATCATGCTCACTAATCATTTATGAAGTAGGTGGCATCTTCAGTGCCAAACTTTGCCTTACTTTCATAAAGAGACTTATATGTAAAATTGGGTATTTCAATAATGCATATAAATAGACCTTTAATTTAAATTTTTAAAAAATTCTCTGGCATGTTAATTAGCTTTCAATTGCCTATTAAAACTATACTTATATAGAATTATTCACAATGTAAAAATGTAGTTATTTATGGAGGACTGAGAGAACCCTATTACATGTTTCATATAACCAGACAGTATTTAATGAACATAGAGTAGTTTTCCATTTAGTCTTCATTTTAATGAGCTTTGCATTTAAATATGCAGAAGACATTTTCTACAGTTTTGCCTGATGTTACTAAAATTTACTAAAGAAATGGTGGCAAAGAGCCAGAAAAACAGAGAAATGCAATCCTATCTTTGTCCTTTACAATGCACATCTAATTTTTCAGTCATTGGCTTTTTAAGACCAAGTGAAAATGTTTTTGTATACTGAAGCATTTTGAAGTAGCTACACTTAAAATAAATTTAAAAGGTGAACATGCTTTATCTGCAGACTAGATTCACTATCGATTCCCTCAGTGGCTTTCTAACCAAAGCTTGGAAACTAAGTAATTATCTACTGTGTTTAGAAATGAACTGAAAAACACCATGGTTCACCAGCTACCTGAATTACTATAGTTCAGTACATCTTCAGTAACAGTACTTCCATGTAGAGTATTTTGCTTTATTTCAATGTTCATTTTAAGAAAATTAAAGTTGGTCACTATAACACCTATCTTAGGTATTATTGATCCGGAATCCTACAAACCCCTCCTGGAATTGAGGATTATCACTGACGTTACTGAGCTCTAATGTCATTTCACTTTTCCTAAGATTGTATGTCATTTTCATGCCAACTGGTACAAAATATAGCCATCCATCTGCTTAGCAATATAGGTAAGTGAGGACACACATTGTCCTACTGCTCTGTTTTCTGCTCAACCCACAGAAAACATAGTCCAAGTTTGAGTTTTCTGGCTTATGATTAAAAACACCAATGGGAGTTTCTGGGTACTTGGTGCTTTAGAAAATAAAGTGATTTCTTTCCCTTGCTAAATAGGAAAGCTCAAAATGCTTAAAGTTAGCATGCTGTTAATTACTTGATGAATTAGATTGTTTAGGAAAAAAAACTTTCAGGAACATATTTTGAAAAATTTGGCCTAGAAGTTTTAGATATCTCTTGCTTTTTCTACCTCCTTTCCTCAGTATGACATCCCTAGGACAAAGACTGAGTAATCCAATAAAGTCTTGAGTCATCACAATAGAAACTTTCATATTAAAAAAATTCTAACCATAAATTTAGTGGTTCGGGAAAGATCACTATGCCTCCACATCTTCCATCTCCTCTTTGTCAACTTAACATATGAGGGTTCATTCTCTCTCCCTTATGTAATTTTTTGTGGAGGTAACTCCTCTGGGTCCAATTCTCCTTTCATTTAGACCAGCAAAATTCCAATTATTTCAGTTGAGTTACTTATGCTTTACCCCAGGATAAAAAAAAAAAAAGAATGAGGTCCATTAACCATAATGACTAAAAACAGTGTTGTCTACTTCCCCACAGTGTATCCCTGATTTTGCAATAGGTATAAGCTAACTGTGGACATCTGGAATAACAAAGGGTTTTTCTGCTACTGTTTCATGATCACTAGAGTTTATTAAAACAGCAAAGTTTATCAAAGTGCTTCTTAGAAGCACATTGGCTATAGGACTTTAATTCACAACTTGTAGCTGAGATGCAGTCTGTGGGAAAAAATGTGCTGTCACTGTTTGTCATAGCTAAGCAGGAGGCTTCAGGGCTGTTTGCCAGGCACCTGGTCTAAAAACTGAGGTACAAAAAAATCAATTTGGGAGTGGAGAGAAACAGACAGGCAAACATTTGAGTCCTTCCTATAGTTAAAGCCAGAGCTGTCCTTAGGGAAAATGGCACCCTGGGCACACTTGCATTTTGGCACTTTTCCTCCTTAGTGCCTCCACTGGAACCGTTGGTGCCCCAAGCCCGCCCAGCAGCCTCCCCAAGTCAGTGTCACTGCCTCAGGCAGAGACAGGCAGGTAGAGGTTGGGGCATACTCTGATGGGGAGGTGGAGAGACATGGTGTACCAGTTAGGCAGCTGGGCAAGCAGCTTTTCTGCTGCTTGCACTGCTGAGCCCAGCTCCCCCTGGGTAGTGGCTGGAGGTGGGGGGCAGGTTGGGCTGGGCACTGCTCCTCTTGCCTGGGTTGGGGACCGGCTGGGGTAGAATGGGTTGAGGTGGTGCAGGGGGAGAGTGCTGCTGTGAGCATAGGCTGCTTGCTTGCTTGTGTGTGTGTGTGTGTGTGTGTGTGTGTGGTGCCCCCTTGACCATGGTACCCTGGGTGATTGCCCATATTGCCCACCTTTACAGCTGGCTCTGGCTAAAGCTAAGAAATAATGAGAGTGTTACATAAGGAGCAGCTTTATCGTGTTGGTAGAGCTAGCATTATATACATTCACAAGACAGAAAACAAAACAAAAGAAATTGTTGTAAGACACCCATGTTTAATGTTAAATAAAAAATATAGAGATTTAAAATGCTTATGACTGAATGTTATAGTTTCTTGTCTATAGCACATTTCCAATACTGGGTGCTTACTAGTGTCAAAATACTAGCTGTCTCCTGGTTAAGTTAGGATTTCTAAGGGAGGCACAATTAATGACAAGAACAATAGCTCCTGGAGGTATACAATTAGGACAAAATTGTCATTTAAGTTTCTAACCCACAAGACTGTGAAGAACATTATGTGACCCAGTTCTGAATGAAACGGCAACATTTGCCTGAATCTGTCTAGATCCTAAAAACTTGGTTCTGAGTAAAAACATCTTCCCCGATCAAAAAGGATGCACACTCATCATGATGTGGCAGGAGGAGAAAAATATTGTAGCCCTGATCCACTCACCCATCCAAGCAGATTAATTCAGCAGGCAAAGCAAAAAGTCTCTTCCAGCCTATCTGCTACTTTTATTACTGCTGTTCTTGATGAGAGGCAGTCCCCTGCTGCTATTCTGTGATACAGCTATGTTTGGTAGAGGTGATGAATTTCTAGCACCTGTCTAAGCTTATGACAAAGCAATTGGGGGGCTTGTGGGCTTGCAACCCCCCCCCAAAAAAACAAACAAAAAAACCCCTCTCTCCGTAGGGAATAGCATCTTTCTATGTTTCTGTATCTGACTTCCATTTATCGGTTTGTGTATGGTGCTCACGGTAAGACTTTACCACCTTAAAAAAAGGAGTTTAGGTATAGAAGTATTAGTATCTCTAAAAGTTGGATGAGTGAAATGGAAGGGAAGTGACTATCCCAAAACTACAGAGCAGGTACAGAGGAGAAAAGAACAGAAGCCAGATGTCTAACGTTCCAGCCTAATGACTCAATGGAAAAGGGTGTTCCTTCGTGGTATATAAGCAAGGGCAAAAAATATCCATAGTTTAAAATTTGTAGCATCACTCACCTTATGGGAAGACCATACAAATATAAATGGCCAATTCTGAATGTTAAATTAAGCTAAAAGCCTCCTAAAGCACTCACCAAAAATGTTGAGAATTAGAAGCCACACAAACCAAACTATAGTTACTTAAGGAAATAAGTTTGTGTTGGCTGTCATATATCACTAAGCTACTTCTTAATAATATGTGCTTTAGTATGACAGAGAGGATGGTGGGGGAAAGAGTCTGTCTTGAAATTCCTTATAATTTTTCTACATGATTTTATTATGCAAGCATTCCATGTAGATGAAACTTCACCTTTCTCTAGTACAGCATATTCATAGTATTCTTAGTATTGCTCAGAGATACTCAAACTATGAAGTCTATACATGATGCGCCAACCATGCTAAACCAGTTTACCTTTAATTTGAAGTTCTCAGGGGAACTGATTGGTTACAAATCGAATGGTAACAATGATCACAGGCATTTATATACATATTCTCATTTTTTTTAGAAAACCAGTGAAACCTAACAGAATAATAATTACAATGAATATATTATAAAAACTATGTATATCTTAAATAATTTATCTGATGAAAATGGTTTGACCTGATACAGAGTTGGTCAAATAAAGAAGAAAGTTTTCTCAGTGTTCATCAAAGACATTTTTGGTAAATAATGGGTGACATATTCAACTATAGTTTAAGTTTCCAGGTGCATAAAGCAAAACAGCCTGAGTTTCAAAGCTTCTAGAAATCTTTATCCTGCACTGGAATCACATGCTAGGTTTTAGCACAGGGTCTCTACAAAATTGACTCTGACTTTATTATTTTTCTCTTTTGGAATTTACCATCAATAAATTCAGGATGACAAGCCATGCCAGTTATCTTTTAAATTTTCCAGAGTTCCCTCTTTTACCTTCTGGCTAGCATAACTTGCTATATCTCCATTTAAAAGTTGGCATGAATCACAGATGCCAGATTTTGCTCTGATATTTGAACACATTGTTTAAGAAAGTAATTTTTATGCACACACAGGATTTACGTACCAGGGTGGTTTGTCCTCGGCAGTGATCGGAGCAGGCCTAATATTTGGCATCTCTAACTAGGCAGCTGTGCAGTTTTCTGCTGGGTTCTTGGTACAGCTAGGAAGTAAAGGATCAGGGATAGATGAGAAGGGAGTGCTTACAGTGGTGATGGTGACTGCTGGGCAAGGTCTAGTTTAGTGATAGTAGAAAATAGTAAGACCCTGATGCATCTTAAGCAAAGGGACATAGATTTGGTAGCAGACCTCTAATTTTGTAATTTTGTGCCACTGTTTTGGGCCCTGACTTCCTGAAACCTCCCCAAAACCAAGCAGTGTTTTTTGGATAAATAAAGAACACCAGGGTTTCATGGCTTCTTCCAGGAGACAGTATGCACCCAAAGCACCTATTGTTCAGGAAGCTTAAAACACTTTCACAAAAATAATTATTGGGTGACTCCCTGGAATAATTCATATTCTATTTGCACCAATGGAATTTGATACAAGGGAGCTGGTTCAATGAATAACAAACTATATTACCCAAATAATGTATTTACAACTAATAATTTAACCGCAAGTAAATCTTATCACACAGTTTCTCAATCTGTTCAGAGTCCCATGGAACCACTTTCATAGTAAACACATACAGTATTGTATACTGATAGCAGAATCTAGTATCATGCAAGGCATCCAGCTAACTCTCTCTAACTGAAGATTTACATCTGAACCTTGGATGCCACAGATTCTGCCAAAACAACTGAGAAATGAGTCCAGTAGCCTGCAGACGGAGCTACAAATCAGAGATTCATTATAGGCTTTTTTTCCTCAAATGCTTTAAAAGCCTTGGTTCCTACAATAAATTAAACAATACCTTAAGAAACAAATAACAGACAAACCCTGCAATTTGATCTGCTCAAGCAGACCATCTTATTAGGTGGTGAGCTGCAAGCAGTAATAAAGAACACAGAGAAGTACCTGTGCTGACAAAAAAAAGGGAATTTTTTTTTCTTGCCATTTCACCTCTTCAGCTTGTGGGCAAATGGGGAAGTATTTGACTTCCAAGTTCCTTAACTAGCAGTTCCTTAGTGGTGTAGACCTCAGGGATCTATAATTCTTAGAGAGCTTGTCAGCCAGACAACCAGAGAGCTGGGAACTACAGAGCTTCCAAGGTCTGTTGTGCCATTCCCCTTTGAGGACATTTTTTAAATTTTCCCTCTCTACCTTCAAACTAAGCCACCAATCTCTTAATCCTCCACAAAATGGAACCACCCATGTCTATTCATTTTTCTTAGCAATGCTACATCTGCTCACGTTAACCACCTCGGCACCTTATCTGTGTGCCAAACCTTTGATTTTAACTGAACCACATACAGGCAGAGGTTTGGGGCCTTTCATTTTACTTTATGCCCAAATTTTGACTTACCATAACATATTTGGTTTGCTAAGGACATTGCTCTAAATTCTAAGCTTTTGTTTAAAGCCACTATTCCATTCACATTTGACAATAGCTAAGAACAATATTCATATAGTATGGCCAATTATTTTGTTGTGCACACATTTCTGGTACAGATATGGTCCCAGAGTAAACATTCTTCCTAGAACCGTATTGCCAATATCAGTGGAAATAAAAGAAAGCTTTTAAAACAAAATGGTAAGCTCTGTTAGAAACACAGGGTATGTGTACACTTGGCGGGAGAATAAAAGGGCAAGCTGAAAAGAAAAATATTAGTGAGGAAGGAAATGTATTTTTTTAAACTTCTAAGGGAGTATTGCAAACAAAGGATACTAACAATAGCCATGTAAAGCACTTGGCAGTATCCTTTTAAGTCCATAAAAGCAAGAAAATGCAGAGTTAAAGCTCAGATTTCAGGCTAATACTCAATCATTGACGTACCAAGTTGTGCAGTACAAATGTAATAAACCTGTGTGCTGTTAGAAGAGCTCAACAAGCAGTGAGTTAAAGCAGAGTAAAAAGCCAACAGCTTCTCCCAAAATCTTGATTTCCTTGCTTTTGTGTACTGAAACAAGCATTTTCAAAACAGGGTAGGTAAAAGGTAGATTTGGTGTCAGTTAGGTCATGTATTTTGAGTGGTGAGTAAGAAATTAGCCCCTCTCTTCCCTCTGCCCACCCCTCTCTAAAACACCCCCAAACCAATAGTATGATGCCTTGTGGAAACAGTAATTCTGGGTCACATGTAGACAAAATGGAGGCCCTAAATTGAAACAGTGAGTTTTAAAAAACACTGCTTCAGTTTCAGGGCTGATTAAACCCCTGTGTTGTGCATACCCAGTGCTGACTTAACTGCTTCTCTGGCAAGGAGGGAAGGATGAGCTGCCCTTTTCTTGGGTGGAGCCTGCTTTCTTGGGCTACTGCCAGGCTGCCTGCATGGGCTTGCTGCAGAGCTGTGGAGCTGCGCAGAGCCTGGTGCTTTGCTCCCCAGCTGTAGGGGCAGAAAACTAAAAGTCCTCGAAGGAATTTTCATTTGCTGCACCCCAAGTTACTTAAAACGCAATTTACCACTGAAATTCCTATAGCAGCTGGAATTGCAATACAGGGGCTGGAATTGCTGACGTGTACCAACACTAACACTGTTAAAGCAGTGCAAAAGCATTTAACCCACTTTAAAGTATTGTGTACACATTCCTCTCATTTCATCTTCACATGGCCACAGTTCTTCTATTCCTTTTCCAAGCAGAGAGGAGCAAAAGCAGTTTTAAGCTCGCTTTGCTCTCCTATTATTCTGAAGAAGCTGGCACTGTGGGAAAGTAGGAAACAGCAATTGGGCAGCCTCCTCAGCTCAAGCCACCTCCACAACACTGGCTCAACTTCTTCATCTTATTGCCTTCTTTCACCCTGATTTAACTTTTACATTGTAGCAAAGCACCTGAAGAAATTTCGCTTAGTCACATGCTCAAGAGCTAGTCTATAAATTGTGCTTCTGCTTCTTGAAGAACCTTTTATAGTCACAGTGGATGGGGCTACATGTGCTATTAGTGTGCAGCGATAAACTCCAGAGTTTATCATTCCTGGCACTGTGTCTTCATGTGCAGCCGGGACTGCAGTTCATTGAGCTGGGTTGGAGTAGCCCCAGCTGGCAAGGGGTCTGCTAGCCCGGAGCTACTCCAGCCTGGCTCAACATGCTGTGGGGGTGCTGGTTGGGGCACAAGGGTGCTCTGATGCAAAGCTAGCTGGCAGGATGCCCCCACACTTAAGCACCCTTTTGAAAAGGTTTGTGGGAAGATTCTAAGAAAAAGATTTACATAGTTTTATTGGAATGTGCTGAATTGGTGAAATTGAAACCATTTCTCACAGCTGGTTCAATTTTACCAATATTCTGATAGAACTTGTTCACCAAGGACTAGTTCTGTGCCAGCTCAATGATTCATCCCCTCAGCACCCTGAAATGTGGGTTCATTCTTTTTGGGGACTTAAGCTTCCAGGGTCCATGGCTTCATTCTCTTTTGGGCAGAGAAAGTAAAACGATGGTGGGGAGGAGGAAAGGGAGGAATTTAAACATCACTATGAAACCAGTTTTTTAAAATCCACATCCTTCTGCAACTTCAGTTCTATTCTCCTTTTTCTTCCTTTTCTCCCTCAGAACTATTTGCATAGTGTAATTGCCACTATTAAAAATCTTACCTTATTTTTATTTTACAAAATGTAATACTTCTTACACAAAATACACATAGTTCTTAAACTGTTCCCTGTTTTTTATAGCCAATAATTTTATAGTTCTGTCCTTAGAGCATGATTAAGTCAGAAAAAAATATGGGAAGATAGAATAATAGGATTATTTACCGATGTTCTTGTATGCAAATAATAAAATAAGCCATTGCTCTAATGGATTCTGCCATCAGCATTCACCTGCTGATAGACATTCCCTTGAGGCTTAGGTAATGCAGTGTACAACATGGATGACTGGGTTTGTCGACACTAGTCATTTCTCTGTGAAGCTCATCATCATGCTTTGCAATATCTTGAAAGGCAGGAACCAAGGTGAGCAGAGCAGCTCCCTCCAGATATATGGTGGGGATGTGTTATGCTGTAAATCACTAAGAGGGAGGTAAACAGAAGATATATGATTATTGGGAAATTACATTCTACCCAGTGACATCCTATCAATTTCCTGGTCAGGGTATTACACCCTAGAGACACATTTCCAACCTACACATATTGTAGCTTATATCATTTTGTGAGTTATTAGACAAGAGGATTGAAAGAGCAAGGTGCATGCCGGTATCTCCTAACTACCCTTTTACCACCTGATGTTCTAAAATGAAGAAAGCAGTACCCAAGGGGAGGGAAAAGGATGTATGGAATGGGTCTGGCACTGTCTTGAGGATCAGGAGCTGTAGGCTTAACTCTCTGTAGTGCCAACAGCTAGATCATTTGATCTTAAGTCAGGCCTCTCTTTTACTTCAGCTTTCCCATTTGAAAAAGGAGGACATTAATAATCATGAATTTTTAAATAAAATGTTTTGAGATATGTGTGTGGAAATGGAGCAGAAAATAGGTGAAAAGCATTATTGTTAAATGTGTATAGTTGTTCGTGAAAGTCACAATAATTGTATACAAATAAGAATCTATGTCACAAATCTCTTATTAAACACTGTAGGAATTAGGTAAATTTTAGATATTTACCTTTAAACCCACATAATCATCATACCAATATTTTATCTAAATGAAATCTTACCATGAATGAAGATATCCCAGGTGCAGCTGAACTTGCACTAAATAGAAACTTTGATGAGAGGAGAGAAAAACAGCCACAATACAGTGTCCTTACATTGAAGGCATATATCTACAAATGGTCATTACAGTTCCTGCACGGTTGGTTTTTTTCAAAAAAATGTTTTTTTCAAATCCCCCTCCCTACCACACTTGCCCTGTTGTTTAAGAACTTAACAAGAATGGAAGGAATATCTTAGCAAAGGATTATTTCTGATCTTAAGTATTCATCATTAATTCCCTGTCAGGTATTACATACACTGTAGAGCCACATTTTCTACCTACATACATTGTAGCCTGTACCATTTTGTGAATTATTAGGGGAAGGGATTCTAAACATTAGAATTGCGTAAAGTGTTTTGATCTCATTATATAATTATTGCTTTCAGAATATATTGCTAATTATTCTGATGGTCTTTTATCAGTCATAATCATCATCATAACTCAAAGATTTGTGATATTCTTCCTGGAAGTATTACTTTGGGAACCTTTCAGATTGAAGGAAAGTCAGTTTCTGGTGGCATCTCTTCTTCCCGTTACGGTAAGCAAAATGTATTTACCTCAAGCAATAAAGGCAGTTAAATATAAACCTTAAGTACTGATCAGGGATAAGAAAGATAAAATATATACATTAAAGGTCTCTATTACTCAGTTTACTCGTTTTCTGGGACAAGGATGTTTTCATAACTGAATATATATACATAACTGGAAAGGCCTTTTAACCTCAGTTAATATTTCAGTCAATTGTTGTCTCCTCTCTTCCTGCATTACCTATTATCCAGTCAGTTTTGATAATTAATGGTGTTGCTGGTTGTTTTTCTCAGCTTTGGAATAAAAGTTTGTCCAGAGACCAGTAACCTACTTAGTGAAGATGAATCTAGAAAGCTTTTCAAAATATCTGTCTGAACTTCTTTCAATGTATAATTCAGAGAATGACCTGAGAGGCAATGAGGACTTAACTACTGCATTTACTTGTCCTGGGCTAGTACTTTCTGGCTTTGAACTGTCTTAAATACACGAGTTGACTTAGATATATGGATTTAGCATCAGGGCATGTTAAGCTGATAGCAAAGCACGGGCATCTGTGAAGTTACAGATTTAGTACATTTTATTGTTGCTCTTATTTCCCAAGGTAGAGCATTCTCTAAGATCTGTTTGTCACTGTCCTCACCTAACAGGGCTGGTAAAACATTGTAAGTAAAAATGTTCTCCAAGGTCAAAGGGTCAGTACTTCTATAGTTTACTGAAATAATGCCAAGGACAATTCTCTCTAAGACTCTTGGCTCAGCATTTCTAGTCTATTAGTCTGATTTTATATCAAATGCATCTGCAACATTTTTAAATCAATACCTGAAGTAATCTGGCTGATATAAAAGTACATACTTCTGCAAGGTTACTGGCTGCATGACAGTATTTTGCTCATGTGATGTCAAGTCAGGTGCCCTATGTCAACACTGGTCAAGCTTTTCTAATGTTCTGAGTTCCTGCCCAGTCACAGGTTTTTGATATCTTAGCTCAGCTCAGCTTCTCTATCTACTTTCTTTGCTGTCAAGACCTCATCTAGCTAAAAGTGACCTTCTCTGCCATGAAAGGTTAAGAAAAATGAAGCATTTGTTTCAGCCTGGCAGAGATGCCAACACCCCCTTGATTAAGAACTGTAGATCTCTCAAAAGTAATGTGATCAGGGTAACAGAAATCCACTAAACTAGTCTAAGTAGTCTTTTCTGAATGAGGCATCTGGGGGAAATGAATTAAGAAAGCCAACAGGGATGAAGGAACACATTTTTTTTTTTTTTTACAGCTGAAGTGTAGCAACGATTCAGAGAACCAGCTACCATGATCAATATTTGCACTGTCCGTGGTTGATATAGCACACTTGCACAGGTGTCCCCTGAGTGCCGGACAGTCACAATTTGTAGTCACTCACTACTCTTTGCTCATCATGACTTTGGTGTACTCTTACGAGATAGGAAGCTGCACCTGATTTTTACATGGCTGTGATCAGATCTTCTTCAGAGTTCTTCTTCAGGGCCCTGCCTCGCCTTAACTCTGTTCCCTTGTCTCCTTTAATAGGTTAAGCTACTTTCTTTAAGGCTTGGCTCTCAAGAAGGGAATAGAAAACTAGTAAGCACGAAAAGAAAATAATCCAGACCAACATTTATCCCCTAATAAGAGCGGACATGCCCCTTCTTCCAAATACCCTACCTTTCTTGAATGGTGTGCACTGCTTTGGGTTCTACCTCCTCAAGTCAAGGGTTTAGCACTGTGTGGCTTGGGTTTCCCTCAGCCCTCATGGTCAACCTAATTACATAGACTGGGTCATCTCAACCTAGGCCACCTTCTTAGGTAAGACTCTCCCCTACCCAGGACTTTGCCCCATAGTCATAGCCTATGGGGCTGTCAGCTGTGCTGAGCTGTTGCCATCAGCTTTTTCCTACACGCTCAGTCCTCTCATGGTCTTCACAAGGCCTGCAGCTGGCTGGGCTGGGGAACTGCAGCCAGCATCTTTCCTGTGGCTTTGCCTGCATTGCTACCCACTTTGGCAGCCTGTAAGCACAATCCTGTGTTCCTCCACATGGGAACTCCCTCTGCTGTAGTGTGTTGCACACTGGCTTTATTTTCAGCTCTGGCTCTCGCCCTTTGCTAGGGCAACAGCTTCCTGTGGCTACAGCTTACCCAACAAATTTAGGTACACCTGTAGAACTGCAAGAGCATCTCCAAGAGGGATCTCTCTCACAGCCAGGGTACCTGCATTCCTTGCTTGCTCACCATTCATCCTCCTAGGTAAGTTACTAATCTTGCTCCAATTCCTATCATATTCACTATATCTTGGGAAAAAGAGAAAATATCAGCATATTGGCCAAATTTTCAAATACAAACCTTGCATTTGGAAGATAAAGCCTGCCAGCTGTTAAGGAGATAGTTGCAGGGGGGGGGGGTTGGGGCCCTGCACCCCTTGCTGCTGACAGGTAAAACTCATGACATGGGTGCTTATGCAACTGCTGCCTCCCATCAGGCAGCAGGACTGAAGATCACTTGCCACCACAGACCTGGAGGTAATAATTGACCACAGTATGAACATGAGCCACCAGTGAGATGCTGTAGCCAGCATGGCCAACAATATCCTGGCATGGCATGCATCAATTGATGCATCTCCAGCAAAACCATTGCAAAGAAGTGATTCTTCTGCTCTACCTGGCTCTACTCAGCATTAGTGAGACCACAGCTGGAGTACTGGCCCAGTTCTGGGCTATGCACTTTAATGAGGATGTGGTAAAGCTTGAGAGAGTCCAGAGAAGGGATACCTATATGATCAGATACTTGCACAGCAAGCCATATGAGGAAAGGCTGAGGGACCTGGCACTTTTCAGCCTGAAAAAGAGAAGGCTGAGCGGACTTGGTAGCAGCTTACTGCTATATCAGAAGCATAAACCTAGGGCTCAGTGAACAACTGTTCACCAGGGCACCCTTGGGGAAAATTAGGCATTATGGTCACAAACTCCTGGAAGATCATTTCAGGCTCATTTCAGGCTCAACATTAGGAAAAACTACTTCACAACTAGGATGTCCAGACTGCAGAATAAACTCCCTCCAGAGGTGGTGGGATCACCTACCCTGGAAATCTTCAAGAGGAGACTAGACAGTCACCTTGCTAGGGTCACCTGACCTCCAGTTGTCTTTCCTGCTTGGTACAGGGGGCTGGACCTGATGATCTTCCAAGGTCCCTTCTGGCCTTACAATCTATGAATCTATGAGTGGCTGGTTAGGAGATATGGCTTTGAAACAGTTCTCCCAGAGACTTCCAGAGCAATCTTGGTCAGGTTCCTTAGCCTGCCTGAGCCCCAGCTAATCACCTGTAAAATGGACTAATTACACTTCCCAGTTCACAGGAGTGTTGTGAGAATATGTTCATTAAACAACTGGGAAGTACTATGGCAGGCTTCGTGGCCATAGCAGGGCCTAGCAGGCCTGCAGTGTCACCATGCTCTGCCCCCAGACAGAAACAGTCAGTTGCACAAGCAGCCATGTCACGAGTTTTGCCTGGGAGCAGCTAGAGGTGCAGGGCTCCAAAACTCCCTACACCTATCTTCTTGACAGCTGGCAGCCTTTGTGGCCACAGCAGGGCCTAGCTACCAGGCTTGCAGTAGTTTCCCCCACACCTCCCCCTTGCCTGAAGACAGATACAGTTGCACAAGCACCCATGACATGAGTTTTGCCTGTCAGCAGCTAGAGGTGCAGGGCCCCAGAACCCAGAAGCCCCTGCACCTATCTCCTTGACCGGAGGCAGACTTTGTGACCTCAGCAGGTGCTAGCAGACCTGAAGCTTTCACCCTGCTGCACCTTAGCACACACAGTATCACCATGTCACGAGTTTTGCTTGTCTGCAGTTTGAAGTGCAGTTCCCCCAGCCCCCTGAACCTATCTCCTTGAAACTTGGCAGGTTTTGTGATGTCAGCAGGGGCTAGCATGCCTGCAGTTTTGACCTTGCTGTGGCTTAACATATACACATGACAGAAGTTTTGCTTTCAAGAATTTGAGGTGCAGTTTCCCCAAACTCCCTGCACATATCTTTGTGAAACTTGGCAGGCTTCATGCCTTCAGAAGAGGCTATCATTCCGGTACATTTCATCCAAATCAGCTGAGAAATGACAAAGTTATAGACTGTTTCAATCTTCCTCATCAAAGCCTATGGGTGAAACATAAAAAAGGCATCAAAATGGCAAAATGTTTCAACTTGCCTCATTTTGTTTCGAGTCAGTTTTGATGATATCCATTTCTTTTTGATATTTCTGTTTCAACCTTGAAATGAGTTGAAACAGCATTGAAATATAGCTGGCTGTGAGATTTTGCACAGTCCTAGTAATTACTATGCATGGTAATTACTGTGCTCCAGGAGACTCCAGTATCTTGTGTATCAGCATTCCTGTGCTATAAAGTGGTGGTGGGGACACTTTAACTAAAGTTTGTCCACTGACCATAATTGAAAACTACTTGTCTAGAAGTTTCTAGTTTTGATTTGGGCATTTTGTCAAAGTTTAGGCAGATGTAACAGTTGTATTGATATCACGTGATACTGATATAAGCTATTATTACCCATTATGTCTGCACGATTTGTGGTGATACAAGAGTCACAAAGCCTTTGTAACTTTATTTCTTCTTTCATTAAGGGTTACAGTTAGTGATTTAGCTGACCTGTATCACTATAGAAGCATGTGGAATAACAGTTACATCATGATAGCTGATATGCACTCTAGAGTGGCAGTTACCACTCCACTTTAAAAGCAGTTGAAAGTTGTATAGATTCAGTAATGGAAGATACATTTAACAGTTTTTCAGATAAAAAGGTCTTAATTCACATAGGTGAGAATTTTCTTTCCTTTAGAAAAAAACAGAAGCAAGTAAGGTTTAGAGATGAAACCTGAAACAGAACCAGTAAGCCATATATCATCAATCTCCACTGAGTTTTATTAACTGTGGTGAAGAAGTTTTGGTTTTCTCTTTTATGGATGGATATTCTACTTTACATGTCACTTAAACAAACAAATAAGACCCCCCTCCCTCTTTTATCATAAATGAAAAGGAAACTGAGAGGTAAACAAATATTCTAATTAAAATGCTGAATTACAGACAAGGTTAACCAGAGTCAAAACCACTTGGTCATTACCTGTAGGTTGCCTGGCTGATGTCCAGCCACAGACCTTTGGACATTATTGGCTTAACATTTCCTACTTTCCAGGCTGATTTCCACTTAAAAAAATTCACGAGGACAGATACTTCTCCTTTAGATTGCTGGTCCTTTCTCTTTCTCTGATCTACATAGCTGATCTAAAGAGTCATGTGAGGTTAGTAGTTTAACACCTTTGGCTTTCTGTTGTGATGTAAAAGCAGAACACTTTCTACAATGATTTGCTCAGCAGTCAGCATATCTCACTGGACTGATGTCAAGGCAGTGGTTTTATGATATGACTGTATAAGAATATCTAACTTCCTGAATTTATGCCAAGACACAGATTTATGTGAGGCTATTAGATTAATATTCCTGGCTTTTTGGATTAATGCCAAACCTTATCCAGTGGTGTCAGGGTCCATAAGGATAGGGTTCTGTCCTCTCACGTAGGCACTCAGCCAGCTAGTCAGTAGGAAACGTCAGAATGTCTATATCTGTGGTTGTATTCAACCCTTGCACTCTCATCTGCCACAACTTGATGGTACACTTAAACTGGAAGGAAAAGTGTGCAGAAAAACTTAGCTTTGATATTCTTGATCTGTTCTTTGGGGGGGAGGGGGGAGAATCCTCCTTCTCCTACACCCCCTGCTCATTCCACACCATGATATGATTGCTGTCTTGGTTCTTGAATAAAGTTCTAGCCCCAGTGGGCTACACAATAAAGAGTAACAGAAACATATGGAATGTCTTTGTCTCCTTGAAGTGTCTGTTATCTTATTTTTAATATCACTAATTGTAGTCCAAACCGAAGTTCCTGGACATAGTTACCAGCTCACTATGCTGGCTGACCACGTGTCTTTCAGCAAAGGAAAACCCCCCCAATGCCACACTAATTGGACCCAGAGCCAGGTCCCACTTTTCTTGCTCTTCCCAGAGTGGCTTTAAAGGCTTGAGAAAGAAGAAAAAACCTCTTCAGAAGCCAATGGGTCTTCCTGCTGGGTGAAGGCTAGCACCTATGACAGCCCACAGCTCAGTCTTGTAATGCTCTCAAATATTTCCGCACCGTCAGTCCCTTCAGAGCAGTATTGGGCCAGTAGAGTGTCCAAAGTAATAAATTGTCCAAAAAAAATCTCTTTTTTATACACAGAAAAAAAGAGAGAAAGGCAGCTTCAGTCACCCAAAGTGGGTAACAGCAGCTTGTGCCTCTGTCTTCCTTTCTCTCTCCAGCAACTCCTCTCTGGTCATGGAGCTGGAAGATCTCAGCTCCTTCTGCAGCCCTTGTCCTGCAGGACCAGACTGGCTTGTAGAAGACCAGGCCCTCTCCAGCTGCTCTACCCAGACTCCTCATCAGCCAGCAGCTTCTCCTTGGCAGCTGTGTCTGCTGGGTCTGCTAAGTTACCTGAGTCAACTGGTACTGCCAGTTCAGCTGTTTACGGTCCTGGCTGTTCCCCAAGTCTTCTGGCTTCTCTTCCTCCTCCTGAACATCTGACGTTGGGATTTTCAGAGCTGGCACCAGGCTCCCTCCTACAATCCAGAAGGAATACCGGCTAGAAAAATGCTGCGCTGCTTCAGCTCCAGCCACTATGGACCAGGGCTCACAGGCCAGGGAGTTTCTTGGCCCACTGCTTCTCCTGACAGCTTGGGCTGCTCCCTCAGTCCCTTACAAGTAGGGAAAGAGTCTTAATTTCTATGCATTTCTTTGTCCTATATAAGAAAGAAAGAAATAAGACAACTTTGCTGAGCACAAAAAATATTTTGACATTATTTTAGGATTAAAATTCTGGATCCTTCTAGTATGAGTGAATGACATAATAGCTTTGCTGAACTAGTTTGAACATTCTTTCTTGGATTAGAGATGTCAGAAAAAAAATGAAACAATAAAATCTATACTGTTCAAAGAATACGAGTTATGGTGACACACTCATAAAAATTGAGAGAGGAGAAAATTCAATATATTAGCTGCCCAAATATGAATGATTCACCATGTTCTGTGGGATTGTACAGAAGTTCCCTTCTCTTCACTTTCCATAGAAATAGCCACATAGAAGTCATGCCTTTTTTCCCAAACATCTTTCATGCTATACTCTAACAAATGTAATCTAGTGGCACAGAGATGCAACTTCAGGGATATGGGGAAACAGTGAGTGTGAGAGATGCAGGTGTTACACAGAAGAGTCAAATGTGGAAAAGAATAAAAGATACAGCTCTGCTTATCACCAGAACTCTGAGCATCTGATGCCAGTATTCTCAGATACTAGGAGTATGGACAGATACTGTCATAGGCATAGCTCCAATATCCAGAAATCAGAAACATGTGACACCAGAACTTACAGATACAAGAGATACCACCTTGTGTTTACTGCATTCATTTTAGAGGGATCTGGTATCTCATGCTATGGTTCTGCATTAAGGCCTGAACTAATTCACTGAGGCCTGAATTAGGATCTGGGACCTCTAGTTGGCTGGGACCCCTACAATGGTACAAAGAAGATAAAGAACAATGGTAGTGAATACAAGAGATGCTAACATGGCACAAGAAACATATACAATCTGTTTCTGAGCCTTGGCTGGACCTGTTTTGATGCAATCCTGCAAAGGAAATAGGACCATGACCTGCTCCTCTCAGTTCCTCCATGGGCCCTTCAGTTAGCTTTCAATAGCATTAAGTCTATTAGAACAAGCTGATTTGTGTTGCATGTCACCACATTTCATACAGGACATCTTTGAAACTGTTTTGTAGCTTGTTCCATGCATCAAAGCAATAGCAAAGGCATGAAAATGTTCCTAAGTCTTGAAAGTACATAGGCTAAGTGCAGACATTCAAAAAGCCTGAGCCCCAGGACCATGTACTGGAGTGGCTTCATGAAGTACTTGCAGGCTTCCCTCCAGCCAGTGCTGAGTTCCTGTCTGAATCCACTTCCCTTGCTGCTACAAGTGCATGGCATCCCTCTTTCCCCCTCAGGGACCAGAGCTCTGCAGCTTAAGTAGAAGCAGCTTCAGCCTTGAACTTGATGTTGAGTTTAGGGAGGAAATCCTGTGATCCCATTCCAGAGGTTTCCTGGGGCGCAGACTGATCTGGGACACAGGAGGGACACTCTGTACCCTACTGACCTGGGCAAGGAATTCAGGGTGCGCTGCTGGCACCACCACCACCCCCACTCCACCAGCTTATGAGCCCTGCTCCCCCCTCGCCCTGTGTCCTTCCTGCAGCTGATAGCTAGGGAGCTTGGGCGTGGGGCTGGCTAGGACCTTGGCTAGAGCAGCTGAGCTGTGCCTTTCTGTGAGATGGATTAACAGAAGGCCCACAATGGCCTCTGAGATGTCAGCAAACAGAGACCAACTGTTTTGCAAGCAGCCCTGGGACTGATGTTCAATTCACCAGTCTAACTAGATCAAGTAAGTCTGATACCCCATTGATTTAATCAATCTTAGGGTTCCACCATTTTTAAAGCAGCCTATGTGCCCCAAACATCCATTCTTTTACAGATTTAGACTGATTTCTGATCACCTAAACTGGAAAAAGAAATAATGTCTATACCTGGCCATAGATGATAACATGAATAGTTGTTCAGCTGATAACATATCAAAAGGGGTTATACCCTATTAAATGTTTTAGAGACCTAAGACATTTTATGTAACTTCCCATTCCCAAACCATGAGAAATGACTAGTGAATAGCAAAAGAAAGGGATCACAAACAACCTGTAGGATGAAGAATCCCAAAGGTGGGTTAATCTTTAGAATCATGAACATATCTGAAGAAAATCAGAATCAATTCACAAACATTTTTCTAACCAAACATAGACTATTTGTAATGACAGGTATTTGTATTAACTTATGCAAGAGGTAGGTCACAGTCCTGGTGAGGAACCAGCCACGTCAGGTGGACCTCATGTGTTAATCACAGGGTGCTTCTTTTCTGAAGTGGTGTGCTGTTGGTGTTAACTGGCCAGTGTGAAAAGGAGAGTGGGATACTGGGGAAGGAGAGGGGGAATAAGAATGACTCAGGATCAAGTGGGAAACAGATTTCAAGTCAGATTGTATGCCCTCCTGCTGTTGATAGGCTAGTGAAAGCACTTGTCTGTAGTTTAAACTGCACCCTGTTGTTATAGGTTGAGGGGAACAGTAGAGAACACAACATGATTTTGCCTTTTTCACATGACTGTTGAATTGGAGGAGTTACTTCCTAACCTGAAGCTGGGGGGCTGTAAGATGTGCAGACATGCTCTTCATTTTCTGTTTCCCAGCTTCTGGGTTGTTGTGCTCATCACATTGTGATAGACTCATGCAGAGTGAGTGGTGGAAGAACCAGGCAGACAGCCAAATGAGGAATGAGACAGACAGCCTGGCCAGCAGGGCAGCTTCAGGGGAGCAACAGGACTATAATCAGTAGAAACTTGGTATGAAAGTAAGAATTTTTTTGGAAAGCTGGGGTCTGCACATAAATATCTGGGGGCTTTACAGTGCTAAGTAGCATGGGACATCAACATAAAATCACTGTCTGCAATTCCTTCTTTACAATAGGCTTGAGAAACTAAGGATGAATTTTAAGTAGGTGCACGTGTCTATTTACAACCTCCTTGGTGAGTAAATCCTGCACTAACAGAAGAGCTGACCAGATGATAAGGTCGAACAGGCTTTTTCTATCCCCCTTTTTGTGATCCTTAAACACACAGAAGGCAGGAACTTGAGTCAGATCCCCAAAGTACTTAGAATGTAGCATGTCTTCTTCCTGTGAATGGACATAAGGAGTTGCTTAGAGAGCTATAAGGATTGAAATTGATTTTGTATTCTCCCTTTCTCAGGTCCTTGGGGATACAATGATAAACAAAGAAGAGACACTCTGAATTCTGATGGTTAGAGGAAGGGTAAATAATTAAAAACTGCTCAGTGAAGAAGAGGAGTTCTCAAGGTTGCTGCTGATAACAACAAAAGCTGGTAATTAGGAGCGTTACTTTGTTTTACAGCACAGCTGACTAGGGCTTCTTGGTAGTGTTTCATTCTTCTGTTTTTGAACAAAAACTGTAAAAGCAATTTCTATAAGATTTATTTATTTTTTGGATGAGTAGAGATGAGGATTGTGGATGAAAGGTTTGGAGGGAAATACAAGCTCCAGTGATTAAGAAGAAATATATATAAATAGAAAAGCCACACAGTGCAGTGGAAACCAGGAAAAATGGAAGAATCAAGGGATAAATAAGCTGTATCAAAGCTTGAAAAGGCTCTTTCATAAAAGCAAAGTGATATCTCTAAGGAAGAAGATATGGAAAACACAGAAACATCTGTTCCTCCAAGTATATTCTCTCATTAATTTGGTCTCCATTTTACTTTTTCTGAGTTAGTGAAAGCAGCCTCTTCCATTAGCCAGTATTAGTGCCACACAGCAATACTACAGAAGAGCAGTGGAAATAGTAACTTTGGGCATGTTTACACATGTGTTTTAGTGTGCAGTAGCCTATCTACAGCACATTAAAGCGACATATAAACAAATGTGCTAATAACCTAAAGCGCAGTATAATAGGTTACTGCACATTAAGTATCACTTAAAAAGTGTGTGCTTGTGCTACTGTGCAATACCACAGCCTAATGCACATTGATTTAGTATCTCATATTAGAGGTCCTAAATGTAATGAGCATTAGGAAAAGTGCATGAATGCACATGTAGATGCATCTTCTCTGTTATAAAGAAGATTGACTCAGTGTGCCTAAACAATAAGATTCTGTGAGTAGCAGGTATACCATGCATCTGTAACTACCTTATTGGATCCTCATTGTGACAAGTCTAGATGATTTCTGGAGACTTTTTTAAAAACTTTCTTTTCTTTTATAGGTACAAAGTAACAATTTCAGCTATGATTACAATACACAGACTTAAGTAGTGTATCAGCATTTCTCCAGATTTAGTGAAGCAAAACAGCAATGGCACAACAACTAATTTTATAGTATGCAGCACTGAAATTCTCCACCAAACATTTAAAAAAAAAAAAGCATTAACATGTTATAAAGTATGTTTTCCCTTAGCAAAAAACAATATGTATCTCATGGAACTTCTTTTATCTTATATATATGCTCAGAATTATTACATTTAAGAACAACAGTTTCATTCTCACATGAACTAGGTTCCATCCTTTCCTAAAAATTGTGTTCTTTGTGTTGCATGTTTGATTGCTTTTCCTTTGGGCTCTTTGAAGAGATCACATAAATAGTGGCATGCAACAATACAGGTCTAAACAGTGATAAATGGGGAAATACGCTTTCTGCTTAGAGTTTTTACAGCAATTGCTGATGTTGCAGTGAATTTGGTGCACAGCATGTTTACAACAATGAAAGGGCATGCTTATATACAGTACCTTAAGAGGTCAGAGAAGTAAATTTTCACTTAGACTCAAAGAACTGACATTCACTTCTCTCATGGCATGCAGCTGACCTAGAACACTAAGGAAAACAACATTGTTGAAAATTACATACTAGAAAAAAACAGTGGGAAAGAAAAAGGAATGCCAAGGACAGACGATGGAGAGTATGAACACACCCTTTCTTAATTGTAGAGGAAGCTCGTCTCTAGTAGTATTGCGGCTGCCGTCATATTTTTCTTCTTATTAATTCTTCTGCAGGGTCTAAAAAGTCACTCTGGGAACAGCTGCCAGATGTTGTTTGGATGATGTGACAGAAAATGTTATAATGCTAGATGAATCTGGCATATGTGCATCATATGTAATAAAGTTCTACCTGCAAGAGCAATGTTAATCTATGAAAATGACAAGTCATTGCTTAAGAAAGGCTGTGGCCAATGACAGGTAAATAACATGTAATGCTGTGTCTCACTGAGCATTTAGTATGAGCATGTCTAATACAACTGGTGCATTTCTTGGCAACAGGAAAAAATGTTTCCTGAAAAAACTAAAAAGTTGCTAAGTTAGAGAAGATTTGGTTTTCTATATTCTACAGTTAGTCTTACTTGGTTTTACTGACTAGTATAAGCCAAGAGATTTTATGACTATCTCCTCTACAAACTGCAAAGACGGCTGGAGATTTCAAAGTCATTTTTATTACATATATTTAAAAATTATTTTTCATTTTGTCAAAATTGTTCACAAATGTTTTATCATGGTTTGATTTTGTATTTCCTTCCTTTCTTCCTTCCTGCACTGAAAAAGAGGGATAGAAGAGATGGTAAAACAGTAAGCCATAATTTGTTGCCAGAGTAGAAAATTTTGGGAATAAAAACCTAACATTTTTGGCAAAGAATTCTAATTAAAAACATAGAATTACCAAGAAGTGAACTTCAATTGCATTAACATATTTCATTAACATATAAATATAGTTGGCCTGATTCTCATTTACAGTAAAGGTATTTCCCTGTACACTGCTCTGGAAGAATGAAGGGCCTCAAATAGGCATAAATTATACTTAACTCTCACCTTAAGTTCCCCAAATGGCCTTAGAGCAAATGAAAATCACATCAAGAATAAGTCTTACAGAGGTTATTATTAGACAGGCTATTAGCATAACAATTTGCATGATAAGACCCTTATTATGGGGCACAGTAGTTTTCCCCTTGTAAAGAAGTAGTTAAATAGAGCCTCCGGGCCAGGTTAGCTCTGCTCCACTATGCCTGCAGCCAAAGGCAAGTCTGAAGGGAAAACAAAGGAAGTCAACCTGGTTCAATCAAGGGAGATTGGCAGAGGAGACAGAACCTTGTCTGGCTTCAGTTAAAAAACGCTCTGATGGGAAACTGGAGAAGGATCCTCTGGACAGCTCAGGCAACCAGGGAGCACTGGGGGCAGACTCCTGGGTGCTATCAAAGCATGCTAGGATAATATTATCATGTTTTATACAGCTTATAACTTTACATGTCCATTTGCCGCTTCAGGCTCGCTTTTTTTAAGTATACTTCAACCAAAACTCTTCAAGTAGTTTGGAAAATTAGATTAAAACATATACACCATTTTAATAATGTGAAGCTTAGCAAGTAACATAGACCAAGCTTATTTATATTGCTCTTTTTCCAAGTGCCATATTTGAGACCCTGGCATCTGATTAACAGAAAGACTGAGCATTCTTAGTTGCAGCTGAAGTCAACAGGAACTGCACTTTAAGTTAGGTTACAAAATGCTAAGAACATTGCAAAACTCAGATCCCAGGTGTCTCAACTGGACACCCCAAATTAAGAGGTACCTGTGCCTCAGCTGACTCTCTGTAAAATAAGGATAATAACCCCTATCATCCTGCAGAAATTAAGTTCATTAGTGTTTGCAAATCACTCAGATGTTATCCTGACAAGCACCACAGAAAAGCAAATGAGGAAATTGATAACTCTATCCTCAGGATAGGTTTGAATCATGTAGACATAAGACCACTTGCTGAACCAAAGGAGAAAACAAAATATTGAATAATTGTTCATTAAAGAAACACAATCTATTATTTACACTGAATGAGGCAGGGGTTCTTTAGATGATACAATATAAGATCATGTAATTAAAGATATTTCATAAAACAATTTCACAAACCAAATTAAGGCTATACAAGACACTCTAACATTAACTCTGGCTTTTCCTCATTTTCATGTGCTTGATTTTTTTCTTATATTCATAAATGCTAGGGTCAGAAAGCACCTCAACAGATCGAGTTCAACCCCCTGCCTAGGCAGGAAAGAGTGCTGGGGTCAGACGACCCCAGCCAGATGCCTATCCAGCCTTCTCTTAAAGACCCCCAAAGTAGAGGAAAGCACCACCTCCCTTGAAAGCCCATTTCAAATTTTGGCCACCCTTACTATGAAGAAGTTTTTCCTGATATCTAGCTTAAATCTGCTCTCTGTTAGTTTGTGACCATTGTTCCTTGTTATCCCAAGAGGCGCTCTGGTGCACAGAGCATCTCTGCTCCCTTGCTGCGCTCCCCTAATGAATTTGTAGGTAGCCACAAGATCACCTCTCAGCCTTTTCTTGTGGAAGCTGAAGAGGTCCAGGTCCCTCGCTCTCTTCTCAGGGCTTGTCCTGTAAGCCCCTAACCATATGAGTGGCACTCCTCTGGACCCTCTTGAGTCTATCAACATCCTTCTTGAAGTGTGGCACCCAAAACTAGATGCAGTATTCCAACTGAAGTCTGACCAATGCGACATGGAGGGGAAGTATCACCTCCTTGGATCTATTCATCATGCATCTGCTGACGCATAATAAAGTGCGGTTAGCTTTGCTGATGATTTTGTCTCACTGATGACCCATGTTCATCTTAGAGTCCACTATGACTCTGAGATTCCTTTCCGCTTCTGTGCTGCTGAGAGGGTCACTTCCCAGCCAGTAGGTATGCTGGATGTTTTTGCACTCCAGGTGCACCACTTTGTACTTGCCCTTGTTGTACTGCATCCTGTCATGTACTGTCCACTTTTCTAACATGTCCAGGTTCACTTGCAATCATTCCCTACCCTCTGGGGTGTGCACTTCACCCCACAATTTAGTATCATCCACAAGCTTGGACAAAGTACACCCCCATCCAAGTCACTGATGACTTGTATTGAATAGTACAGGTCCAAGGACCCAATCCTGTGTGGCCCCACTACCCCATCCTTCCAGGTCAATACCAACCCATCTACTACCACTCTCAGGGTGCAACTGCTAAGCCAATTTACCATCCATTGGAGCATGTAACAATCTATGTCACAACTTCTTAATTTATTATGAGAATAGGATGAGATACTCTATCGAAGGCCTTGCTGAAGTCCAAGAAAATGACATCCGCCTATACTCCTGCGTCTAAGCATTTTGTGACCCTGTCAAACAAAACAAAACCAGATTGGTCAGGCATAACCTTAATACTGTTATATTAATGCAATGAGCATCTGTGTGGGTGTATAATTACATATAGCCATATATGTGTGTGATATAAAAGAAAATCAAGCAATTGAACAGCATAGGTCAAAACCAAGAAGTCTACATTGTGTGTGATGGTAGGTAGCAGAGTAATGTGTATGCATACATATGATTAATGAAAAAAAAATATATATAGAACATTTTACTTTTCAAACTAGAACCAACAGTGAATGCACTTTGAAAGTGCCTAAATCAACCCTTATATTTTTCACAGTTGGTTGTCTAAGGTTAAATGCCTACATGCAAATTTCATCACATATATAAAATAAGGAGCTGCTGGTCCTCTGCTCCTTTATGGCTATTTAGATTCATATATAACCTTTACCATCATATCTAATCACCTAACTGTGGATATGGGTACTTGATTCTAGGTTTGTTTGAAATATTTTGGCTTAAGTATCAATTATTCTAGACACAAATGTGTCTTTAGAAATTCAGACTTGTTAAGAGAATCCACATATCAACAGGGAGAAGAAGGAATAGCATGTCAGGCCCATGCTCCCTGCTATAGTGTTAGCAAATTATAATTTTTTCGCACTAGTCTCTTTATATGGGCCTTGTTACATATGATATTTTGAGACACACAAATACTGAATAGTGATACTGATAGCTTGAATTTGGAGCAGTCATACATTAGGACTAAAAACCTTCACCCCAAGCTGCAGAGCAGTGATTTTCCATTAGAAGACTGGTGGACAGTGTGGTGGACCAGTAGGGGGTACTTGTGCATTGAGTCATCCATCTCACTGTGCCCAACCACCTTCCAGGCTCCGAATGCCTCTCTCGGGGCGCATCACATCTGGCCAACTACTTTCAGGGAGCACACCACTAGCCTGGGGTTAAAACTTCCACCACCCAGGGATGGACTTGATTCTGGCTCTGTGTCCCCTGAGTAACACAGGGCTAGTAGCCCTTGTGGATACTTGATTCACTTCAAGAACTTGTGGGTGCTTCCCTCAGTCAGAAGCACAAGTAGCGATCTCCCTTAGTCAGCTGAACCAAGGGGACCCCAAGGCATAATCTAGACCTACTCACAATAAGTCTCCCATGCTAGGTACAAGGGAGAACTTTATTGGATACAAAGGGTAGGGTTGGAATAGGGTACAGGGTAGAGCAATATCAGAGAAATCCCATAGAGCGAACTGGCATGGCTGGGTAGTCTTTGATCATGCATCTGACTTACTGCAAACTATAGATCTAGTTAGTTCTCCAGTAGCTTACTCACAAGTATCATCCAGAAGCAGGTGGAGGTTCCCTCTGGAGGCAGGCAGTTTCTTGATCATGAGTTTTGAGAGAGAGAACAAATTTCAGATGGTCCAGCTCTTCTCTCTCTCCGAGTCTTCCTCATGGCTGCTTCCCCCTCCTCCTGGGCAGTCCTTAACTTATATAGCCCTTATGACCTCATTTACCTGGTCTAATGGAAGCCAGCACCTGTTGGCCATCAGCCAAACAATTTAAAATGCATCACTAGTTGCTGGGCAGAATGGCAGTTCCTAGCTCTCCAGGGAGCCCAAGTCCCTCATCCAGGTATGTGATGCCTGTCACGTAGGCAGAGGAAGCAGGTTCCTCCCCCTCCCCAGGAATGCATCCAGCTAAGGTTACCTAAAGAGATAGGGTAAGGTGTGTACCCTCTGCAGGGCCCATTTTAACCAAATTGTCACAGAGCAGAGTTTTTGGGGAGAAACAGGAGTGGCCTTTTGCCACACTTCCCTCCCCCCCTCTTTTAAAAGCTTGGACACATGGCTTTACAGAGCTATGGGTACGAAAGAGCGTGTTTCATTTGGAACGGTCACCTTTCACACCTAAACAGAGATTATACAACACACAAAACTGGTCATAACAATAACACACATTGAACATGAAAGCACATTGGGGAGCTCCCATGCCAGAGCTCTCTCAGGTGGGCCTGAGTCCATCCGACCCACTACCCAGGGTCCTTTTGTAACAGGGCATCTGCTATCAAACACATCAAGGGAAGCCAGAATGTGATGGTCAAGTTGAATTCCTGAAGCTGCCAGGCCCATTGTTGAAGCTTGGCATTGGTGTTTTGCATTGTCTCATTGTCTGCAACCACTGCAGTGGGGCATGGTCCAATAGGATGGTGAACTGCTGCTCCAATAAATAGGTCTCAGCTTGTTCAGCGCCCAGATGATTGCCAAACACTCCTTCTCAATAGATGACAGGTTCCACTTCCGAGGGATTAACTTCTGGTTTAAGTACACCACAGGGTGTCATGTCTCTTGGTGCTCTAGTAAGAGTACAGCTCCTAGTCCTGAATCAGAGGCATTAGTGGCTACATAGAAGGATTTATCATGGAGCAATGCCTTCAGGATCAGTTGTTTGATCAGGGCAGCCTTTAGAGTGTCAAATGTTTCTTGGAATCCCTGCTTCCAGAACACTGGATCAAGGCTGCCCTTCTTGGTCAGCTCATGTAGGGGAGCTGCCATCGCTCCGAATCCATAGACAAACCACCTGTAATATCCAGCCAGGCCAAGGAAGGCTCTGACTTGGTTCTTGGTTTGTGGAGGCGGCCATTCTCTAATGCCCTCAATCTTGTCCCACAAAGCAGCAATATGACCTCTACCCACATGATGTCCCAAATATAATACTTCAGATAGTGCTCGCTGGCACTTTTTGGCTTTCACAGTAAGACCAGCTTGCTTGATCTTTCCTAACATTGTGGTCAGATGAATCAAGTGCGATTCAAAGTCCTGACTGAAGATAGCAATGTCATCAAAATAAGCCATGGCAAACTGTTCACACCCTTGTAATGGGTTATTAATCAGCCTTTGAAAAGATGTGGGAGAGTTGCGCATACCAAAAGGTAAAACTGTAAACTCATATAGCCCCACAGGCATGATAAAGGCAGACTTGGCTATGGCATCTGGATCCAGTGCCATTTGCCAGAATCCTTTGGATAGATCGAGAGAAGAGATAACCTTGGCTGAGCTCAGTCAATCAAGTAAAGAGTCCATCCTGGGCATAAAGTAAACATCAGGGGTGGTAATCGCATTCATCTTCCAGTAGTGCACACAGAACCGGATGCACCCATCCTGCTTCCGGATGAGTGCCACTGGGCTGGCTCAGGGATTCATTGAAGGCAGATTACCCCTAACCCTTTCATCTCTGTGATTTCTTGTGTTATTTCTTGCCTCACCTTCTCGTTAACTGGATAAGGTTTGGATTGGATAGGGTGATGGCTGCCCGTGTCTATAGAATGTACTGCCAGGTTTGTTTTACCTGGCTTGTTGGAGAACACTGTCTCAAAGTCTTTGAGAGCTGTGAGCAGCTTGCCCTTGTCCTGGGAGGGCAGATGGTCCAGTAAGTGGAGTTCCTGTATTCCTGCCTCCCCATCCCAGTCACTATACATGACCAGCTCCTCTGGATCCTCAGGTGATCCTTCTACTGAGGAAATCCAGAATACCGCATCACTTCTATTAAATTATGGTTTAAACATGTTCATATGAACTATCTTAGGCTTTTTCCCACTCCTGGCCACTACATATCACATAGTCCATCTTGTCCAGGACAACATCAGAACCTTCCCAAGCTGCTTGCAGCTTATCTGTCTTCAGTGGCAGGAAAACCATGACCTTATCACCTCACTCAAAGGTACATAAATGAGCCTTTTCATCATACCAGGCACTTTGTTTCTCCTGGGCCTGGGCCTGGGCCAGGAAGTCTTGTGCCACCTTCATCATGTCAGTTAGCTTCTGATGAAAGCTGAGCACGTATTCTACCACAGAGGTCTTGGTGGAAGAGATCTACCCTTCCCTATCTTCTCTCACCAAATTAAGAGGACCCTAACTCATCTTCCAAACATCAACTCAAACGATGAGAACATGGTGGATTCCTGGGGCACCTCCCAGTAGGCAAAGAGCAAATGCAGAAGTTGCTCATCCCAGTCATTGGGGTTAGAGTCCTCATAAGCCTTTATCATACCTGTCAAGGGCCCATTGAATTTTTCTATGAGCCCATTTTTCCGAGGGTGATAAGCTGTGGTCTTGAGGTGTTTCACCCCACAGCACTCCCACAGGCACTTCTCACCTCCACCAGGAAATTCCCACCCTTGTCAGTCACAGTCTCAGAGGGAAAACCCAGCTGAAAGAAAATGGTTTAAGTACACCACAACCTTGGTTAGGGTGTCAGCAACTGCAGGTGCCTCAGTGGAGGTCAAGGCTATTGCCTCCAGGTACCGAGTTGTGAAATCCACTAGAGCCAGGATGTATTTCTTCTCTCTACGAGTCTTATGCCTCAGAGGGCCCACAATGTCTATACCCATTCTTTGGAAGGGTTGATCAATGATATGGAGGGGCTGTAGGGGAGCAATTCTCTTGTCTCCACTTTTGCCTGTCCACTGTCATGTCTCACAAGATCTGCAGTATTCTGTCACATTCTGGACAATTCTGGGCCAATAAAAGTTCACCTGCAGCTGCTGATGTGTCTGTTCCCTGCCCATGTGACCAGGACACGGTAAATCATGAACCATGGAAAGCAACTGTCTGAATTTATGAGGTACTATGAACTGGCAATGGGATTCCCAGGTCTTGGCATTGCTCTTCGGTACCTACAACCAATAGAGAAGTCCCTTATCCCAGACCACCTGTTCCCTCTTATCTGGGGTGAACTCTGTCTTTTGCTCCTGAGCCATCTACCGGAGTTCCTCCAAGCTGGGGCCTCTAGAACCTCCTGCTTGAACTCCTCTTGCCCAACTAAGCAATCAGCAGGGAGTTCTGATACTTCTATAAGGAGTGCACCTTCACCCTCAGGGATGTCCTTTAACTTCTCCCCAAGAGTCTCAGTTTCCTCTGCCACTGACTGACCAGACTCCTCCCTAGGACTGTCACTTAAGTCAACCTTGAGATTGCTAGTTTCCTCAATGGTCAGTGGCTGCTTGCAGTCTGAGGGCATCTGAATCTCTCCTTTCTCCCCTTGTGCCCCAGTAGCCAATTGGGTGACCAGGCCCTGGGGATTTTTCACTCCGCCACCTTAGCCTTTCTGCTCAGTTGACAAGTCACCACACTAACACGGTAGGGCTCTAGCTCTAGAAGGTGGCCCTCCTCCCTTTGCAGGTATTCTAGCTCCATAACATAATGTCCCACCCACATGGCAACAGGAGCCCCTTTCAGCACACCCAGTTCTATGCACATCCCGCAAGCACTCCTCTCAGTGGGAGGATGGGTTACCAGTACCTCAAATGGCTGGGACCCCACCCCTTGAATGGTAAGCATCCTCCCCAGCACTGTATCCGTAGGTGAAACAAGGTTGGTGTTGATTAATGACACACTGGGCTGTGTGTCCAGTTCCTCAGCAAGGGTTCTCCCATTTACCATTATCTTAGTCTGATTGGAGGCAGGGGTGCATGGAATCCTGGAATACTAGGGGAGTGTAGCTTGGGTGGTTGGTCTGTGAGGAGTTGCCACAGCTCAGTGAAATATAAGCTGGGTAATACTGATCAGAGATCAATCTGCCCTAAAATGGAATAACTTTGAGCTGTCTAATGAGTGCTTGAAACTAATTTCAGATGTTAATGTGTAGACAGTACAGAGGCTGAAAGCTCCAATAGCCACTCAAAATTACAGGGTTACAAGGCCTTTTTTCTCTTTTTCTTGGCACCACTGTAGTACTAGTTGTCAAATACACCAGCTCACACTGAACTCTTCATATATATCCAAACTAGGTATTATTGGTTCCTCAGGGCTTATTAGAAAGTAGTTCAGTGTCATTCTCTGCACTGGCTGCTTTCCTAATGACTCCTTTTCAATGCCACTTATGACTATATGAGGGGGGAAAATGTTTCAAACTATATTTAATTAATTCAGACTTCATTTGTTTAAACAACCATTTTGAATAACATAGAAAATGAGTACTAAGATTCATCCAGAAAGAATTATTAAACAGGTTGATAAATGATAATGTTTTGAGCCTAAACTGAAATGTGGTGATGGACAAAGCAACTATGGTTAATCTAGGCCATTTTTTTAAGGTGACAAATAATTTATCAGTGCATCCGCTTTTGAATGCCCAATCTGAGATACCATATATGTCTGTTTTTCATCAAGTGGATACTCAGCACTTTCTGAAAAACAGATTCTGTTAAAGTATCTTTGGTGCAGCACCCAAAATAAGGCACCTAATCTCTGCATTCACTTTTGGGATTGTTCATTTATCTAACTAGTTTTGCACAGCCATTAAAGGTCATTTAGAGCTAATGATCTGTTCTGAATGATCTATGCTGAAGTGAGTACATCCACCTATGCATTTTCAGGAATTAATTCAAATACAATCTAAAAATAATTAATGAAAACAAACACAAAGAAGAGCTCTTATTCCAACAATTTTGGCAGGAAACACAGCTTCTAGGTTTGCTGCAGAATTCAAAATAAGTGAAATATTAAGAGAGAAGTACATTAGCAGTTTTGCTGGATGCAGAATCTCAGGGGATATTGAGAGACAATGGACGGTGATAATTGAAAAGAGGATCTGAGATTTTATTTTAATTGGAAAACAAAACCACAGTGGTGAATATATTTAATATGATACATATTAAAATAATAAAATAATGCAATAACTGTAATGCTGGTGGCTGCAGAGATACTTCTGGACAGTATCACAACAGCTGCATTATACTGTTCAGAAACTGCAATCCAATTAACTGTATGACCATTTTATATATTTCAGTCATTATTTTATTGTGGCAGTTATTTCATTACAGGGGTGCCTAGCAGTTCCGTAGCAGATAGAGATCTGTCAGGATTTATGTAATAAATTCCCTCATAGAAGAGGTTTTGGAAAAAAAAAATACAGACCTCAGTTTTTATCTTTTAAGATTATTTATTTCCCTTGTGACTTGCAACCATAGTTTTTCTATTCCAGTTTTCGGTCTGTTGGTTGTACAAGGCTAACAGAAATGAACAAAAAACCGTAAGAACTTGTTTTTAACATTGATGACAGCAGATGTGACTAAGACTTCACACAGTGATCCAGAAGGTACAATATTTACAGTAGTCGTTTTCTGGAATAAGCCATGTGCCATCCAATAGTTTTGACTATATATGCTATTGTTATTGTTAGCCTGTATGAATGTTTTCCACATTCAGTCAGTCATAGGTAGTGGCTGTCTTGTTTTCCAAAGAATGACAAAGGATCTTTCCTCCTTTCACACAGTCTTTAATAGTAATTAAGATTCGACAATATTTTAAATCCAGATAGATTACCATTCAAATTGGGGCTTTTCATATTCTGTCTTTAGGAAGATGTTTGCTCATTTGAGTTACTTGGGATTATTGTATTCTACAAAGTGTTTAGGTGTGGCACCAACCCTAGCCAGTCGTGGCTAGTTTAGAACAGGTGCCATATGCAACACAGGTTGTGGACCAGCTGAAGTGGATGCCATGTGCCCTGGATTTGGCATGTGGAGTGAAGATAAGGGGTCCGTGGGCCTGATTTAGCCCATGGAACCTGTGCCATTTATCTAGTCCATGGATTGGCCCTGCACATCTCATACGGCCCACGGATTAGTTTGATCCCCTGATTTAAAACTTTTCTCAAGGTTTCAAGATATCACTAAGGTACTCAAGATTCTCAAGGTTTCACTAAGATATGGTATAAGTACAAGTACCAAATCAAAGATCACATGGCAATTAAACCTGGTTTAGAACTTAACTGAAGACTCTTCTTTCTGTATTCAACACTTTGACAAAGTTCAACTCAAAATAACTTCTAAGTTTGACAGCATTGTTTTTATCTATCAAATCATTAACAGCTAAGTCAGGCTTTGTAGTAGGGAATCCCTGAACCTATTACTAGTGAGGGTGGTGGGGGAGAAGTATAGGAAGCCTGAGGGCAAAATGACAGTAGACAGTAGCCACCCAGGTGAATTGAGCTAGGGGCTACAAAAGGGAGCTGAGGTCTTAGACAGTGGACTGAGGCTGAGGTTTCAGCAACAGAAATAGGGACCAAGGCCAGGAGAGCTGAAGCCTCAACAAGAGTTTGGAGACCTGAGTGGAAGTGCCATGATGGAAGCACAGATCCCATGTTTGAGTTGGACTTGGACATAGAGACTGAACTGGTCAGTGAAGGAAACAGAGGACTACTTCCAGACCCAGAGACCACCTCCTCAGTAAAGCCAAGGATGGCATCAAAGGCACAGCAGGATGGAGACTGGAAGTGAGGTGAGTCCTGAGAGTCAGCATGAGGGTCAGACCACAGGGAGCACCATGGGCCAGGCTGGCAGATCTACAAAGCCTGTTACAGGATTAGCCTGATACAGGAGTTGTGTTGTAGATCAGAATTGTAATGGGACCTTTACTTTCTGGAATTCTCCTATAAGTCCGCACTGTTCTCTCCACCATTCCATTCCCTTGTGGAAATGTGGCTGGAAGTAAATATTTAACAATTCATACTGTATCACAAATTGTAATAATGTAGAACTGAACTCTGGCATGTAACTGAGAAGAGTATGTCTCCCTATGCAAAACTAAACAAAATAAAATAGAGTTGCGGAAAACTTTTCTGTGAATTGATGACTTATGGACCTTGGGAGAAACAGAATCATTACAAATCTTGGACTACCAGATAACTACACAACACTTAATCCAGGCCTCCCTCAAGGCCTATCAACTAATGCTCATGGGTATGAGATGCTTCTTTGTCTTACCAGCCATTCTGCAAAAGAAGTGTGATTTGAGTTTGCACTGCAAGTCTTGTTGTACACTAGATACCACACCAACAATTATGGTTATCTAGAACAGGTCGTATCCTCTATTCTGGTGTCTATTCTGTATACTTTCTAACGGGTCATCTTGCAATCATATAGGACCATAGTATTAAAGTCATGGGTAACCCGACCTCCAGCCTAGGGCAGTTTCACAGTCTTTTAATTCAAATTATATACTGGACAAAGACTCATCTCACTTCTCCGCATGAAGTTACTGGGCCAATCATTTCTTGAATCTTATACAGCAACTTTGACAACCACAAGTATTAAAAAAAACATGACTCAGACCCACTAAAAAGATCACATTTTAAGAATGATGTGATTACAAAAATCGATGATATAGTTAAAGGTGATTTTATTTGCTTCCTTTGTTCTGATCTTTGGATTACAATGTCAAGCTTTTCTTCAAAGTAAGGAGAACTAAGAATAATTTTAATGAAATATAAGATAGTCACTCAGGAGTTGGGCTTGAAGGAGAACACCAAATCTCGCAAGACTGATGATAACACGTTAAATGTTCACAAGATTTCTGTCATTATTAGAAATTTCTGTGGTCTATATTTTAGCCATATAATTAAATCTCATCTTCTGCATGAGTAATCCACATTAATGAGGACTTTGGTCTAGATATTTACTGTTTATAAAAGTCATAAATGGTCTGTTGGAAAGCTAAACTTATTAACCCTACCTAAGAATTTTTATAAACCTCTTGCATACCATATATTTGCCAAATGTTCTTGCTGTATATGAATGTACCTGGACTTGGAATCAGAATGCTATCTGGAATAATATGCTTCCAGTATCCAATCCTCTCCATGTAACCAGATTAAAGCTCTGCAGGGGCTATAGCTACTGCCATTTGTTGAAACATCTGTAGACTTGGAAACACGATAAAATACTAGACCTGGGTATGTAGCCAGTAGATACTTTAGATCCTTAAAGCATACAGCCTTGTGTTTTATTCCAGACCCACACAGAATATTGTTTTAAGGAGTTCCTAAGAAGTTTGGCCTTTTGAGGTATGAATCCACTCCAGAATTTATCATACCCTGAAACTAGATCAATTGAGATAGAATTTTTAATGAAATATCAACTATAGCCTTGGATTTTTCAGGATATGTCATCATTCCTCTTTTACCCATTACGTGGCCAAAGCACCTGAGACCTGTCAGTCAAACTCTACATTTTACTCTATCTGACTTTAAGCACTCAGTTATCTTCAGTACTCATTCTAAACTTATGTCATGCACTTCCTGAGATTTCCCATAAACTAAAAGGTCATCCGCATAAACTTCTACTCCCTCCAGGCCTTGCAGATTTTGCTCATTTTTCTCCAGGAAAATTATTTTAATGTGCTATACTTAGTACTAAGTCTTAAATATTCAGGATCTGAATCTGAGAAGAAGCATGGTGTAATAGACAGAGCATTAACCAGGGAGTCAGGATACATGGATTCGAATCCCACACATGACACGGACCCTACTGTGACTCACTTCATCTCTTTGTGTTAACTTTTTCTCTCCTATTTTTTGCTTCTTGTACGCATTAGATGGTAACTTGTAGGCAACAGCAACTTCCTTGCAGTTTGTATGCACGGCACCTCACACACTGGGCCTTCTGTTTTATTTGGTGCTTCTAAGTGATTGCACAATGTAAATCATCTATGGAATAATGCAGAATGCTGGAGGTTGTTCATTAGATGGAGTATCTTGCTACCAGCATAATATCGTTCTAGTATTATGCCGATTGTCTGTGGATTTACAGGTAGAGCTTAAAGAGTTGCTTTTTTCACCTAAGTATACTTAAAGATCTAGAAATCCCATTAAGCAAACCACTTTTGTCTTTTGGCATACCAAATTCATTGAAGCCAATGAAGAGTCCCATTTCAAAAGTTATACCTCAGTCTTAGCCTACCCTAATGCTGACTTAAATGCCCCCTGACCCATACCATCTGGTAAAATTGGGTTCTTTGGCTTCTGCTAGTGCAGCTATATCAGAAAAAAAGGGGATGGGAGGTAAAGGAAAAAAATAAAAGAAAACAATCAAACAAAAAAAAGGCCTTCTGCCACAATGCACTCTCTCCATTAGGGAATACTGCCATCATAGCCTACTCAGCATCTCTGAACACTGTGGCAAAAAATAGCCCCATAATAACCAATGCTGTCGGTCTAGGAAAGTGATTCTTGGGGTGCCTTGATGTGCTTTCAGGGGTGCCATAGGATGCCATGTAATGATGGCACTGTTAAGTAAGCAAACCTGATTCACCCTAAACCTTCAATTTCAAGTAGAACTTCATAGTGTTAAAAACATTCTTAACTGTTGTGGTGCTTTTGATTTCTTTACAACAGAGTTATTTGCTCTAGTGTTTTTCTGCAGTCAAAAAGTGAGTGTAAACTAAGAGCTGGCATTTTCCAAGGGGTGCCTGAAGTCTAATGAGGTTAAGAACCACTGCTCTAGGAAATTATTGGCAAAGTCCCCATTAATGACAGAAGTATTGAGTAAATATTTCTTTTTCCTTGTAGCCACTATTGCCTTTTAATTGACCTAGCCAAATTACCTGAATCCATTTTAAATTTAACTAGAGTACTGCAACTCTTGAAATTAACAGACCAAGGCTATCCTAAAATGTTGTCTTTGACAGTTTCTAGATGATAGGCACTGCTCACCTTTGAAACAACTTAATTAACTCCTTTGCTGAAACAGATGCATTCCCAGGGTCAGATCCTTATTTCTGTTCTGGCCACAGGAAACCCAGTTAAAGGGCCTGAGCAGCAGGCATAAACTGTAAAATCTTTTGTTCTGAACAGAGAAAAAATAACTTGTAATCTGGTCAAGGCAATACCAACAGCAAACAAAAAATGTTAATAGCTGAGATAGGTACATAATGGAAGTTTAAAAGTGGTGGCTAAATTTAAAAAGAAAAAGTTTGTTTCCAAAAAGAGAAAATATATATCAATTTAATTTGAGGGTCAACCTATAATTGTTCTTTCAGTGAAAAATGAAATGTCTGATTTCATTTTTGTATAATTAAATCTTTTACTTTTATCAACTTCAGGTCAGTTTCTACTCTTTTGACAAAAAAATCCAAAAGTTTCATTTGAAAATATCAAAATGAAATGTTTGGGCATTTCCAAAGCAAAGCATTCCATTGTCAAGAAGATCAAAATGAGATATTCTGGCATTTAAAAAAATGTTCCCTATATGTTTTTTCAGCTGAAGCAATTCACTAAATTTAATTTTAATTCACTAATAGTTTGAATTCTCCAGAAAAATGCAAGTTTGGGGATGTTTCATTTGGAGAAATCAATCTATAAGCTCTACTTTTAACAGCAAAGAAAACAAACCAATTTTTTAACTCCCGATAGCTCCCTGTTTCTGCCTAGAATGTTCTCCATCCTATTCATTCCTGGTTTCTTCCTACATCTTTCTAGTATGATTCCTCATATTTTCACAACCATGGCATTCAGATTTTCCCCACAGAACTTCTTAAAGAAAATTTGGTAGTGTTTTTGAATGTAGTAGAAAGCATCAATTAAAGTAAAAGTTGGACAGGAAATTAACTGCCCAAATGGACAGTCCTGAACATTTTATTGTAACAATTCTTATAGTAGAATAAATACACCATGTATACCTAATGTAGATAATCTGCCCATTGTCCTTAGAAATAACAGGTCAGCACTTCCTTTCCTTCCCAAATTTTACAGGTTGCTTGAACTATGCCCAATATTATTTTAGTATCTTATGAATAAAACAAACAGATGAAGCACTACAACCAGGACTGAGGTCAAAACAATGAATAAGAATAACTAAGAGAAGTTATTGTATCCTACTGACTTGCTTATTTTCAGATACATCTAACAGACTTATAGGCTTCCTTCCTACAGCTCTATCAGGCACCATAAATGAAGTAACACATATGCAAAGGACAAGAGAGAGATGATTGTATTGACTGAAAATGCACAGGTTTGGATTACAATTGTCTAATAAAGGGAAAAAAAGCCATGGCTACGTGGTCCATGATCCTCCATGTATATCTGCCTAAGTATAAACTGCAAATATGGTACAAAGGTTGAAGGTTAGGTCACAGAGATGTGTGTTCAGAGCAAGCTAGATAAGCTGGTGATACCAAGTGATAATCTTCTGAAGAATAATGATACCATGCTGAAAGATCTGTTTGCCAGGGAGCTTCTCTGAAGTACTGTGCCTGCTAGGGCTCCCTGTGTGGGTAAGGCTCCACAGAACCTCAAACCAATGTCAAATTGGAAAACGCAGCTTTGTGGGTACATGCAGACATTACATTTAGATCAAACTAATCAATCGATCTAAGTACTGATATGTGCAGACGTTCAGGGAGGTTAAATAGGGCAAAAAATGGTTGACCCTAGTTCACTTGAGAAGGAGAACTATGTTGGATCAGGAACAGGTTAACCCAATCTACTGATCATCTGCACACATTTGAAGCACAGGATTAGGGCTGGGAAAGACCAGTTGTTGGCTCCAGCCTTGAGGTGCAGTCTTGCTAACTCCCACAACCTTGATGGAGCTATTTTTAGCTGCCTTATTCCTCATCACCAAATGAACAATCCCCCCAAGGGCCCAACAAGCCTCACTCTGCCCCCACAAATCTTACACCCCAACCCAGACCCACCAACACCCACCCGTCCATGGAACCACTACTCCCACCCACCCACCCACCAATCTCTCATGCCCTTTTCCACACCCTGAATTACTTAGATCAGTCTCCTGGCATGGTTACTGGCATTGGTGTATGTGTATACAAGGTGCTCTTGATCTTTGATCACATGGCTTAAAGTAAGCCACGTGATCATACATGAGGTTTGATGAGTGTCTGCATATACTCTTGGGGCCCCATTTTTATAGAAGATTTTAGGAAACTTTCATTTTTTCCCAAAGCAGCCCCAAGAGCCCAAAGAAATATATTAAATAGAGCTTCTTTCAACAACAATCCTTACCCCACTAGAGAGGACTTCCCTTCCTAATCCTACATGGTTGGCTGATTTAGTGTGGATGTGTGTGTGGGTGTGTTTTTTGGGGGGGTTGTTTTGTTTTGTTTTTTGAGACTAGTTGTTTATTTTTAAACAATATACTAAGATCATGGCCCTGTTGTTCCCCATCATTCTCCTAAATTTGAGAGCTCCACCATGTGAGACAAAAGATAATTCCCACTGTTACCAGTGCTAGCTTGCTGATTTTTTGTCTGCAAGAGATGAAACTGGAGTTTTACACTGATTACTTTCTTAAAATTAAGTACATAATACTTTGTAAGTTTACCAAAATAATGTTACCCAGTGACTAATAGAATGGCCACACCATTAAAGTTTGAAAAGCTCTATCTATTTTTTATAACTGTTTCAATATGCACTGCATTCCCTTCTGTCTCTCAAATTCTTAATAACCAGTCTGATCTCAAACTGAACTTCACATCATAATATACTCCTTAGAGCTATTACAGTACGCTTGTTGCTTCCTCCAGCTTGCAGCTTGACCTAACATGTGGGATGTAGCCTGAGTTTCCTTTTGTTGCTGTAAGACTGTAGCCTGAAATTGCCACTTCTGTTGCAATTATTGTTCTGTGACCCATTTCCTGATTATATCCATCTTCCCCCTTTTTGCAGAGAATGCCAGGAGATCCACTGAGCCCTAATTTTGCTTTCAAGTGGAGCATAAATGCCTTGAAGTAACGTGCAAATACACCTCTCTGTACCTGGGGTCTGGTTTCATTGGTAACTCAAAAAATTTATGTAAAATAGATCAACCTATGATGAAACCTCTTCCTTAAACTGGTTGTCTGTTCGTTTCCTATGGAACTCATAGAAATATTCCAACACATTTGCTCTTATACTGGTTAGAACGGAGACCTCTTACTGTTTTATGCACAGTATTATGTACAGTAATAAAATGTGGAGTGCCACAAGTTAGATCATTATTTGAAGTGTGGTGTGCTCAGTGCTGCAACTTGCAGCCATGAGGTCCATGAAGTTTTTGTGAAATCGTCCAAATACACTGAGCGTCTTGATGTCACCCTTCAGATCTTCCCCACTACAATTTCTATGCCAGTCTACAAGAACCTGCAGGTTGTTAGACTTACTATTGTGACTGAGCACTAAAGCCGGGTAAAAAAACGAAGTAGATTTTTTTTTGTATATAGTTTGAGTAGGAAAAGAAGAATCAATTTTATATTTTGACAATGGTATTGAATTTTTCAATTAACCATATTTAATAAAAATTGAGGATTTTGAATCATAATGAACTGTGGGGTGACTTACTTGAAGGTGTCTATATTTCTACAGAGGATCTTAGAGGCTAAGGCTATGGTCTACAGCATCAGCCTTTTCACTGACATTTTCAACAACCATCATACTTGCAAATGAGAATAGTTATTTAAGATTTTTTAAAAAAATGACAAAAATCAAGATAATGATGCAATAAGGTGAGGAGCTTCCTAAAAGAAACTAAGCTAGAATTGCTTTCTCTGTGGTTTGTAAATGCCCCTAGCTTATACTGATCTTCTCAAAAGTAACATAATAGTTTAATATGTTCAAGGCACTCATGGTGTACAATATCTCTTTTAGTACTTTTCCTGGCCACCATAATTTTTTCTTTCCTCATGTAGTTCACAATTCTGATATCTTTTCCTAAAGATGTAATCTATATTATACCAGTCATTGGACAAACGGATGAAATTATTTTGCTGCTCTACTCTGTTTTTCTTTCAGGCCGAGATGTTTAAAAGTCAATTGAAAGCATTGGGAGCAGAAAGTCTTCAAAGTATCTGGAGAAGCAACATTCTCACTGGTTAGGTTATGAATCCAACCTTAAGTTACTGTCTTATTGATATACTTCATTTTATCGAGCGCCCAGTTCTGCCCTCCGCTCTTTTTTTTTCTCTCTCTCTCATTTTTTTTTTTTTTACAAACAGGGTAAAAACAAGCCCCAAAGAATATTTTTAATACAGGGGATTTAAATCGGCTGAGGCAGAACCATCAGGATTCTCTCTGGACTAGGCAGAGCTTTCTCTCTCCCCAAATAGCAGGTGCTTCTGGGCTGCAAAGATAGCAGATAATTGCTATGGTATTGCTGCAGCCTAAGGAGTTCCATAAGATTCAGGCAAGAACCCACAAGGGCCAAGAATTCAAAAGGACCAAAGTGATTCTTTTCAATCCCAGGAATGACTCTGAAAAACCTAAACATTTTTAGTTCACCTACTGTTGATCTGCAGGCTTGTAAATGCAATCATGTAATGGAAGTCATAATTCACAGGAGGATTTTCTTTTGTCTTTTCAGTGCATTCTTTTCGATTAGCTGGTCTAGACTTAGAATGGTAGTGCTTTCTCCCTGCTGCTACAAACTTTGATAAAGAACAGAAGAAAACCCTCAGAATGACTTGCTTCTGTCTCATCTTATTTAGGACAAATTAAGAATCTACAAGAACCCCTCCCCTCTCATGCTGCAAAACAATGTTCATTTTAAATATTTCTATACAGTTCTGTGTGATGTCTTTTTACAAGCCAAATCCTATTTGCTTTAGTCGTGGAAAAAATGTCACTTTATATCATCATGGAAGGCACAGCTAGTCCTAAGGGAATACATTATATGAATTAAACTAGCACAGGGAGGGATAATATAATGGAAAAAGGAAAGAAATCAAAAAGAACACTCATGTACCGATTCGGCAAAATGCTTAAACATATGTTTAAGTCAAGCATGTGAGTAAGTGCTCTACTGAATCAGAGTTTAAATGCATTAAACAAGACATAACACAAAATCTCTAAAGAACAACCATGACTTCCATATATCAGTTTATGAAGTTCATAAGAAGTGGCACAAAATGAAAGCATCCACTGTTTTGATTAAATATTTCAAATGACGATTTAATTAATTGTCTACAGAAACAGTTAAGGCATTTTTTGTAAGCAACAATCAAAATTACGCCCATGCTGACACTTCCATTAGCTGTTTGAGTTAATTAGATCCAGTTTCAGTGCCATTTATAATGCTGCCTTGATCAAATAATCCAGTACATTATATGATATTAATTTTACAAATTGATTTCAATAGCCCACAGTAGATCTGAAAAGTGGTAATGTGACCTCCAAGACAAGAAATCTTACATTAGTAACACACCATGAAATAAAACCAACTACACAAAATATAACCTGAATCTCACTAAGGCAGTGACAAAAAGCACAAGCTTGACAGTTACAGCACAATCCTATTAATTTTGAAGCAGATACAACTATCTGCTTCTTTGACTCTTTAAAGATGCAGGTGGGAAAAGAGGCCAAGTTTAAGCTTAAATAAATACATTTGTTGAATTTAACAAGAAAACAAAACAAAGAGTTAAAAGAAAACAGCAGAAAGAGTAATAATTGCTTGCTCCTGACTCAAACATGCACATCTAAGATATTAAGCCTAAACATAAGATAAATATCTCATGGTATTAATGACATAACAGCATCAGTTAACAGGAGATGGTAACTTTAATACATGTGCAACGCACGGGAAAACTGATTAAGAGTGGTCTTCATTTTCTGGCCCTCAGTCCCCTGACATAGCTCAAATATACAAAAGGTCACATGGCAAGGGTCAGTATTCACTGACTCCAGAGAGTACTATACCTGTAGCAGTTGGTGAGTTCAATCAATCAAAAAGCACTGGTACACTAAAGCTTGAGTCATTATGTAACAGCAGCAAGGTCAAAACTTATAAGGAACGAGGAAAGAGATTTTTATATCTAGCAGCCAGAAATCCCAGTCTACCAGCTAAGGATTAAGGTAATAACCTGAAACATCTTGGGAAAATTTCTATCAAGCATAATACAAGTATGGAAAGGGCATGTATCTATTCATATACCTATTGAATTTATAATTACCCCAAAGAAATCATTTTTAATTTTAATCTGATGATCTTGATTCATTGCTGATACAAATTTTAAAATAGCTTTTTTATAATGCAATACTGTTTGCATACATTGTGGAATAAGAGGTAACATGGAAAGATTCATGCCAAAGTCCCTGCCTGCTGTGAAATGTACCATAGACTCAAAGGCCGTGTCCAGACAAGTGCGGACGTGCAGTATGTGGCTCTGCAGACCCATCTGCAGCTCCACACAATGCATATGCAGGCGTTCCCCACACTGCTACCCTGCGGCATTGTGGGGGAGTAAAGGGGAGAGTTTGACTCTGGGAGATCCCACGGTCAAAAACCCCACATCTAAGAAGTGTGGATCTGCACACGTGGCAATAGTATGCTCTGCTCAAAACCAGAGCCTGGCCGGCTAGAGCCATACTCCAACTGCTGGCTAGGCTCTCAGCTGCAGGAGTGCTGCATCCACAGCTCCCCAAGGCCTCCAGGACCCCAGGCAAGGCTGTTGGGGTCAACATAATTCCCGGCCCCGGTCTTCCCAACCTTACCAGGGATAACCTGCTGTGTGCCAGAGCATGTGTGGCATGGGCATTCCTCAGGGACAAGTAGCAGTGGCTTAAGGTATGCCACAGCTACTTGTCCCCAGGAAAAGAAACATCCACACTCATCTGCACATAGCCAAAAAGAGCAAATTCCAGTAGAGAGGATCTCTCTGTATTGTCTGATCCCTGGGTTTCAAGAAAATACATTTAATTGACCAAAACCCTCTTGTTTTGTGCCACTGAGAAGTACTGTCTGCTAATTTTTTTTGTCTGACAGAAGAAACATAATCAAGTTAATGAATGGCATTTGTAGGCAAAGGACCTAGAAAGGAAGGAGGAATAGGCAGAAAAGGAGGGATTGGGTCTGTAAAGGGTAAGTTTTCTAAGTGTGTAGTACTTCCACAACCTAGGGTAAATCTTAACCACAATGGTGTCACTGAGAATTTTGCCACTGACTTCAGTTATATTAATATTTTCACCCCTATTCTGTTTAGTTTAAGTGTTGTAAAATAAAAACACATCCAACTATTCTAAAAAGCGATGAAACGAAAAGGTGTCAAGCAGCTAACCTCATGAAAGGTGATGCAGAGCACAACATGGGGTTACCATTACAAATTATTTAGCAATTCAAAACAGTTCAGAAGAATGCATGTAGATTCCCATTAAATAATTCAGTCTGAATGAACATCAACCCCTCTCATGCTGGCTAATTCTTTTTCTGTACTTCTCTTGATGGGAAAAAAGGCAGCCCTTTATTCAAATGCCTGGCCCCTTCTGGCTCATATGCTTGATTTTCAGTGCTTAGTTATAAAGAGAAACTTAAGCTAATATCCAGTTTAGGTTCCCAGTGCATGCGCTCTTCAAATTTTCTTTGTAATGTTTCGGTTTCACGTGGCTTATTATAGATATCTAGGACCTTCTAATAGTAAGGGCAAGATGGTGACTTGAACTGTGTAGCCACAAAAGGATGTCACACAAGGGATAAGAATCACATTTACATCTCTCCACTGGAAATTCCCAAGTATCCAGGAATAAGCTTTCTTCCCACCATATCTGGTGAAAGTAAACTGTTCTGTGGGTTTTACAAACCGTTGGGTATGTAATCCCACAAACATATCAATTCCTATCAATCTCCCTAGACCTACTGGCATGTTATCTAGAGAGTAGCTACAGGGATTTCACAGATATAATACAAGTCTAAATTGGCTCAGGATTTATATGCTACTGATTAACACTGTTGCATCATTGTGACTTTGCAGTAATGGTAATACATTTATTATTAAGGTATAACAATGAATTAGCTTTAATAAATAACATGCAATCTGAGATTCAAGAAAGCAGAGTAGCAGGATTCCAAAATTATGACCCCCATGTGGCATTGCTTTTTATATGTCCTTCCTTCCAAAAAAGAGCTGCAGCTGTACATTTAATTTCTTTTGATATATAAAATTGATACACTTTTCTCTGTTACTACATGTTTATTTAAAGTACTTGCAACTCTCTTCACTTAATTAATGCACTCATTTGAATGTCTCTAAATGGTGCTGAGCCTCAATGTATTTGAACATTCTCTTTTTTCCAACTAACAGTCAGCATTTGCCACCTGTGTTAATATGGCAAATAATGCTATATTTATCCATGAAGTGCTTTTGTACTCAGATCCCTGGAAGTGAAACATATCAAGGCTTTCATATCTGTTGAATACCAAAGTTTATAACTAGTCTTAAAAAGGATTTAATTCTTAGCAAGGAATAATTGATCATAGTAAAGTGTGCCATGAACCTTGATGCTTGCCTTTAGGGCAAAATAGGAGTTGAAGAGTAAGATAGCAGCAAAATGATTACTGGGCAATCATGCACAATTTACAATATGTCACTAGGTCACTAATAAAAATACATATAGTATGCCAGAACTTCCCTTTTTATCCCCTGGCTAAAGCAGCCACAAAAGCAGCAAAAAACTATAGTCACGGACCAATGCTCACTTGGTTTCAAAAGTAGAGGGAAAGCTGATGCTTTGGAGCAAGCAGCAGCTATTATGCTCTGACTTCTATGTGGCTACACTCCTATAGCAATAGTTGGAGTTAAATCATTCCACATTTAACCCTGGGTGATACAGAGTAAATGTTGGAGCAGTTTTGCCACATTTGTTTCACTGCTTCTGTAGAAGGGCTGCTGCATATTTCAGAGCAGCAGCTGCCACCCACCTCTTTAAAAGCACTGCAGATGAATGCTTGCCTACACCCTTTATTGACATCTAATCCTACTTATATTTAGGCTATGTCCACACTGCATATTTAAGTGTATTTAGCACATGTTAATTAGCACAGGGCAATTGAGTCAATTTTTTAATGCTAGTGGAAACACTAAACAAACGTATGTTACGGGATACGTCTTTTTGGTTTAAACATGACAAACAACAACATGTGTGTCCACACTACAATGCTAGCCATATTATTTTACATTTAAAACACCACTGTATACAGGGGATATCTCTAGATTTTTATCTTTTACTACTACGAAGAGGGTTAATCTCAGAATCACAGGGTTAGAAAAATTCGAAGTCCCGACAGTCTGGCAGCCTACAGAGATGAGAATTTGGTATTCCAAAACTGCCCCAGATAGATGCCTCTTCAGTCTGTTCTGGGAAAGCTCCAATGAAGGAGATTCCACAATTTCCTAGACATCCAATTTTCTTATTTTTCTTTTTCCTGAGATATGATTCAGATCTGCTTTGCTGAAGTTTAAACCCTTTTCTACACATCCTTCTGTGTTAAAGACAAACAAACAATATTTCTCCATTTTCTTTTATGGCAGTCCTTCACATATTTCAAAACCTGCTACCATATTTTCTCTTTTTAAGTCTAAATATACCAAGTTCCTTCAATTTTTCTTCAAATGGCTTGCTTTTTCTATGTTCATCACTCAGGTCTGGACCTTTTTCAGCTCCTGTGCATCCTATAGTATATGTTGTGGCCAAAACTTGACACAGTACTACAAGTTGAGGGCTTCCCAGAGCTGAGTAAATTAGCACTATCACCTCCTCTGCCCTGCATACAACGTGTCTGTCAGTGGAACCTCAAAAATCACAGCATCACATTGCTGATGCCTTCTAAATTTCTTCTCTACCATAACCTCTAGATGTCTCTTGGCTGTTCCAGTGCCTAGCCAGTTCTCTCTCAAGTGGGATCTGTGCATTAAGTTTAATTCCTGATAAGTAACATTACATTTATCTGTATGAATGTTATTTTTCTCTATGTTTTTCAAGATCCTTTTGAATCTGCAAAGTGCTTTCAAACCCTTAATGTTTTGTGCTATTTACAAATATGATCAGTAAACTCTATCCTTGAATTCAAGTTATCAGGAGAATGGCACAGAACAGACCCCTGTGGAACATAGGTTGATGGAAGCTCCTAGCAGTCTGACATTGATCCATTTATAGTTATTTTTGGCTTATGGATATTCAACAAATTATGCATCTCCTTAATGATGTTTATTCTGTCTGGCCCACATTTTCTTACTTAAGAGAATGGCATATTGTGTCAAAAGCCTTATTAACATCCAAGTAGATTATATCTATTGCATTTTCCTCATTCACCAAATTTGCTACTACGTCAAAAAAAGGAATCAAGTTGGTTTGACATGATTTGTTCTATTCCACTCTAACCTAACTTCAATTTATGTAATACAAATGAGATGGTTTTAATGGGTTTACACATTCATTCATACAAGTTTAGTGACAATATTGGGCACTTCAGTCCAGCCCATTCAGATTATCTAATGCAGCATTTATTATTATTATTATTATTATTATTATTGATTCAAGGACTTTCAAAATGTGCCAGCTTAGAAGTCTGAAATCCTCTATGTTACATGAAAGAATTACATCTTCAGCAGAATGAATCAAAACTTTTCTATCTGTCCCAACTTCAATGTGTTTGAGCTCACTGTGGGAATTGGAAGGATCAATTTTATCAGTGCAAATACAGTGAATTCTTAATTCTCACACATGCAATTCTCTCTGTGTTTAGACTACTCACTAGCTCACTTTTATGTCCTCTCATTGTCTGGTATTTGAGGAAAGGTACCAGTTCCTGAAGACAGCTCAATAGCAAACCATTACACTAACGCCTTCCATTCAGACAATAGGCCTCCTGGGAGAGGAACTAAAGAGAGCAGTCTAAGAGTATACACCTTAGAGTCCTCTCAGAGTCCTTTCTGCAAACAGACTACTCAAAAGCATAGCTTTGAGCACCACTTGAAATCCAACTTCATTCTCTGCTTCCGGACCTACACGCTGAAAGCCTATTATTTTAGGACTACTTGAATCAAGAGACTCTCCTGCTCCAGTTATGTCAATGCTCAGGTCATATGCAGAGTGTTTGTGTTAATCCCAAGTGACACACCATCTATTGTACTCAGCCCTGCTCTTGCCATTCAGGAACTGAGGCTCGAGACTACTCCCTACGTCCAAAGTAGGTATGGTGTAGTCTCTAAAGCATTGCATTTAGATTGACAAAATTGGGTTTAATGTGGTAGAAATGCTAGGTAGGCAGGTGTTCACCGTGGATAGTCTGGTCTAAAAATGGTATGCATGGTTTCAAGTTAGACTTTGTCTCACAAGGTCTAACTCTAGACTGATAGTGCTTAGAGTGATTTAATGATTGTTTCTGGTGGGTTTCCCTGGTGCTGATGTCCTGCTGCTCAATTTTGTGGGGGAGAGGCAGGTGAACAACAATGTCCACAAAGGTGTCTCAGCACATAAAGTAGTTTAGGAACCACTTCCTGTTTTGTCAGGTGCCCAGAATGATTGACTCTTAACACTTGGTGCTAGTCTCAGAGCCCCCAAATCATCACTCAGTGGTCTGGACATGCTCCTACAGCTTCCTGGAGTTCATGGTGTTCTGGGTCTCACCGTCTCTGGCCAGTTGAAAGTAGTCAGCCAATTCCAGAACTGTCTGTAGGATTAGGTAAGTGGCCCTGCGTGGGACATTAGACTCCTGGGTCCTAGGCAGAAAAGCATGTGCCATCATGAACACCTGGGTCATCTTCAGGTGGGCACTTGTAATGTCCCACAGACTCTAGTGACAGTCATGCATGGTGACAAGAAGTATGTACTGCAGATCCTGGGTCCATGGGCTTGTGCATGAGGGGTAGGGATAATATGTCAGTGTCCAAGCAGAAAAGCTGACACTATTGCAGTTAACAAGGTAGGGAACTCACTCTGGGTCACTTTTGGAATACTCTGGGGTGGGAAGGAGAGAGGGGTCACTGTGATGGGAGTTCCCTGTGGGGGATATGGTCTCCTGTGGCAGTCTGTCAGGTAGGACTGCCCTGCATGCTTGGCTGTGCTTGGCAATCTCTGCCAGCCCAGGTAGACTGTAGGGCATGCTGAGATGTGTGCCAAGGTGGCAGGTCCTGGCCATGGATTGTCACTAGCACAGGTGCTGTTACCCCTGAATGCCAAACAGTTCCACAATGTTCTACCGATAGGGAGCACTGAGCACTTTAGGTTAATTTGAACTCTTACATGCACCCTAAATTACCTCTGACTTTGGGATGTCGAATGGCCAGTTCTCTTCATGGACCAATACATTTCTTCCAGGAGGGAATGATCAGCCTATCACCCATACCCGTTTAGTTCAGTAGGGATGTATCTTGTAGCACAATTTTCATAAATAATACTCTAGAACCTGTGCAAAACACTACTCTGTGATACTTATATCTGTTCACAGTGTAGTTACATGGACACGCAGTATCATAAAAATACTGCCATGGATTTCTAAGAAATGTACTTATAACTTCAGAAACTAGTTGACATTGTTTTTATGTCTTACATTACTTCTCCTTTATTCCTTATTGAGAAGACCTAAGAATTTAAATGAAAAATATTATGCTGTTCACCAAAGAATTTAAATTAAAAATATTATGCTATTTACCATGGTATCATTATGAAAGTACCTATATTCATATAATAATTTATAGCATGCTTTCACTATGATTTTACATATGTTCTGTTTCTTTTAATTTTGCTTATTAGATTGCTAAATTATGTCCCAGATCATAGATGAAATTTTCAAGAACAACTTTGGTATAAATATCCAAGGAAAAGTCAGTAGGACTTTGCTTTTATTAAGACAACCTTCCATTAATCATATGCCATACATGGAAAACATTAACAAACATTTAGTTTTTAATATGTAGAAGTTGAAACTATCCTGAATTTGAGTAGTTATGGTAATTTTAATGAAATTTTCAAATGTAAAAGTAAAATAAACTATTTTACCTTCCTTATTTCCTCTCAACAAGACAAAATGTTTCATTTCAATTTTATATTGTCAAAAATAATTTATGTAATTTGTTTTATAGTAAGGCAATAATATTGGTTTTATATTATTGATGTTACAAGTTTTACAATTAATATTTTGTACTGCAATGTTTCAACATTATCAGAAAGGAATAATTTGATGCTCTTGAATCAAAAGCTTTTGGCATTGTCATTCTAGTGGAAATTTTGAAATGTCATGTTTTCATTCAAATTAGAAAACAAGAAATATCAAAATGCCATAAAGAAGTAAACAAATAGTGAAGTGAGAGTAACAATTCAACCTCAGAACCAAACTGCCTACCTATTAGGCTCTGGGTAGTTTATGAAAGAAGGATGTATATAATATTTGTCTTCCAAAAAGATTTGGAATCTTTGGAAGACAAGCAAAGTATGGCCCTGAGTCACCTGACCACTTCAGAACGTGGTTAACTTTAAGCACTGATAGCACTGCAGACATCAGTAGCACTATCAAGTTTTTAAAAATTAAATATGTACTAAAATACTCTAGTGAATTGCCTGAAACCTCCCACCCTGAGCCCCAAATGCGATTCCTGCTGCTTTTGCTGTTATTACTCCTACTACTGGTGCTATTTAGGTAATGATTTAGACTTGTCAGAAACAGGAACTTTTATTTATGGACAGAGTCAAAATTGTTCATTGTTGGATAATAACATTTAAACATTTTATATACCACATGGCACTATAAAATTCCTCTGTCTCTTTTCTCCATCTATCATAGAATTCTTTTTTTTGAAAATGTCTTATACTTTGGTGACATACGCTACTCAGTCACCTTGGCAACAAGAATTTTCCCATTATGGAACATATTGTATTTTCAAATTTTGTATATAATAATCTGTAGCTATTATTATCTAGAAACTGAAAGTGAAGCGGTGTTTTGTGTTTCATATTGTTAAGTTGTTATTGGGACTGGAAGATAGAAACCTATAACAATGTTCATAAGTTAGTTAATATGTAGCTATCTCACCATCAAATGCTGAACAAACAAAATTAGAAGCAAATCCAAAGTAATACTCAAGCTTCTGTAGTGGGATGAATTTAAACACTGTAATTTAGGCACCCAAGTCCAAAAGTGCAATCCTGAAATCCCACACTCAGCTGCTGCCTAATTTTGGAGGGTGTCTAAACTATATGGATTAAGTTTTCAAACTTAAATTTCCCCATACAATTGAAATTCTGCTTTTGTGAGTGTCCATTAAATCCTCACTCTTACAGTGCTGATTAGCTTGGCATCTTACCTCATGTCTAGCACTTAATTGGATCCAGACACAAGGCCTTCCTTTGCTTATCAACTTTATGAAGTTTTATCTGGTAGGCTTTTACACACTGCTTATTGTGCAAAACCCCTACATTATTGGAATCAATACAAAATACCATAGCCATTCCTTTCTTTAAACCAAGATCTCTATTTCAGGCCCTCATGCAGGGCTCGCAACATCTAGTGCACAGGTGGCAACCTGCAGCTCCAGAGCCACATGTGGCTTTCATTAGTTAATATGTGTCTTCTTGAATCTTTGCACAAGCACAAGGTGACCAAATAGAAGCTGGTCACCCTTATGCAAAGATTCAAGGAGACACATATTAACTTCTGAAGAGTTGCATGTGGTTCTGAAGCCGAGGATTGGCTATCACTGGTCTAGTGGTTAGAATACTGCTCCAGTGTCAGTGCCCTCTCTTCCTTTACAGAATTTCCACTTCATATCTCCTACCTCCCAGGAAATTCCTAAACACAATGCTATAAGCTATTTTGTGTGTGTGGGAGTACTCCACCCCTGCAAGCTACACAAAAATGGATTCAAGATATATTGGGCCAGAAAGAGAAAGCACAAGAGAGAGCATGCCCCTGTATGTTTGTGGTTAAGGTTATTTAGGATTCAGTTGCTTTTGATGGAACCAGAGTTCCATTCAAGGGCCTCCCTCATTCTCTGGTAAGTACTCTAACCTCTAAGCTAGTCATGCTCCTTTTAGTTCTCTTTCAGAGAATATTTTGAATTGTTTCTTACATTCTTTAATGCCAGAGTAAACTCTTATCAGGTTGTTAGTGTGGTCTCCAGGGAAAGAGAAATTATATTTGAATTCTTTAAGGAGAAGGATGAAATTGAATCTCAGTTTCCTATATCCTGACAAGGCTACTTGATAAATTAAGGCGTCTGGCTCTGGTACTGGCACCACCACCATCCACACCATCTCTTTCCCCTTTCTTTGGCCACAAAAGAGGTGTTTTTAAATAAATGATGTAGCCATGTACATGGGCAGATCTGGAATTTTGAAGGGGTGAGAGTGGTGCAGATGGCAAGGTGCATCATCACATATAACATATATTTTTCTCCAAGGGGAAAAAAAAAAGCCATGGAAGCTTTCCTAATTTGCTAGGGACCTAGAGCTATATTATTCAGTGCAAGTTTGAAGCAAAACAAATATAACTTCATTAGAATGAGTCACATACAATCTGCAGGGGTATAAAGTAGGAACTTCATTACCAGAAGCAGCTAACAGACTGCAGAATTGCAGAACAAAGGATAGCTTGAGTGGTGGAATATCAAGGCCATTAAAGAGAAGATTGGTGCATTAACACCTTTGGAATGAAGTATTAGAAGGGATCAAGTAGATTATTATGAGCCATGAAGTCAATTGACTCCCCCAGCATTGCTTCATTAGAAATGCTGCTGCCACTGCCAGGCATTTGGTTTTAAACTTTGTGGAGAGTGGGAATCAAAGGGTGGGGCAGTACACCCTCCCTGGATGTGCTCACAAAATATGGTAGTTATGTTGAAGTCTAGAAATTTGAACTGTATTGTGTTAAAACTTAATGAATTATGCTTTCAATCACCATTTACAGTTTGCGTCTACCATGTGTACAACCAAAGTTATTAAACTTTAAAGTTGCACATGGACTTTATAAATGCCCTGCATCTGTGGAAGTGACCTGGCACTCGTGGAAGCTGGTGCTTTATATATCTACTTTGGCTTACTTCAGACTAAGATGGGTAACTACACCTCTTAGCTAACCATATAGCATCATGCAGATTTAATATTTAGACTACAAAACTTTCTGCACATTTCTGAGCAATTTTTCCTTCCCTTTTAAAGTGGCTAACAGTATTTTTGTCCATACTGTAATGGTTCAGTTCTCAAGTACTTGATTCTCCTGAGGCACAATGCAGAAAACCTGTGTTAAGCCACAGATTCTGGATTCCACTGTGCGGATCAAGAGCCTAAAATTTAGTCATTGCAGATTTCATGGTTGTAGCAATTAAGTCATTATAGATCACATATAAATATATAACCTATACATATACATAGGTTATGCTATAACCTTTACATATATGGTTATGCTATAACCTTTATATATATTTACTGCATGCTATGGAGTAACTATATATCCTTCAACCATTATTCTAACACTAGCAAATTGCCTATCGAGAATGATGGGGTGGGACAATAGGGATGGAGATGGGACAATAGGGATGGAGTCCTGTGCCCAGCTCTGGGCTTCACCTCCCCACCCCCGTGCTTTAGGTTAAACCCTGCCCGCCCTCCAGTTCAGGGCTGACTCTACTCCACCCCTCACCTCTTCCTTCAGGTCTGACCCCACTCCTGCTAGTTTCGGGTCTGACCCCACCCACCCCCTCCCTGCCCAGTTCCAGTGTCACCCTGCTGCACCCCCTCTCTCCCCACTTCGGGTTCAACCCTGCTTCCCCCCACTTCGTCCCCTGCTTGAGTCTGAACCCACTCCCTCCTTTCCCCCCTGCTTTGGGCCTGACTTCTCTCCTCTCCTCCCCCAGTTTGGGTCCAACCCCACTCCACCCCCTCCCCGCACTTCCAGTGTGACCCCACACCCTTCCTCCCTTCTGGTTTGGATTCAGCCTCACTCCCCCCTGCCCAAGCATTTCAGGTCTGAACCTGCCTCACTTTTCCCTCCTGGTTAGGGTCTGATCCTGCTCCACCCTCCTCTCCTCCTTCAAGGTCTGCCCTGCCCCCCTTCTCCCTGCGGCTTTGAGTCTACACCCACCCCCCTTCCCCCCACTTCGCTTATGACCACATACACCCCTACCCCCACCACTTTGACTCTGATCCCACCCCCTCCCCCCTGCTTCAAATCTGACCCCACCCCCTCCCTTCTTCCCAGTTCAGGTCCAACCCTGCTTCCCCTCCCCCACCACCACTTCAGATCTGACCCCATCCCCCCTCCACTTGCTACTTCAGGTCCAACCCTGC
>JAGPOW010003316.1:17955182-17987660 GCA_030014935.1 Caiman crocodilus | reverse complement strand
TCCCCCCTCCACTTGCTACTTCAGGTCCAACCCTGCTCCACCATCCTCCCTTTGCTTCAGGCCTGACCCCACCCCCTCCTCTTCCTTCCCCTCCCCCCCACTTCAGGTCTGATCCCACCCTCCCTCCCCCACTTCGGGTCATACCCCACACTCTCTCTCCCCCCTGGTTTGGGTCCAACCCCCTTCTCCCCCTCCCTCCCCAGTTCAGGTTTGAGTCCCCTTCCCTCCACTTTGGGTATGACCCTGCCCCCCCTCCCCAACAGTTCATGTCTGCCCTGCCCCTGCTTCTCCCCTGTTTGGATACAACTGTGCTTCTCTTTCTCCCCTCTTCAATGAAGGCCCCTCACTTTTCCTCAGCTTCAAAATGGTAGTGGGGGCACTTTAATGAACACCTCACATATTTACAGGCAACCATAATGCTCCTACCCTGATCTGACCCCCACCCCAAAACCATCCAGGGGGAGCTCCAGGCTCCCAGGGATTGATTCCAATGTGTATGGGGCTGAGAGACCTGTTCCAGCTTCAGAGGCAGCTGTCTTCTGGCCCATTCCCATGAGGATGGGTCCCGATGTGCATGAGGCTAGGAGAGCTGTCCCAGCAGCTTGGAGTGCTGCATCCCAGCCATGTGGAAAGCAGACTCGGACACATCTCCTGGCCATGTGGAGATCAGGTCCTGAACTGAATTCCGTGTAGCTGAGACACATTATTTCCAGCTGCCAAGACAGCTCTGTTGGCCATGGGGTAGGGAGACAGCTACCTCTGCAGCTACTGCAGCTAGCCCAATGTTGAGTTTTAGCCAAGCAGCAGTGGAAATTGCTTCCAGTCAGCATCTACATGTGTTACAGCACATTAGCTAATGTGCCATTAATCTAGTACCTGTATCTGCTGGTACTAGCTAATGGCACATTAGCCTAATTTACTGCACAGTAAATCCTAAGCACATGTAAATTATGATGCTTTACTGCATATTAAATTAGTCTAACATGCAGTAATGTGTCTAATGTAGATGCACCCTGTGTGTATTGCTTCACTGCTGAGCTCACAACTGCTGCTAAGAAATATTTCATGCTTTACCAAAACCCAGTCCTGACAATTAGACAGAAAACATGGTTAACAGAAAGGGAAAGGGTTTGAGACAGCCTGAGAGCATCACTGGTATGCATACATATACTCTGTGTTGTCTATTTTGCCTAATTTTTGGATTTTGATGTTTATGCTTTATATCAATATTCCCTCTTAGGTTTAGTGATCTGTGAGCATGCCACTTCAGTTCATGACCATGCTGCTTTGGTGTGTGAGCATGCTGCTTCAGTCCCACCTCCCCCTTTCTGTGGGCACCACTTCAGAAACCACAGGTGCATGAGGGGCATCCTGCATAGCACCCTATAAGAGTCAGGGACCCTGAGACTGTAGTGGAGCATGATCAGCCTTTTCTGGGGTCAGGGACCCCAGGGGACTGGAATAATGGAGAGGAACCTTGCCTGGGCCAGGGACCCCAGGGGACTGGAATGACATGTGGAACAGAGCCAGGGTCTCGGAGCCCAGATAGGCTGGGGTGTGCCCCAGTCCCTGCCTCACCTTGTGGAGTGAGGAGGGACATGGTATCAGGGCTGGCAAGCAGAGCAGTTCCTCTGAGCTGGCAAAGCAATTCTCTGGAGCCAGCTCCCAGCCCCAGTCTCTGCCCCCGCCTCACCTCATCTCACCTTGGCTTGCCTTGGGGGGTGAGGAGGCACATGGCATCAGGGCTGGGGAGTGGAGCAGTTCCCCAGTGCCAGCCCTGAGCCCTAGCCTCCATCCCCACCTCACCTTGGGGAGCGAGGAGGCACATGGTGAGGAGGCACCCTGCATCAGAACCAGTCCTTGCCCCCCTGCCCTCCCTACCTTGCTTTGGGGAGGAGCCGCTGCCTGAGTTTACCTCCAGTAAGTGTCCTGCACCAGCCTCAGTGTCTCCACTGCACTCTGCACCCAGCACCTCTCCGGGAAGCCGCTGGCCAGCTCCTCTCCGAACGAGTGCATGGCATTTATAAGTTAGTCCATGACAAGATTTTAAATCGTGCACCTTGGAGGGAACCTGGCTGTATATTGGTCTCATTTTTCAGCTGTGGCCCCAGGTTCAAAAGGGAAGCATGGCCTGAAAATATGTTTTAATTTGAAAGAGGCAAGGAGTTTTGTGAGTCATGTCTTTTATTGGTCTAAGAGTATAGTTGGGAGAGATACAGATAAACTCTCTGGTACCATGTGCCCTTTCTCAGGTTTCCTTTTCAGTTTCCTTAGTTTTTAGTTTAAAATAATGTTATTATCTAAAATGGAATTTAGACAGAAGAGTAGGGCTAAATGTTCTTAGTTTGAAAAATACCATAGGGTTTTTAATAGCGTAAGTGATAGGCACCTCTGCTGTCTGTCATTCAAAACATTTTACTTCCATCAGCATAGGAATGATATTTATATCTTTTGTGACAGGAATTGTAGTATTAGTTTAGAGTAAGGCACTGCAAGTATTTTATGAAGTAAAACAGCTTTCAAGAGAGTCCAGAGAGTCCAAACTCCTGCTTGAGAGCTAGAGGGTGCCATTTCTACTTAAGATTGGATTAGACATATAGGAATGAAGATGAAAAGAAAAGAAGAACAAGGTGTAGAAAAAGCAAACAATACAAAGATGAATAGAAAAAGGGTGTGAGGAAGCAGTAAAAAGAACCATTTTCCCTTTTCTTTTTTTTTTTACTTTTCCCTTCTTTGCCAAATCTTTGAAATTACTTCAAAATATTCCTTTATTAAATGCGGCATTATTAATAAATTTAAGGAATCTCTAGGATTGTGAAACTAGGAACCCAAATGAAATGTTTAATGCATTTAAAATAGATTTAGCACTGCAAGTAACAAGATAGTGGAGATTATAAGTCTACTTCATTTTTTTCATATTACCGAACTGCCACATATAATTTGACAATTTCAGCTGTCTTTGATCATCAGAAGATGAAGATTTAGCTATCATAGAGGCTAATTACTGTTATCGTCTTCCATTGACAGTGGTCTCTATAGCCCCTGCTTGTACTTTTTGATGGAAAGAAGAGGTCAGCCTTTGATGATTTTAGACCTGTCTCATCAAGAAGTCAGTGGGGCACTACCCTTATTGCTTTCACATTTGAAGAGATAGTAGGAACACAGCCATCTGCTTTACACCAGAAAAAATATCACTAAAAAAGCTTTGCAAAACATGAAGACATCTTATCCTTCATTAGGACTTCAGACACAAACTGCTGAACATTTAAGGGGAAAAAAGAAGGAATAAGTAAAGTAAGTTATGAGTATTGTCATTGTCCCCTTGTATCAGAACCTGTTGCGTCTAACCTGTTTGACCCCTGTGGATAGAATTTGCATACCATATGAGCGTGTTAATAAGAAGCCCTGTCAGCTTCAGTATAGTTTTATGAGCATGGTTGCAAGAGATACAAAAAGCATGGTGCATTTAGTTGAAAAAAAATAAAACAAGTAAGTTCTCTCATTAAATTAGAAATAATGCAGTACTACATTGATTGGTTTTAAACTTTGCATATGAAAAGAAATTAGTGAACAAACAAGCTGAACTAAGCTGTTATAAACAAAACATTCAAATACTCAAAAAAGTAGTTTCTCAAACCTAAATTACCTCTAATTCCTAAAGAAATTAAGTAACTCATTTCATCTTGTTTGGGTTATTTAATTATCTGATAGAAATAAAAAGCAGGGAGCAAGGCTGAATCAAAGAAAAGAAAGATTGTCTTTTTGTCTCACAGTGAGACATACAGCTTAGTTGTTAACAATAAAATGCTATAAGCCATATGCTTCGTGTGGTTTTCTTTTAAGCTTGAAATTAGAATGTGCTAATTAGAGTGTGGGCCACATATAAAAATATAGCACTCCATTACAATTGTGCCTGTATGAGGACTACATTGTTGATGAGTAGAAGACTGGTGCTGTAATTATCTTACAATCCAAGAAGTAATTCACCTTAGTAATTTTTGAATATGTCAAGAGCCTGGTTCACAAATCACTTAATCACTTTTTATGAACTCTTTGTGACACAATTTACTGTATATGAGAAAAGTGACTTGTGTACCAATATCATATAATTTGCTTCAGATTCACTACCGCTCCAACTCTCAGCATGGCAGCGAACAGTACTTAATTTCAGCTCCATTTCTCAGGGCTCTAAATGCCCAAAGAGATGTGCAGCTGTCAGTGTTTCAAGCTGCAGGCAAGCTACATGTATTCATAAAGAGAGTTATATAAAATTTCCCAGAATGCCAATAGTCATGTCAACTAGAATAGCCTTCCCCAAAATTACATTGTACTTCATCCTTTATCTGAGCACAGGCTTTGTTTTCTCACAGCAGAAAGTACCAGGAAAGTACAATGGGCAAAGAAGACTGGTTTTACTCAACTATACAGCACCTTTCTGATGTCTTCTTTTGCCTGCTCCGTGGATCACACACAGAGACTGTCACATTCATGTTACATGTAACCTGGTATGTTCCATATGCTTGCCTTTAAGGGGTCAAACCATATTGCAATAATCAAATTGGCCGATAGAGCTGTTTAGGAATTTTCTGTTGGAATGTTTTGATGGAAATGTGGTTTCTGAAAAAAAGTTGGAGCTTTTTTCCTATAGAAGATGTCAATTTTCAGCAATAAAATACTCTGTTTCAGTCTGGGTTGACCTGGTCCTTCAGTTTGTCAGACCAAATGAAAATGTTTCATTTCAGTTCTGTTTGACATTGACTTATGTCCACCTGAGCTGCCCCAGTGCCTCATGCCCCTGTTCTCTCTTGTCTTCTGGGACAGAACACATCTCTCAGGATTCACTGTGGTCTCTCCTCTGGCTGAACTACTGTAATCCATCATGAGAGTCCTATATAGACAGATACAGTTTGGTTGTCAGCCTGGTCTGGAGGACAAAATAAATGCATGAGTCGCTAATATTACAATTCCCAGTACACAGTGAATCCATTCAGAAGAGTGTAGGTACATTGCCCCCTACTCTTATCCAGTATCTAAAGGTTGACTCCAGGAGTCTGCTGGTCCATGAGACCAGATTCCATCATTAAATTTTCAGATATCTTTGTATTCCTGAGCTTTTGTCTATGCTATCCCTCACACTTGGCAAAACTTCCTATAAAGAATAACAGTCACCCCATTTTGCTCACCTTTGTGACAATGCTTCAAAAAGCTGGACAATAGGTAGGGCTTACTGAGCTCACAATTTATCATGTTGAGCAATTTTTTTTCAGTGTACTTTCCCACCCATTTGCGTGGGGGGCAGGTGTCCCTTTAAAAACTGTGAAGCCTGGATCTAGTTGGCCCTCTTTGCTACTTCTATTAAAGGGTAGTAATGAAACAAAGAGAAGGACAGGATGGAGAAGTGGCTGCGGGTGGGGGCCACTGGCCCTGACCCAGAAAGTGGAGCACAAAAAATTGCACCAGCAGTGTTGCTTGCATCACTGCATAGCGAGCAGGCAAGACAGTGCTGCTGCCTTGTGTACTGCTGCTTTAACGGTCCACTTCCACCTGCGGTTGAAGGAGTGAGAGGCCAGCAGTTAGGGACTGGTGGAGAAGAGGAGGATGTGACAAAGAAGACACTCCAGAACAGGAAGCACAGTATAATGTCTATGTGTTGTCCCTAGGTTTAGGCTTCACTTGTCATTTTTCAGCCGGGGTATGCTTTTCTGTTCTCTATTTATAAAGCACATACTGCAGTGGAATTTTGGTCAGGACTGGGGCTCTTAGGTTCTACAGTAATGTGAAATGCAATAAAATCATGGGGAGAAAGAAAGGCCATTGGTTTGAGTCAAAGAGAGCCTTTCTCTCATTTCAAAAGTGCATAAAACCAGGTATAAATTTAGCATTTGTAAGATTTTGCTAAGTTTCCCCCCATATTAATTTATATAAAAGGCAGGCAGCAGGAGTACAAAATCCCTTGTATTATATAATCAATGTGCCTCAATCCTGATAGTTACGGGAAAGAGAGTCATTCATACTCTATCCCCATTTAATCCTTCATCTCTCTGTTCAGAAAATGTATCTATACAGTAACATTTCTAAAGATTTTTCTTGATTTTCTGATTTTTCAATGACTTTTTACTGCAACATCTGATATTCTATTTTACACAGGTTTGTAAGTCCTACACATCATTCTGTATTCAAGTGCCTTATTGTTTTACTCAATATCTCTTTGTAAGTTAAAAAAAAAAATAGAGAGGGAGAGAGTAATGTAGACAATACAGTCTTACTGAGTGTCAGTTGGATTAGTATTTTGCTTTGTTTTATTTTGCATGGGTGTATTTAAGTTTTATGAGTTGTTTCATTGGGAGATTTGTTTCCAATGAAGTTCTCCCTTCTCTGTATAATGCTAAATAAACTTAACAGAGATTTAGTCTTTACAGCTCTCAAAAGTACTCTGAAGAGCCACTGCTTTGCCTTTGAAATGGATTGGGTTGTACTGACTTCCATTTATTTCTTTTTCAAATCTTCCAGAAGAAACTTTGTCTGCTAAAGGTTCTTTTTGCACTTATACACAATCAGACCCCATTTCAAATTACATACCTGAGCTCTGTACTATGTGTTCAATATAATGGTATATTTTTCAACCAGAAAATAAAAAATATTATGAGAAACATACAGTTAAGATTAGCTTGTTTTTAAAGTGATGTTGCCTTATTATTTGGTGGTGAAAGTTATTTGATTTAGTGAATAAAAAGATAAATAGGTTCCTCAATACCTCATCTCTTCTTTCAGGAAACCACATGGGAATTTTCAAAGACTGAAAAGGTACACTTTTGTAGGATCCCTTTATTAAAATACTGACATTCATTGCAGTTTACATAGATAGCACTCTACTGAGATCTGATTTGAGCACCAAAATCATAGTTTAATCTAAAGTCTATGGGAAATTCCCCACTGAATTTGTTAGCTCTTGGATTAAGATCTCATTTGACACAGAAAATTTTTTGGGTGGTAACAGCTTTCAGTCACTAGCTTTGTGAACCAAATTTTGAAACCCTAGGTATCAGCATCCAGTCATATGATTAATACCTTGCTTTCACAGATTGTCCCCTCAAGCTCATTACAGTGAAGTTGACAACAGTGCACTACACATTAATAAATTCAGAATTGTGAGTAAACACAGGAGGTGCCTACTTAACACTCAGGGTAGCTCTGACAATTAAGTAAGAACAAATGACAATCCTGAAAAATATGGAAAACAATTAATAGCAATGCAGCATACAGCATAGTGAGTAAATTACACACTTTACTTATGTGTATTGATGTTGAAAGTAATTTCCTAGCAGTCTTCTTACAAGGATACCTCTTGTATCATGCTCCAAGGTTCAGCAAAATTAAATAGTTAAATATTACAATACTTTACTATAAAAGTCACAGATTTGGACTCAAGAGTTTTGGATTAGATTTCTGGTTCTACCACAGCCTCCTTATACATGTATATGTATATATATATAGATTGTATATGCGTGACCTTATACAAGTTGCTGTGGATATGTCTACACCACAAAATGAAGGTGTGATCATATACTGGGAAGGCAGTGGTTGTACTCTCTAGCAAGGGTAGCATTTAACTTTGCAGTAAAAATAGGTGGTGCTCTCTTTTATGATCACAAAGATAGCTTTTTTGGACAGCTGTAGTTCATTGCTTTTGGTTGTCGACAGTTGTTATGATCAGCGGTTTTAATTTTGAGGGCTCCATGTCCTGATTTTTAAAAATCCAATCCCATTCTCATAACATCTTCAAAATATTTTCTTAATTCACTCTATATCTATTTTCCAGAGAAATTACCAAAGTTCAATATTTGTTGTACAGACTTCTCTGTCACTAATAGGGAGTGACAAATTCACCACTTCATGTTTTATGAGCATTGTGCATAGGTTACCAAGACACACAAGGTTCAACATAATATGGTGGTTTAATCTTGCACCTTTATAATTCCTGCAAAAGTTAGTGTTATCCCTTTTGACCCAGGTAATTAGCCAGTGTTGGGATTTTGTGGGTTGTTTCCGTAAGAGGAGAAAATAAAGATAGAGTTGGTTATTTGATATAATATTGTTTATTTACAAAGAATGTTCTCAAGGTCATGTTTCCATGATCACAACTGGAATCAAACTGCAGGAGACAGTGTCTTTGCTTACAATTACAAACCTCTTTCTCTTTTCTTCCAAAACTTTTATTTTTGTTCCCCCAGGGCCAAATTCTCAGAGCTTGTTCTGGCTGTTTCCCTCAGCTTCTTCTGCATTTTTAGAAGTTTCTATGATGCTCCTTCTGCTTCTTTCCCATATATATGGCTTCAAATCAAATTAAAATAATAAATAAATTCAGGAATTTTTTTATTGATCTCCCCCAGGAAAACTCCTTAGACTGTGCCCCAGCCACTGCTCAGGCAGAAACATTTTCATGGCTTTGGAAATTAGTTTTATATTTGTTAATCTACCACTAAACAAGGGACATTTAATTGCTCCCAGGTTTACCAAAATGAAAAGTGACCATAATGCCTACTAGCTTCATCAATGTGTGCAGCTACCCAGCTCACCAACCACAGCAGTAAGACAATATATTAGCATACAAGATTACAAACATGTAGATAGTAGACCTGTGCTGGTTTACCACCTATATAATGGGTATTAAAACATACTGCACAATAACAAGTTGTTTCACTACAAGGACCAACACTATGTTGCCTCCATACATGATTATGCAAATGGTCACACGCGTTGTTTATTTTTTTGTGTGTGTAACTAATTTTTTTTTCATGCATTAAAGTATTTTTGTAAGGACACCAAGGAAGGTGAATTTTGTCACTGTGTATTTATTATTGATCTTGATGTCTGTTTCAGCATAATGGCATTGTTTGTTTGATGCTACCTGGTACATAACCTTATACTTTGAAATTCTAATTGTTAAGACAAAGTTGACTGAGGCAGCTGCATAATGAGAAATCATTATCTTCAGGTCTTCCTGTGAGTGAGCCACAACTGGGACAACATCCACAAACAGTAATTTTCTAATAGAGTTCCTGACACTAGTCTTGATGCACGCAAATGAGCTAGATTAAAAATAAAACTTTGCTGTATTACAATCTATTCTACATGGTAGAATATTAGTTGCCTTATCTTATCTTACTCTGAAAGTCCAAACAGCATTCAGAAGATGACAACAAGTCTGCCTAACAGCATTTGCATTGCTAGAAGGAAAAGATATTCAGTCTTGTCCTCCGTACCACAATACAGTTGATGGATTATGTTTGCCACCTTATCGGAACATCCATATTTTCTCAGGAGCATCCAAGGACTGGGAATGCTGACAGTAACAAAGAACTTTGTCAGGCAGATACAGATTATATAAGTATCCCTATTTTAATTCATGGACATTTTCTGCAATTGTCAAGCAGCAAAGATCATGTCAATAGCTCTGTGTCACAATCCAAACTTCCCTGCGTCTTCAGTAGTATGGTGTCTGTTAAATTGTCCAGTAGTCAGCTGAGAAGAGCTCCTGCCAATATTTTGCTTCCAACTGACAGTTAAGGGATCTCTTAATAAATACAAGTCACTTTTTTGAGCCATTTTGACTGTAAAAGTGACAAAGTTGGAATCTTGCAGCTTTTGCAGTATTCTTTCTTAAGCCCAGATTTCCCAAAGAAATTACTTTGTTTTGTCCTATCAGTGTGTCACAACTGTTTATACAGATCTGTAAAGATATTTCAGGGGCCTAAGAGATATTTTTTTCCAATGTTGCAAAACTTTTATAAGCACCTTTGAAAATAGAAGTTGTATCAAGGTTATTTCTTATTGGTTAGAGTTCTACAAGGGGCCAAAGCATCCCACATGATGAAATTTATGATTGAAGACAAATAATGTTCATATTTTCAGTGATGTTTGCTTCCTTGGTAAGCTATTCATTTCTATCTGCTGTATACAGGGGCACAGTTACAATATCCTTCTTGAACAGAAGGCAGCTCTGCATGCTTTATCTGACTTGTGAGTTTGTGTTCAGCCTTTATACAACTGTAGTTCAACAGCTTTCCCCTACTATTTTCTTGCACAAATCAGAATTCAGTTGGACTGCTGCTTCAGACACATCTTGCAGAACAAATCTGCTTCAGGGTTGAAGCACACAAGTAGGGCAGATGTGTATCCTTGGTTTTTTATCCTTTAAGACTTCAAATAGCTAAATAATTACTATGAATTAAATCATTGATATGTTCCATCTCTTCCTGTGTAACCAATTTTGATTTTTTTTTCATGCCAAATAGCGCACCTTCTTCCAAACATTTTTTTGCTCTTCAAACCTGGCTCTTCATTCTTACCTTCAACATTGTTTGTCAAGTTGTATTTTGGTCCTAGGACATACATATTTTTTCCAAATAATTCATTCACTACAGGGTTGAAAATCAGTGCCAGGATTTCAACATTTTGCTGAGATATGATAAATACTGTTGGATGTAAACACTGCTGGCCTATGGTAGTTGTAAAGGACAACTGAAGTCCTCCACAAAACAGTAGAGGACTTCATTCCAAAATATTCATGTGGAACTGTTAAAAAATTCAACATACAAGGCCACTGAAGAATTTGTAAGGGTTTCTTCAATATTGTTTGGATACAGATAGTTGTTTAGAGAGAATATGATAGAAGAAGCAGCATACCTTAACAAGAATGTCCTGGAGGAAAAAAAAGAGCCTTGAAAGGGTTTTTGGAGTCTAGTTTCAAAAGATATGGAATTAGAGCAAAGATACCATATCTTGATTGATTCCCCTTCCTTTGTTCAGGGACACAGGAATTTGTTTGGTCACACAAGATTAAATCAAATACATGATTTCACCACCAACGTCTCTTCCTAACTGGAAAATTTGCAAGACCTATAATTTTTAGCCAACTGCTCAATTTAGAAAATCAATTCATCAGTTTGTTCATGGTACATGAATAGGTAGGGCTGTCCTTGGTCTGGAGATTGAGGTCATCACCTAATGCAGTATTCCGCAAAATAGTCTTACAAGTGCGAATGTACTAGTTTCATACCTGATTAAATTTGGCATCTGTTACTAAGCTGTATAAAATATATGTTGATACAGCAAGCCACTATAATTTTCATTTTCCAGCTCCTTGTGTTCAATTGCATCGGTCTGTGTATAGGTAAAGAATCAGGATTATACAGTGGTCATATATCCAGTTGAAAGACTGTGGCTAGGGACAGAAGTTATACATAAACTGGTGTAAGTCATCAGAAACTGGTTGAAACCTGCAGCAGAATAGAACTTCAAAATGGCTGAAACTGGTTTAAGATAAATCTAGTTGAATGTAGTATCAGACAACTGATTTGGGTCAAATCGGTTTATGAAAGTTCTGTCCCAGACTCCTTCCTGGTTTAAGATACACCAGAGTCCCTCAGCATTCCAACAAGCCTTCCAGCCCGGAGCCATGCTGTGCTGTCTGCTCCAGCAGAGAAGGGTTGTGGGGTGGGGAGAAGGCAGGGAGTAAACCCTCCCCTTCCCCCAAATACAGAGCTACCCTACCCTGCTAAACTTATTGCAAGTCACTGATGGCCGCAACTGTGGACTACAAATCCCAGAAGCACCTGAAGGCAGGAAGAGGAAGTGATGAGCAACTCTGCAGAGTCCTGTTGGAGTGATTCTGGACTGCAAATCCCAGGCATCTCCAACAGGAAGCAGAAAGAGAAAGTGAACACACAGCCCATGATGTCTACATGCCAGGGAGCTGTGCTGTAGTGCCCCCAGCTTCTGGCTTAATCCACTACAGGCATGTGGCTGCATTTCCTGAATCAAAAGTGAATGTGTATCCAGTTATTTCTCAATTTAATCTCAGCAGTTTAGACTAACCTGCAAGGACAGAATTGATTCAGCCTTGGGCTTTTTGACTGTCTGTGCTTAGGCTCAATGCTAATGTGTTCCATTTTAACAAATTGCCCAGTGCCTACAATACTCATCTGTAAGGTGACAAGTACAGTTTAAAATTCTTAATCAGAGCAAGGACTTTAACCCAAGTCTCCCACATTCCAGGAGACAGCTCTGACAACCAAAATTTTGGCAATTTTGAGTGAGTCTTTTTCAGTCTCACCTGTGTACATATTTTCACTTTGCTTAAAATTGGGCCAGAAGGAGTAATATATTGAATCAACAGTCCATTGGTTGATGGAAATTGGGAGAATTCCTTTCAAGGCCTTGTTAATCATTACAAAGAGGAACAGAAAAAAGACAATTTAAAAATATTCCACCCATTCTCAGAATACCTCATAGGCAAGAAGCTCAGAAGTACACTTAGGATATGGGACATCTGCTCAAAATGAGGTATAAGGGAGGAATGAAAACAGGTTTTCTTTGTCCCAGGTAAGTTACATAATCACAGGAATATTAAATATAATATAATTACTTTGTGTATTTAGTTTGGAAGAAACTTCTCTCCTTTAAGGAACCTACATGATGCTAAGAAAGGAAAAGAAGAGAAAAAAGAGGGACTTTTTGTCCTCTATTTTACTGACACTTTTATAAAAAAGTAATTTTATTTTTCCTGAATTGGCAATAGAAGGTATGGTTCTAATAGACAATAACTGGGAATCAACCAGGGGGTTATTACTATGACTACTACCAGTACTACTACTGATGGAACTGAGGAGTAAACAAAAATTATTTTTTTAACTATAAATACTGAACAATGCAAAAAAAATCAAAAGTCAGTAAAATGCAGAACAAGCCAATACAATACTAGCATGGACTGGCATCTGATCTTTATGGCTGAAATGCTTCAACTATCCAGAACTGGTGAGTTCTACAGCAATTATAATAATGATGATCACTGATGGAAAAGAATAACTGGTACAGAAAAAAGCAATTGTGACTGAGATGTTATAAACAGGACAGAATTCTGGTAGACATATACCAAGAGATATAAGTCAGTTCTTCAGGTAATTAAAAATAATGATGAAGCAACTGACAAAAACCATGAACTGAAAGTGGTTAGAAGTCAGTGGAAAGCAATGTGAATTATACTGGCTTAAAGGATACAGAGCAAAGTTTGTTTCACATAATCATCCATGGTATGCAATTTTCCTTGGGTTTAATAGCCTTTAGCTAAAAAAGTCTAAACATCCAAATATGAAAGCACGAAAAATATAGTTCATTATGGATAACACAAATTTAAACAAATGGATTAATATTATAAGGCAGACCGAGAATAAATATAAAAAGGGGAAGGATAAATTGGGTGGTGGATATTGCTTTCAAGAACTTAAATAAAGAGAAAACACAGAAAACTACTGCACACTAGGTCCAATGAAAGAGCAGATGCTACAGAAAATATTTGACAGAAATGTGACTATTTATGTCATTCAGCATGAATTAAATAGCATTCAAACAACAATATTCAGATACATGTGTCAGGAGTCTTGTACACAAAGAAATAACAAAATAGACTTAGCCTCTCATAATCATAACCTAAGATAACAGTATGCTCAAATATAAATATAACATTCCTAATTCTACACTGACTTGTAACTTAGGTTGACATTTGCTCCTGTGCAAATATACTATGATTGGGTCTCAAGCCCTGTTGCACAGATGTAAATCACACCTGGCCAATTTCTAAGGCAAAAATAATTTCAGGCATTAATTGCATGTATCAATGTGATCATATCACGTAGTTTTGCAACTTACTTGTACAATTTTCATTTGCTCAGCTATATAGTGGACAAACTTAATTTGAAACTATTAACACAATAAATCATAAAATATGTGAACTGGTTCTGACAACTTAAAAAGTGGAGCCAGGTGTAATTAAATTGAATAGAAAACACAGTTTCCTTTGAGGCAATTTCTACTGGTGTACTTTTAATGTGTACTTAAATGAAGAACAAAACAGCCATTACCTTAACTTCCTGTTTGGTGCATGAAATGGTTGCCTGGAGAGATATAGCTCTTCAGTGATTCATATCAAATACACCTTATTATTCTGTCAAGGATTTACCATGTCATTTGTTGGAAAACCATGTGTTGACATTGATCCTAATTGGTTCCCATCAAATGCCATATATCTTCTCAACAGAAGAATGATTTATGTCCACTGCCAATCATCAGCATCCAAATATTGAAGGAAACATTCCTATGTGTTGAAGGTAAAAAATAATAAAAGGAAATATGCAAGATGAAAAGAAGGAAAACAGACAGCAGTATACACAATGCCAAGCAATTCAGCACCCTGAAGCAAACATAACATAGTACTGAGTGATATTTTAGTCATTTACTGAGGAAGCGGGCTGAGGCAGGGAGGATGTGAAATAAATGTGTTTGGTTTTGCAAAGGAACTCTCCCCCCCATTACATAGTCTCCCATGTCTCTAATTTAGTACAAACTTGTGTATTAAAACTTGTGAAATAAAATACCAATAACTAGCAAACCGAAAGGCAGTGCCCTTGTGAAATAATCAATAGCAAAAAACAGAACACCAAATTCAATCTTCTGAGTTATGTCTCTGAATATAGTGTAAATTTGGTATAAGTTCTTATTTGGAGCCCATATGTAGATCTACCCCAATCACTAAAAGGATGAAATCAATCTATGCATCTAACAGTATATCCAGTGATTAGCACCTGTTAATGAGCAAAATTAACTATGAATATTGTTGGTGGCATACTTCCAGGGCTGTATGACTGCTGTCTCCCCAAGGAAAATCCAGTAAGTCAGGGATAATATCTCAAGCAATTCTTATTATTACAGAGTCCTTTCACCCAAAGAGCCCCTCTGAAAGCTGTATGCTAACATAATTCATCATCATTAATATTAGTATTGCTATTAACCACAAGGTTAGAAAAGTCTTCCAACTTTCAGTTATCTTCTCAGCAATCTTCAACTCTCCCTTTGTTTTTAAAGTTACTAGTGTTCAGGTTTTACCATTTTCAGAATGATTAGTATTGAAATAGGAATTAATCTTGAAGTTTATAATTGTAAAAGGAGAGTTTATTTTCCACTGTGAAGAGATATGCAGGATTTTTGTCTCTCTAAAACAGACCTGGCCTAAAAATGGTAATTCTATTTTATAGAGAAATTCAATATTTGGGTTCATTCTGGGCATATACAGGCATTCAGATGGACCACAGGAAATCTAGCGGTTTTGTTTTCAGGTTAGAAAACTTCCAGATAGAGTATTGTACAAGCATTTGAGGGTCTGTACAGGTGCTGCACAAACAACCTGACTTCCAATGGGCCACAGCCAGAGGACTCTTGTGAACACATCCAGGTATACTTTCTGGATTCCCCATGAGCCAAAGATTGCTGAGAGCAGCCAAGTGCAGAGGCCACCCGACTGACTTTTGGCTCAGGGGACCACACACCCACTCCTGACACAGCCTTCCCTCCCTTTTTCCCTGATGTGAGGCTTCCATATATGAGACCTGGAGTGTGCCTTTCTCTTGATAGTTATAAATGTGTCAATTTCTGTTTAAGAAGGAACTTAAGAAAGCCATGCTGGCTGTCATTCAGAATCTTACCTTCTGCAAACTTATCACAGATAGACCCCTTGATGAACTTCTCTAGGATTTTCCGTAGCATGGAAGTTAGTCTGATTGGCCTATAGTTTTAACCAGGTGCTGACTCCTGCCCTTTTTGTGGATGGGCCCTCTTCCAGCCCTCAAGGACTTCTCCAGATCACCACAAGTTGTGGAAGAGTTTCTCCACAGGGTTCGCAAAGACTTTGGACAGCTCCTATCCCTCTCAAAGAAGCCAACAGACCCAGGAGCTGTGCTGGTCTCCTTTTGTAGAGACTTAGGGAGATTTGGTTTGTCTGTCATGAGGTGACCTGGTAAGTGCTCATGCTGGTGCATATCTTATGCAGGCATTCAAGGCATATACTACCACATGGGGCCACTTACTGGAGTCTATGACACCCAGACTTCTGGATATTGCTGATGTCTTCCACATGGCTAAAGAAGACAAGATTCTATTGGATGTCATCCAGCCCGTGGTGCTCTGGAAGCACCTCCAGACAAGTGACCAGTGCTTCACGAGGCCTAAAAGAGAAGTGCCTGGTAGAAGCAAAAGCACATCATCCTAGCAACCTGGGGTGATAAGTAGTGGCAGCAGAAGTTCAGCACCTTCCTTAACAGAGATGGTCACTGAGCTGGATCCATTGAGCAACAAGACATTTGTATAAGGCCACTACTGAGTTCAGTGAAACACACTGCTATCACCATCTGGAAGCTTACCTCCAACATCCTCTACTCTGTCACCAACTGGTAGCCAGAGTTGCAGCCAGAGAGATGTATCTGGTTATGGAGGATGTGCTGGTGAATCATGCCATCTGCCTTTATATAACTCATACAAAATCAGCAATTAATTCTGTTGGATGGGCTTCCCCAACTGTGTCAGGGTGTCCTACAGCACACACATCACCATTCTCTGCCTGAACCAAGGCACTATGTTGTGTCTTAGCTAATTCACATTAAAATAAGCTGATGTGCATTTTTCTAATACCTTACAATGGAGGCACCAGATTTAATGTGCATTACCAAAAATGCATTAACTAACTTGTAGACACACTTTTGCACCTTGTCTCACTCATCATTGTGGACCTGGCCTACCTCCTCCTCCTCTGTCTCATGAGCCCTACCTAGGACACATGAACAGCAGGAAGGACTACATTAATCACTGCCTCAGTAGGTGTCACGTGACTGTCAAGTGAGCTTCCACCTGCCTCAAGGCATGATAGAGGTCTCTGGGTATACACCTCAGTACATCTGAGGAGTATTTGATATGCATCATTGCCTCTGTCTGCATTCTCCACAACAGCAGCATAAGTGGGGCAGGGGATAGCAGCCATGGCTGACTGAATGCCAGACTTGGGAAGCAGATGCAGGGAAATACCATGTAGGAAAGAGTTTGCCTTTTCTTTATTAGTGGTTTTTTTTTCATGTAGCTTATTTTCTTTATATAGCTTACTTTAATAAAAAAAAATTGATTGGCAACATTTAAAAAAAATCCCTCTTTTTCTTGTGTCCAACTACAAAATGAAGGAGGGGCTGAGGTAACCAGGAAAGTTGGATCTCCCCAGGTGGCTCTGCCTGTAATCAGGTGCGTGTGGGTGTGAGCACATGGACATAGATCAGAATGCATGGGTGTGGGCCTAGACACATGGATCTCTTTTCCCCCAAATGAGCCTGGGACTGGCTGGATGTATCCAGAGTGACTCAACTTAGTTTGGTCATGAGTACCCATGCCCAGAACTTTCTAGGTTCACCTTCCTGCCAGTCCAAGATGATCTGTCCACCTTTTCCCAGACAGGTGGGGATTGTGCACACTGGCAACGGAGCTAAACCATGCTTGGAACAGTTTGTATGAGCCACAGAAAAGGTTATCTTGGTCTGGTGGTCTTTGGGTCTGTATGTTTGTATTTAGGTCAAGGTCTTTGAAATGGGGTTCTTGGGTCTATGATTGGATCATTGATCTGGATCTTTGAGTTTAGTCTGGGTCTTTGGGTGTGACTCTGGGTCTTAAGAGTCTGGAGGTTTGTGTCACATGCAGGGAACACAGTTTCCTTGGCCCCACAGTTTTCATGTAGTCCTGGAGCAATGTGCAAGGCTTGTGAAAGGGGTTGGGCTTTATTAGATCTGAGGCAGTCAGAGGGAGAGGTTTTCCATGTAATTGCTAGAGTGGAGTCCAGCCTGATACACAGACCATCTGGAAGGGAAGTGGAGGGCTAGAGCAATGTGTGATGAGACTGAATGGCACTGTAACAGCTTCTAGCTGTATAGTAAGTTTATAAGCTTTTGCTCACCCTACAGAAACTCCACTGGAAGTCACTTCTGCCTCACTGGAGGTGGTAGATTTGTCTACCACATGTGCCATTTTTGGTCCTGGTGAAACTGTGTAAACATTTGTAGGGTTTCTACCAGAAGAACTGAAATTCCACTGTAATGCCTGAACACACCCTGTATTTCAATACACACTTCTCCTCCCAAGTCTTGAAATTCTCTGAAACATAAATGATGTCTGCCCAATTCTACTGGACCTTTAGATCCATGTCTGCATATATGTTTATACCAGACCTACCATTATAGGGTTATTATCTGGTCTACAGTCTCAAAGCACAAGCAGAACAAATTCAAGGAAGAAAAACTCGGGAAATTTTTTTTTTTTATTTGATGCCTATGGCCTCCTGTTAGAGCTGGTCAGGGAGTTTCATTGATTAATCACTTATGTTCAAACTTCCAGTCCTGCAGGCCCGATGAGTGGCTTGGGAGTGATGCATAGGCCAGATCTTATGTGTGTCATCACTCCATGGGCCTGATTCTGTGCAGGCTTGTTGTACAGGATTGCTTTGCAGGAGTGATCCAGTCTACTTGGCCCACTACATGCTGGTAGATATAATGTGTAGCAAACCCCCCAGTTTTTCTTCTTTCTTTATTTTAAAATTAATTCCCTCCTCTTTTCCCAACCATTTATGACTCTTTCTCTGCCTCTCTATTCACTATAGATAAGTATACATGATCTCAGACTTAGGATAAGCTTTAAACATTTTTATTTTGGAAGCATGATTTTTGCTTTGGATATCCACTGTTTTATACTATATAATTCTTAGGTTTGTATTGATTTTTACTGTTGCATATTGTATTATTAGTCTTTTTGTATTAATTTTTATTGTTTCATATGGATATTGTATGGTTTAGGCCTGTGTTTGTAAGTGAACCAAAGTTACGTCAAGTTTCCATTTTATATGTCAAGCCTACATCGTCTGTCCTCTGCCTGGACATCCCATGTTGCAACTCTATGAGTCATGTATCCCTCCCATGTAAATTGGTTCCCCAATGAATGAGTGTGATTGGGAATTATTGAAATACAATGCTAGCAGGCCTCTACTGCATGGCCTGTAATGACTGGGCCATCACCTTGCATTGATTCAAACCAGGAACCACGGACCACACCCAGGAACAGAGACAAGATCAGCTTTTGGAAGAGAAAACACCCTGCAAAACCAGCAACTCTCACCATTACAGACACCTGAAACTGAACATCCCTGCATGGAGTACACATGCTCAGTATGCCAGGGGCTGACCCTTGCTGGGCATGCCTCCTGTCACTAGGGTCACACAAAGTCTGCCCCTATAAAAAGGGGCATTGAAGACAGACCTAGTGGAATGCCCTCTCCATCTTGACCAGCACCATGCCAGGCCACCTTTTCACCCAGGGGCCCTGCTCTGGACAACATCTACTGGACAAGGACCCCTTCCAGCCTGGACAGGTACATATTACCTGCACAACACCTCCTACAATTTGGACTCTCTCTCTTCAGTCAGTGGACTTCAGCCCCTGTACCAAGTCTTTCCAACCCCTGCTGCCATTGTGTATGGGGGGGGAGGGTGCAAGGGAACCAATTTGACATTGTGTCACCATCTCCCCTGTTCAATAAAACTACTGTCATTTGCAACCCTGAGTTGGGACATGTTTTACTGAATCCCAGTCCCTTCCCTATCTTAAATTCTAGCCTCATTCTCTCTCTCTCTCTCTCAGCTCCAGTCCTCACCCTTTCTACTAGTTTCCTAATCTCCTCCCAATTCCATCTCCCCTTTTCTGCCACCTCTCAGCCTCTCTTTACTTTTCCGCTACCTTGCCACCTGCTGCTTTTCCTGTGATTTTCTGCTGTCCATCTCTCTGTTTTTAGGCTTCCCCAGCACCTTCTGTAATCCTCCCCCCACCCCTCCTGCAGCTTCCCAGCTCCTCTTAGCTGTTCTGCAGCTTTCTCCAGCTTCCAGCACCTACTGCCACTTCCTACAATTTCTCTAGCTGCTCCAGAGCCATCCTCTGGCTCCCCACACCCAGAGCCCCTCTTTAACACCCACATTTTCCCTTAGTCCCATGTTACCTGTCCCCACCTACCTTTTCGGCTCCCCTGTAGCTCTGGCTCTAGTCCCAGACTCTGTGCCGGCATGCTTCCCTGCATTGGGTGTTGTCTTTTAATCAATTAAGATCAATTAACCTAAAGTTGCCTCTGAGCTTCAGATCTTCAGTCCAGGCCCCTGTAGTCTACCAGTTCTAATATTGATCCTGGTTACTTTAACTCCCTACACTTCTACTTTCTTACCTTCACCTTTCCCCAGGTATCCCAAGTACGCCAAGCACATATATAAATATATACATATAACAATACCCAACTTTGGAACTCACTTTTGTGTATGTGTAGGTGGGTGGTATGTGTGTAAATTACTGAATATATACATATATAGATATCATTGTGTGTGTGGTATATAAATTAGTAATCCACTTATGTGTATTGGATGTGCAGGTGTTGGTAACTGGAACTGATCCTGTCTAAATTTAGTCTGTATAGCATGTATGAGCTTAAACTGGTGATAGATGTGCATGAACCTAGACTAATTATTTTGAAAGTGTGTGTATCTGACTTGCTAGTGTGATGGTGTGTGTGTGTGTGTGTGTGTATGGCATTGTGTGCATGATATACGAATTAGTGATCTGTGTCTAACTTTTGGGGTGTATAGTGTATGTGCTTGAACTGGTGCTAGGTATGCATGAGCCTAGGCTGGTTTGAATATGTATGTGCCTGATCTGGTAGTGTGCGTGTGTATGCACCTAACTGATTGGTGTGTGTTTTGTACATATGCAATTGTGTCACACCCTCCTATCTAACAGTGCAATATTGAGATTCTGAGAGTTTGTCTGACCCCTTGCCAGGGCACCAAATGCAGAGGACCACATCATTCCAATATTTCCACGAAAAAAAAAAAGTTTGTTTCATCCTCCTCCCCCAAATCTTTCATCAGAGAAATAAAAATAAAATTCCCCTTGGAATCCTCTTTAATACAAACCTTTTTTATGACAAACTGAATGTAATAAAGAAAGATTTAAATTGAGTTCTACATTAGTTGTGATACTCTGTCAGTAGAGAGAAGACTAATATATCATACGGGAAGAACTAGATGACCCCCCCCCAAGTAGTGGAATAGTAGATAATATGATGAAATTTAATATAATAATGGTGGACTGGACTTAATGATCCAGGACATTTCTGTGTGTCAAATTGCTATTAATCAATGTCTGGTTGAATTTTTGCAATGCCTCACAGAAGTTGTAGTTCAGGTCCCCCTGTCCTCCTCCTCTTTCATGGGCCATGACAACAATGCAACTCTCATGAAGTGCTGAATGTATGTCTCTTCAACTGAACATATGTCATGGGAGTCATAGTGTACCATATATCATAATGATAGTGTACCAAGGGAGATGCAGTTTAGCCAGGGGGCCTGACCCATTGAGGAAAATAGGGAAATGGGGAATTGGAACTATAACTCATGTAAGGTACTCTGATAATTTAGGTTGGGGGGGTGATCCAAATTCATCTCAAATCAAACTTTAAAGAAAAGAGAACACTTTCATTCTGGGATTGTTTCTAAATGTCAAAACAATGTCAAATGTTAAATTGTTTTTAAATGTCAAAACAAATTATACATAATCATTCTTTTCAATTTTTTTCTGCTGTGAAAAAAGAAGATAATATCATTTTTTCACCCCAAATTGAAAAGAAAGAAAAGCTTTTGAAATGTATGATTGACTTTTCAACAGGACAGAAATTTCAATGTCAACCAGCTTACTTTCTCAAAAACTACCTCTTTTATTCTTCTTGTATAATTTATTTTTCAATATCTCAGAAAGTGCCTTTCTTCTTATTCTAGTAATCAGAGAGAAGTTAAATAATTAACTAACCTTACCTGGTCTATCTTGCATATAATGTAAATCTTATCATCTAGGACTAGCAAAAGAGATATTGTAGCTAGAGTTAATATGCTTCTTTTCAGTCTGTTCAAGATGTCAATACAACAGATCAAGAAAGAACACTGAAATCTGGAGTGAGATCCTGCCTCTTTAAATTTATTTAGAGTTTTGCCATTGACTTAAATAGAGCTATGATTTCACAATTTATACTACTGTAACACAATTCTTATCTTAGCTACCATATTTTGTCACATAAAACACACCCCCTTTTCTCCAAAATCAGCAATGTCATAGAGTTCCTGCTGCTGCCGTCTTAACCAGACCATCTCCTAGGATACCACACTTCCTGGACCCTCTATGTTCTCAAGAGGATGTACACGCATTCAGCCCTGACTCTCGAAAAAAAAAATTTTTCTACATTCTGCCTTCCAAAAACAAGGTGCTCATTTTATTGGGGGGCATGCTGTATGCAAGAAAATACAGTATATTTATTATAGTATCCCCTATGTTAAAACAAGAATAACATACATACTACTAAAAACCTTCCTACTCTGAATCACATTTGGTTTATAATACAGCAAGCTGCACATGTAAGAATGGTCTACTGACTAAATCCTTTGAATGTACTTGACTTTTCATACAACATATCTGAATATGTTGACAGTACTTCATTTGAATGTGCTATCATATAGATATAGAAGTAAATACACCTATACGTATTCAAATATGTGAATATACTGTAACAATTTCATTTGACTCTCACATCAAGTCTTAAATATGCTTAATTTGAATGTGATCAATTATTGTTTTTATTTTCAAAAACCCTTGGCAATGCAACAGTGAACTTAAAGACATTTTTTATAGAATATTATTAATGAAAAGTTGAATACACCAGGTTATGAAATTCAAAGATGTTTTCTACAGCAATCACATTAAAACATATAGGAACATAACATTAAATAGCAAGTATAGTCTTAGAATAAGTATAAGCATATTTATTTGAATATCAGATGGCCCCTAATAATTAGATATCATATATGAAAAAAGGAAATATATGTACTTCAGATACCACCCACAAAGGATCTAAGCACTAATTAGCTCCCACTCATGACTGGAACCAGGAGTTTTTGTTATGAGTCCTTGTGCGGGGCACCCTGGTTTGGCTTTACTTCATGGTGAGTGAGGTCACACTAACCATATATAATAGGCTGAGTGAAGGGGCAATGAAGGGATTCTGGGTGGACTATTTGGTGAGGTTTTCCAGGCATTTAAAGGTTGTGAAGAAACAGGAATAATTGGAAATGGGAATGAAAAGTAGGGCTCAGCTGTGGGAATGAAGAGGATTAATAGATTCCTAGATGTTAGGGTCAGAAGGGACCTCAATAGATCATCGAGTCCAACCCCCTGCATAGGCAGGAAAGAGTGCTGGGTCTAGATGACCGCAGCTAGATGCTTATCTAACTTCCTCTTGAAGACCCCCAGGGTAGGGGAGAGCAACACCTCCCTTGGGAGCCTGTTCCAGACCATGGCCACTCTAACTGTAAAGAAGTTCTTCCTAATATCCAAACTAAATCTGCTCTCTGCTTGCTTGTGGCCATTATTTCTTGTAACCCTCGGGGGCACTTTGGTGAATAAAAACTCACCAATTCCCTTCTGTGCCCCCGTGATGAACTTATAGGCAGCCACAAGATTGCCTCTCAATCTTCTCTTGCAGAGGCTGAAGAGGTCCAGTTTCTCTAGCCTCTCCTCGTAGGGCTTGGTCAGCAGGCCCTTAACCATATGAGTGGCCCTTCTCTGGAACCTCTCCAGGTTATCCACATCCCTCTTGAAGTGCGGCACCCAGAATTACATGCAGTATTCTAACTGCAGTCTGACCAGCGCCCGATAGCGGGGAAGTATCACCTCTTTGGATCTATTCGTCATTCATCTGATGAAGCTCGATAAAGTGCCATTGGCTTTCCTGATGGCTTCATCACACTGCCCACTCATGTTCATCTTGGAGTCCACTAGGACTCCAAGATCCCTTTCCACTTCCGTGTCACCCAGCAGGTCATTCCATAGACTGTAGGTGTGCTGGACATTTTTCCTCCTTAGGTGTAGCACTTTGCATTTCTCCTTGTTGAACTGCATTATGTTGTTTTCTGCCCACTTGTCCAACCTGTCCAGGTCTGTTTGCAGCTGTTCCCTTCCCTCTGGCATATCCACTTCTCCCCATAGCTTTGTGTCATCCGGAAACTTGAACAGAGTACATTTCACTCCCTTGTCCAAGTCGCTGATGAAGACATTAAGGAGTATCAGTCCAAGGACCAAGTCCTGACGGACCCCACTGCCCACACCCTTCCAGGTCGAAACCGACTCATCCACCACGACACTCTGGGTGCAGCTCTCTAGCCAATTCGCAACCCACTGGACTGTGCAGTCATCCAAGTCACAGCCTCTTAACTTGTTCACCAGTATGGGGTGAGATACCGTATCGAAGGCCTTCCTGAACTCTAAGTATATGACATCCAACTCTCCTCCTGTGTCCAGGTGTTTCGTAACCTGCTCATGCAAAGAAACTAAATTAGTCAGGCATGATCCGCCTGCTATGAACCCATGCTCATTTCCCCTCAGCATAATTTGTCCTGCCAGGCTCTCTCAAATGTGAGCCTTGATATTTTTTTCAAAGATTTTGCCAAGGATTGAGGTTAGGTCAGTAGGTCTCTAGTTGCCCAGGTCCTCCTTCCTCCCCTTCTTGAAAATGGGGACCACATTGGCCCTTTTCTAGTCCTCTGGGACTTTGCCCATGCACCATGAGCGTTCAAATATTCCTGCCAGTGGCTCTGCAATGATGTTGGCCAATGCCTTCAGCACCCTCAGATGCAGCTCATCCGGGCCTGCCGACTTAAACACATCAAGTGTTTAAACACTTCCAAGTGACCCTGCACCATTTCAGGGTCTATGCATGGTAGTCTGGCTCCTTTCTGCTGCCTCTCTACAACCCCAGTGAGAAACTTGTCGTGCCTCTCGCTTAGGAACAGTGAGGCAAAGAATTCATTGAGGAGTTCAGCCTTGTCCCCCATCTGTCAACAATTGTTTCTGTCCATTTAGCAGGGGTTCTATTACTCCCTGGGCCTTCCTTTTACTCCCTATATATCTAAAAAATAATTACTTGTTGTCCTTTACTTGGGATGCCATCCTCAGCTCCATGGTAGCTGTGGCCCGTCTGACTGCCTCCCTACAAGTGCGAGCAGAGGAGGTGTATTCATCTTTGGTGATCTCTCTCTGTTGAAGGATGTTGAAATATATTCAATATAATGGCTCACCATGACTTTAAAAAGAGTAATTGGATAGGGGGACTGTGCTTAGCAGGTACTACATGTGTTTTACTCAAATCTATTAAAAAATAGGTTATACTAATCTATTCTTCTGGCCTGGTTATTGGATCAGAATCCAAAACAGCCTGTCTAGTAAAAGTCTTTTTAGGTCACCTCTTGAGACAGTAGGGGGTGTATGTACCAAAGAATGGGAGACCATGAATTGGGGAGCATCTCTGGTTCTACAGGGTCCTGAATGAGTTCCAGAGTCAGTACGGGCTACAGAAGGAAAGCCCAGTGACTATATCCAACCACAAAAAGATATGGAAAACAGTCAGGGGCAGAGATAGATTATCAACCACGAAGGTGCACCCTAATGAGGACTGCCAAGCCATCTGGAATGAGATCTTCCATAAGGACCACAGGGACGTGAATTGGTTAATAGCACACTGAGTACTCCCAATGAGGGCATGGAGGTACAGGGAGGGATGAAGGATTTTACCCAATTGCACCAGGGCAACCTGACAAGAAGAAACACAGACCATTGTCTCCTATGGTACTGCCTGTATGCCAAGGGTGTGTGGAAAAAAGTAAGCTGACTCCTTGGAGTGACAGGTGTGTATGGTCAATGACAAGGCAGGGGTCCCAGACAACATGTTTCGACCACTTTGTGTTTTGCATCAGAAGCACCCTGTGGCAATACGGGAACCTCCTGCTATACAGGCACCCCAAGCTCAAGGAAACAGACTGTGTTAGAATGTTTCTGAGTGAACTCTATTCCTACCATGGAAACTGGTGAGAGAGGATGAAGAAGACACAGTCAACTCCACTTGGAAAAGTGACACCTGGCACAGATTGTTCAAAGACCCTCATGGGAGGGAAGTGGACAGGGAGAACAAAGAGGACAGAGATGCAACTGGACCTGGAGACAGCGAGAAGGACTACAACAGGAGCAGTGGAAGTAACAGCAACAAGGACAGTGAATGAACTGGAAATGTAAATTGCCAATCGGGGCTTGGCCTAAGAGACTGTGCTTGGGTTAGGGGAGGGTAGATGTGCAGGGGCAGAGGGGAGTTGGTGCATTTATTGTAATGGGAATGTAGGATTCTTAATGTTGTTTAAGATGTGTGATGGAAAGTTTATGATAGAGGTCTGTGTGTGTGTATATATGTATACACACACACGTGTGTGTGTGTGTGTGTGTGTGTGTATAACTCTATCTCTCTTTCTCAATATATTTTAATTTTAAAAAATAATCAATTTTTATGGTAGGTTCTCATCAGTCTGTTTGCCCCATATGAGCCATATACTTTATAGAGACACTCAGTATTGACTGCTTTTAATCAACTTTATAGTTGGTCCCTTCTACTCAGCACATGCTACTTTCAGCAGCAGTTTATTGATAGATAATGTATTTAGTGAGGTTACGAGTACGTGCATGTAAGATGAGGCTTTTACTCCATGCTGATCGGGGGAAAAAACCCTCATTTTATCTTTGAGTAAATATGATATTTAGATTAAGGGGATTGAGTTAGAGTTTCTGGATGGAACATTTTTTCAATTTTTTAAAAGTCTTATCCATATTAATATAGGCTACTTTTTTCATTGAATTGTAAACTAGTTTATGAGAAAATTGCTTAGTTAAGTAATTTTTGGCTGTGCGATGAAAGAAGTTAATAATGAACACATATATTGATTGATACATACATATATATATATATTTATATAGGATGTGGGATTTAGGTACAGCATAGATCTCAACATACTGTATTTTACAATAGGAGAGGCGGAAATGACAATAATAAGGACATGTAAGTATTTACTTGAGTAATAATTCGTTGAAGTATTTATTATGATTAGAAAGACCCATATTTTTATTTTCTCTCTAAAGTTAGGTTTAAGACTTTTTTTTCTAATTTTATCCATTAAAGAAGGTTGTCTTCTACATTGTAGAGAGCAAATTATGCAATCATATTTCTTGAATGATTACATGATTGCTCTCTATAAAGGTTTGGGCAATATTTTTTCTTCTACAAAATGAGTATCACCAAAACAATTGTGAATGTGCAGTGGATTCTTTTAGGAGAGACAGCAGAGGGGGTGGGAGGATTCCAATGACAATATTAATTTTTTTTTCACTTGGAGAATTTATTTCATTTCAAATCTAAACTAAATTTAATTTTGAGATGGAAAAATCCATAAAAAATGGATGAAGAATGCTTTGCAATTGAAAGATTATCTAACTATCATAGTTGAGCCAATAAAATATAACATCTACAAAATCCTTGCTTCTCATATAATTTCTGGACCATCACAGATACGGTATTACTTCAACATAGCTAAAAAATGGAGCCAGTTTGTTTCGTTTACTTTGATATTTTAATTTCTGGCTAAATAAAACTTCTTCACATGTTTTCTGTTCAGCCATCAACCCAATATGTAGATTCACACAGCCCTACTTCTTACTCTTTCCATTCCATGCATTCAAGGATAACTGGTCCTCCATTTCCATTCACAAGTACTAAATGAAATTAATGCATGTGGAAAGGGCTATCCCAAAGCCAACGAACCATTTATACCTTACTTAAGTAAAGGCATTCATTACAATTTTCACTGAGTCACACAAATGTTGATGGGTCTTAGTGCTAACTTGAGATTGGAGCAGTCACATATTCAGGCCATCAGGGGCCTGGAGGACTAAAGATAAGCCCTGCCCCCTGCATGCTCCCCCTGCTTATTTGTGGCTACCTGTGCTGTCTATCCCAAAGGAACAGGTAGGGAAGGGTTAACCTGCCTGTCCAGCCCTCCTGTTACCACTGCTTCCAGGTTGCTGCTCTACTTCAGGCTGAGCCTAGCCCAGAGAGCAGCAGAAGTGGTGGCAGGAGCCAGTCAGGCAGGTTAACTATTCCTTGTCTGCTTCCTTGGGACAAATAGCACAGGCAGTCAAGTAAATGGGAGTAGGTGGGGAGAGGTGGCAGGGCGATGAGAAGAGATCTGGAATGCTGGAAAGGAGGAAGCAGTGGGGACAGGGGAGTCGGGGATGTTTATATTAAGGATAAGTTAGAGTGGCTACCCCTTAATGCAAGCGTGGGCAAAATACAGTCTACAAGCGAGTTCTAGCCCACAAGGGATTCTGCCTGGCCTGTGGTGGATCCCTCAGCCCCATTTGGCCCAGGCATAGGGGGCAGCCTGGTCCATGGCACATGCAGCTGTTCCTGCCACACCTGGGCACATGGCATAGTGGGGATAGCAAAGTGTCTGCATTCAGCTTCCCAAGAACCCCTGCAGCTCTGTTTGGCTGCTGCCACTAGTGTTTCCACCATCACTGAACCTGGCCTTGTTGCCCAGGCATTCTAGCCCATCTGCCCTGAACCCACCACTGGGGATACCAGATGAAGCACGAGTATGTGGTCTCCACAAAGACTGGCTAGGACTCCCGTGGGCAGGGTGTGCGGAAGAGATGGGGATATTGGCAGGTGGGGTTAGGCATCTGGGAGTGGGACAAGTGGGTGTGGGCTGAAGCCAGGGCTGGAACTGTGGGACAGTGACAGCGTGGAGCCTAGGCCCAGGCCCAAGCTGCGTTCTGCTCCTCACATGTCCTATGTGGTGAGCGGAGCATGGGTCTGCGCTGGGCCCTGTCACATTGTCATAGTCCTGCAATCCTGCCCAGCTCCCACTTACCTGTCCCACTCCCAGACATTGTCCCCTGCCCACATGCAGCCCCATCACATCGGCCCAGTCAAGCACACCCTACCTGCAGGGGTCCCAACCAGTTCCCATGGAGACCTTGCCCTCATGCTCCATCTGGCACCCCTGGGCCATCCACCTATTTGTCCCCATTCCTCACTGCACTGGGCTAGGGCAGCAACCCTCCTCCCTCTCAGGCCTCCCCTGCCCACCCCCAATCAGCCCACAACAGCTCACTAAAATTCCTAAAGTCACCCTCCACCCAAAATATTCACTCCTGCTTTAGTGTAACATGAGTGGGGTAACATGGATCAGAGATAATCCTGCCCTAAGTGGCATAACTTTGAGCCACCTAACGAGTTTCAGGTGTTAATGTATGGACAATCCAGGTGTTAAGAGCTCCAGGAGCCACCCACAATTACCATATAACAAGGTTGTCAGAGAAAAAAAAAAAAGAGACTGCACAAAGATAGCAAATACAGTCCTTTAGGTGGAAATTGTTTTATGATCCCATGGCACTTGTTTATTTTAGATTTGGGAGACTATTACTGAGGTTTAGTACAGATAATTTATTTTGTTCTGGTATAACAAAACAGCAAGTGAAACATATGTGCCGTGTGTAGAAACTAGATATGCAAGTATTTTGGTTGCAATGGGATTACGTACAACTGAATTCTTCATCCATTTAAACACTTTCCCCATCATTTCTAAACAACAGCTTCTATGGATAGAAATCCCCTGAACAGGTGATATTAGCTGGATAGAGGACTTAGTTTGCGGGACAGGAATCCCTCTTGTTCTTAATTTTTAGGGTTATTAAAGTGATCAATTATAATCTTTATGATTTATAGGTGGTATCTAGTCCTTTGTTCACAGAGGTAGATAAAAAAGTGCCCATTGACTTTAATGCTCATAGGATTAGGCTCTTAATAATAAAAAAAACAAAACAAAAACCTGTTGTAGTAACAGAAGTTCTAAAATGGCTGCTTCTACATTGTGAGATCAGTACATTGAGTATCTTTAGATCAAATGTGAGCACAGTATGTTTGCACATCATCTCATCAGGTTTGGGAGGTGGTCCCTGATTTAGGAATAGAAATAATATTTAGGCAAAATTTCATATCAATACCCAAAGCAAGAAGTAAAGCTGCCTGCAGAAGGATCTATGATATGCATAGACATTTTTTTCAAATACTTTTTTTATAGTTAAGGTACTTCAATCGCTATTCTTTCACTTCTTTAGCCAAGGCATACAATTTTCATTAAAATCAGATATTTGAGATCATGTTTGTGGTTTAACTATTATGTTAGGTACATTGTTGTACAACAAGGTAGAATGTTGATGAAATTGTTGCAGGGGGAAAATTCATTATGGAAAAAGACTAGGTCTGACTGCAGTGGCTGAGGGCTTTGCAAGCACCAAGAACCCTCAGCTCCAGGTTTTCCTTTTCCTTTTCTCATGTCCTTGTTGTGACAAAATATTTAGCAGAATTCATAGATTCATTGGAATCTGACCGGGGCATGCCGTGAGTACTTTTGCTATGGCCTCAAACTTGTGACCTCTGAGTTGTCATCTCCAACTTAAGTCATGCATCAGCTTGCATCAAGTACTCAGGATCTAACAGACCCAGGACCTAAAATTCCAATGATATCAAATATTAGCAGCCTCTGTTATTCCCTAATTTTTGTCTATCACTATACTGTTTTCTCTTACACAGAGATGACCAGGATTTTTTTCTGTAAAATGTGTTCTTGAAGTGGAAATACTTTTCACATCACTTGCAATTACTCTTTCACTGGGAAACTGCTTCAGTTTTTGGATGAATTTGCAGGAAGGAAGGACAGTCATCTCTAAATAGCCAATAGCTATTCTTAGGCCATGGCATGTGGGAAAAGCAGGTTGAAGTTCTTGCTCTGTCTTAAAGATCTTGAGGGCCCTTATAGACATCATATTTATGGTATGATAAATGTGATGCTTTTGTTTACACAGATCATGGTAGTACAATCATCCTAGTCTATATAACTTGTGTCAAATTATTATTTCTGTTAGGTACTTAAAGATCTACTGCCATAGTATCTGAGTACCTCAGATTAAATCATAGCAAATAATGTGTAGCTAATCTGTGTCAGTTTACAATATGTGAACTAAGATGCCTCTGAGCAAAATAAGACATTTCTGATCAAACCCTCTACTAAAATTCCCCAAACTAATGTGACCCAGAAATGTCATTAGATAGCACCTATACCAGACTGTAAAAATAAGCAAAATAAAAATTAAACAGTGCTAAAGACCATTAGCCTTCATTCCTACTACTGTTAGGAATTGCCTACCAATGTATTGGCAATGCCAATTTTTGTGCTAGAAAACAAGATTTCCAAATGAACAGCAGTGTGTGGCTACACAATATTTTTCACCATGAGTGCCTAAGGCTGTACTCTTCCATTAAGTAGCATTCCACTTAATGGGATTATCTAAAGTGCCCAAAAGCTATAGCGACTAAATGACCCAGAGATACTTATATCCACAATTTGGACCCTCATAACCCTTGCTCAGTTGTTGGCTAACTCTGGCCACGCCTAAAGACTTGATGCATCTAAGTATTTACAAATAAAATTCTCTGCAAACCTAATTTTGTTTCTTGACATGCTCAGCACTACTTCAGTCCTGACTGGGCTGAACAGTGTGGTGCCTAACTCATGCCCAGTCTCTGTGGCAATTCTTTCATTAGGGATTTGTCAGCCTAAGTGGTTTGGTTGCCTCACTACAAGGTTACCAGATCAGACAACTATTTCAGTATATTACTGTGATGGCGGCGTGCTGCCGTCACGGGCACAGACAGGGGACAGAGAGGATTGGGGGGCAGCAACAACCCCTAAAAAGAACCCCAGGCCAGGTTACCTACCCCTGGGAGGGACGGCAGCATCGGAGCTGGGACCGCAGCAGCAGCCGCGGCAGCCATTCCAGCTGCGCGAGCTGGCATTATGCTGGCTGTTTAAACAGCTGTTCCTGGTAAGGGGAACAGCTGAGCCAATCGCAGCAGCCACAGTGGTCACTGCGGGCAAGTTTAAAAACCCCAGCAAACCCCACGGCAGGGGGGAGCCAGAGGAGAGAGGAGACGTGCAGCACATCGGTGGTGCTGCAGCTTCCCCAGAGCGAGAGCCTCAGTCAGGTGGCTCTGCATCAGCTCAGCAGCTGAAGCGAGAACCAAACCCCCCAGCAGGGGCAGAAGGAGTGGTCTCTAGGGATTGCTGGGGCCAGGGCATTGATCCAGGAAGCGCCCCCATCCCAGAGGAATATTATTTCTAAGAAAGAGGAGAAAAAGGGAGATGACCTGAGCTAGTGGCGGAGTCAGCAGGATTTTAAGACTGGCTGACTGAAGGCGACCGTTAGCCTAGGTCCCTACAGTCAGGAACACCTACCAGCAAGAAAACCTGCATATAGCAGCAAGTCACCATCTCACCAGCAAGCGATTAGTTGGTGAGTGGACAGGGTGTAGGGATGGCGGAGCCCCATTGAACAATGGAAGCCTTAACCGTTGTTGTGAATAACCTCGAGGCATTTTCCTAAAGGCATGATAAATGGCCTTGAGCCATCCTCCCGAGACAGGATACAAGGCGAGACTGGAAGATGGTTTTGTGAATTATGCCCATCTGCAGTGATAAGGAGGAGACAGCTGTACTAGGCAAAGGGCCTCGAAGACAAACAGCGAAATACACTGGAAAATAGGTG
>JAGPOW010003316.1:17903668-17955082 GCA_030014935.1 Caiman crocodilus | reverse complement strand
TAGCAATAAAAGCTTTTTTCTTTCAAACTTTCACATCCTGGTATTGAAATTGGCTTTGTATACCGGGCAATGAATTCAGACTTGGGCTGGAGCATAACACTGTGAGTACACCTGCATCGGGGAACCCCTCTGGTAAACGAGCTCCATTGAAGCCCTCCTTCAAATCACCCATAACATCAAAGTCATGGCAGGCGGGACAAGGGGAGGGGCTACCTAAAGGAGGGTGATATTGGACGTGAGGCCCAACAACGTCACAATTATCTAATTATTGTTTACTATACAACAGAAATGATGCTAAACAAGGACTGTCTAGCCCAATAATTTTTAATTTTTAAAATGAAAAATAGCTTAATGGGAAAGAGCGTTCCCATTTTACAAAAATCTTTAGTGTAGTGGTTAGGGCAGTTTTTGGGGGCAAGATATACGGATCTGAATCAGTGGTGGCAGGGAACTGAATCCAGGTCTCTGTTGGTTACTGGATACAAGGAATGTACAAATATAATCATCACCTCCCTTCTCCTCCTGGAGTAGAATTTTCTTGGAAGAAAGTAGTAACCACTAGTTCTCATCTTACCATGCTGGTTTTAGTCTCATGGATACATGTACCTATAAAATATTTAAATATATATCCTGCTGTGGGAGCCAGGTGCCTAAAAGTTAAATTCTATATCATTCAACTTCCTGACACCTAAAGTTCTGTTGTAGATCTGGGCCTAAATTACTCAGAAGCACATGTTGATGCTCAGAAGCCTTGTACTCTAAAGTCATTTAAACCCTGATCCATAAAAGTTATTTAAATAGGTAACTGTCTTTTTAAGCACTTAGGGTGTCTTTACATGTGCTCAGGGATGGATGGCAGTGGGTGGAGGTGCTTTAACTACAGCAGCTCCAAGAACATGCTAATTAACACTTGATTCAGTCTGCTTTGATGTGCTGTAATTGCAGTGCTTCAGAACAGCCTCCCCTCATGTCTACAGGCACCTTTAGTCCCTTTGATTTCATATAGAAGCATTTATAGACATGCTCTGGGAGGTGGTGTTTTAAGTAGCACAGCTCTGAGAGTCGCACTAATTAAAGCACCCAGGGTATTAGGTTTATTAGCATCCCCGCTCAGAAATATCATGACAAAGGTGATTTAACTAAAGCTTGTTGAATGAGCTTTAGTTAAAAGCACTTCACCACCATTTTTCGGTGAGGAGACAACATTACACATGGGGCTGAAGTCAGATAGCATGCAATAATTACCAGACTCCAGAAAACTCGATTAATTGAATCTATCCCAATGTGCTGTAATTACAGCACATTGTAGCAGCCTCTCTGCATATGTCTAGGAGCTCTACGTGTCTCAATACTGTGGATCTGGCTGTAAGATACTTGAAAATCTTATCCTAATCACATGTTTGAAAACATAAATAAAGCAGCTGGGTTTGCAAAAGGCTTAAGCACACATCAGCTCCCAAAGGCTTCACTGAAATGCAAGCTAATACATTTTTGCTCCTATTTATGAATTTAAAAGTTTAATGGTTAAGTGCCCCTTAAAAAACATCTTAATGTTCTGCATACCTTTTACTCCTATTCCTGCCCATCTCCCTAGCACACACAGACCACGTTCCACTTATGGAAAATATGTGCAGTTTCTGTAAGGAAAAAGATTCTGAAGAGATAGTATCTTATAAAAGAGAGCACTGGATTGGCAAATAACCAGTTAAGTAAAATTTCTTAGTCAATTTTTATGGAAAATATGTAGCATGAATTCCACATACACGCAAATTACAAGAGTGTTTGGAATCATGCTGTAAAGCTTTCGAAGAACACATTTGGCATTGATGATTTCCCTCTATGTAAAAAGAATACTATTTTTTAGTTAATCTCATTGAATTTTTTAATGATATACTTTTCGAGCACTTACCACACATTTTTTCTTTCTTTGAATCCTTTCAGCTATATAGTCTGTTCTGTATCAAAGGAAATAATCTAAATCAAATGTAGAAGTCAACATTTTAGTTTGACAAGTGTTAGTTTTACTCCTATTTTCTTATCTCTTATTCCAGTTTCAATGCATCTTTAAAAATAAGCAAATCCTCTAGTCTCAACACACAATAGTTTGAATTTCTATTACACTTTTATGCCATTATCAGAATTCCTTGGGATTTCTATGAAATGATGTTTGAAAAAACCCATAAAATATAATAGATGTTGTTTACAATATGTAATATCAATTAGATAATTATAAAGATTCCACATATTTATGGTTTAGGACAGGATTCAGCAACACACCTACAGAAGAAGCTGTGGATGTGGACCTGGAGGGTTTGGCCTTTGCCTGTGCTGCGACTGGGCAGTGAGGAGCTCTGCCAGGCTCGGACAGCTTCTGTCTGTGCCTGCGCCTCTGTCACTTCTCCTCACTCTCCCAGCTCTGGTCTGATATGGGCTGGGTAGTTTAGATGGTGCATCAGCAGGAAGGGGTTTTGCCTGTAGCTATGCCACGTCCAAGAAATGGGAGCTGCACCCACACCACCAACATTTTCTCTAGCTGCCCTGTTACCTGCCTCCATTGTGGGTGCACCTTTCAGCCCATAAGGAGTTACACCACAGCCAGGCATCTGCAAACTGGGTTCATATGTGGCCACTGCTCTCTCAACCCCACTCAGCTGTGGCCTGGGCACTGCTTCAAGCTGGTGGGGAGCTGCTCTGAGGGCAGGAAATGAGGGTTTTGCTGAAACTACAGTCAAGAAATTTGTGCAAAATTGTTATTTGTCCCTTTCTGCTACCTTAAAAGACTCAAATTAATCACCCTACCTGTGGCAAATAAATAAATAAATAAGCCTTCCTGATCCAAGTTAAGAAGTTTTGCCTCAATATGGTCTGTAGGACCCTTACAAGCTTCTATTTTAACAGAAAATTTATTTTGTGGTTGATACACTCATAATACATGATATCATAGTCCATTTTAAACTAGTGACATTTCTGAAAGACAACCACAGGGACTGCAAATGAAAACAGGCTGCAGTACGCCATGCCATATCTGAAAATCTGTGCAACTCAGAAAGATAACCATTGGTTAAATAATATGCTGCAACTGAAGAGCATTATACATCTCCTCCCTATTTAAGCAAAACTCTCTAAATTAATTCAGTAATCTGAGCAAGTAAGATTCATTCCATCTGCATCTACATTTTATGGAAAGATGCCAGTAAAAATGTGGGTTGCTACTGAGAACAGCGAAGATGGAAGTGTAGTATCTTGGCATGGCTCTACTGAGATGGCAAGTTACATACATTTTGTTTCTTAATTCCTTAATGTTGGAATTTTATGGTCTCTGAGGTTTTGGTAGGCCTCTGTCAGTGTTGTTAGGAGGTTAAGGCATTATGAGTCACGTAAGGCTCCCTTGGTTTGGATGGTCTGTACACATGCCGTCAGGATACCATTTGTGACTTTGTGACCTTAAAAACCTTATGGTTACCAGAAAGAGACCACAGGCTTCAGTTCTTAGTGGCAAAGAGCTCAGCCAGGTTTGTCACCTACAAACAAGCCTAGATAGTAGACACTATCATCTCATGACAAGCCACCCCATGATATTAGCCAGGTCATTTGTAGGCATGGTACAGGCATGAACATAACCCCTAAGCGCAGTACAAACTATTAAAGACCCTTTTCATACACAAATCAAAACTTTGTGTTTACAGTATACCAACTACTAAAACATATTTAGGTGACATCCTCCATACCCTTCTACTCTCAAATTAGTGGACATCTGTGCTCAGGCCACTTTGAACTTTGTTCTGTACTGGTTTCAGGAATTCACTCTCTATTTGTTAGCTTTCAAGGCTCCTCTAAAACTAATTAACTACATTCTGAGCACTTCCGTGCAAGCCATGTATGGTATGCCTAGTTCAGTATTCTTTGGGGCCTATATCAGTTCAAGTGGTAAACCGGGCCTCCATATATAATTTACATATGCACTGACCGGTGGTTGTATTAGTGCCTACTCTAGCAAGGCTTACAATGTTATGCACCACATTTGACTTCTGCTCATTTGAATGACTACATTCACCATCAGCTAGGATTTGGCTCTCTATCTACTCTGTAGTCAAGCAAAATTCCACAATGGATATTTTTACTAAGTAAAATATTGCACAATCTGTTCTCCATGAGCCCAACATTTCTGACATTTCCTATCAGTGTTACAAGTTTGTGTCTTTACCTGCAAAGCAGCCTAAGCATTGAAGAAAGGAGGCTACACTACTCAAAGGATGTAATAAGAGGCAAGTTTCCCACACACACAAGGAAGTTTCAGGAAATAGCATAAAACTGCCTTGTGCTCTGTCAAAGCATAATTGAAATATGCTTGTGTTCCTTGTGTTCTGTCAGTACCTGTAGCAATGGAGCTCTGCACCAACTTCCATGGTGAACTGTGTCTAAATGAAACAAATGAGTCCAAGATAAATCAATTGCAGATTATTGTGCTAAAATTAAAGTAAAATAACTTTGTCTTTAGATATATAAAAGTACATTGAATATAAGTAACATGGAATCTAGGTAAAAGAATACCAAAATATACTTGTTGATTTAATCTAATCTGGTTGCTAAATTCATCATAAAATTCTTTTATCTGGTTCAGACTGTGATGTGAGAAGCATAAGTAATTACCTACTACCGACAAGTTTCCTTTCTTGTTTACCTTTCCTATATTTTCAGGGAAAAAAGAAGATTCTGTCTCATGCTTTTCAAACCACTAGAAAGAGATTGGAATTAAGATGCTTGGAGAGAGAATTATTGGGAATTCAGTGTATGGTTTACATTGGATAATATAGCAACTTGAAATGTTTTTCTGTTATTTTTTCTAAAATGTCACTAGAAGATTCCAACACTTGAAAACTATTTTTGAAACTAAATATTTCAATGAAAAAAAAACCTTACCATCAGATTATATTTTAATTGACACAAAATTTCAATAAGAAATGGAAAGCTATTATCATGATTTCATTTTCATTTTTTGATCAACTGTACTTATTTGTTTCTGCATCAGAGTCTCATTTGGATTAATCAAAAGATAATAAAATCTACCATCCGTTTTCAATGCATCTACCCACAAAGTGAGGTATTATTCAGTGTTTACTGCTTCAACTACATAAAATGAAAATTAATTCATGCAAAAGCTATGGGACAACTTCTGTCATCCTTCCTCAGGCTGTCATATTGTTATACAGAGAACTATATGTTTCAGTTGTTCGGCTTAACAAAGCCTAACTCTGTATGTTACAGGTAATTGTTTATGAAAATGATCAAGAATTAGAGATAGAAAATCTGAATTATTTCTAAGACAAAGAAATACAGACACCATGATGGGTGGATACATGATTTTGAAAGCAGGGGGTGCAGATGGCATGGCATATCATAATATATAACACAACCATTTTCCTCCAGTTAAAGAGAAACTAGAAACTTTACTAATATGGTAGAGAAGCAGCACTATATCATTCAGTTTAAGATCAAAGCAAAAATAAACATTGGACAGTGCACTGCTTTGCTATAGTATATACAACATTTTAAAAAAAGACAACAAACTAGGCAAAACAATTAGTGAAAACATTTTGTATCATTAGTCCCATGAGGCGATTTTACACGTGCAAGCGCTGCAGCACAGAGCACTTTGAAAAGCATCTGGTGCTGCAGCACTTACCATTGTGTAAGTGACAAAATACACATCAGCACTGAGAAAATGGCAGCGATGCACTTTTGAACTAAAACACATAGAAGGTGCATATACAACTCCACGTGATGCAGCACTGTGTGCATCTGCTGTGCACGTGAGCTGATTCGATTAATCGAGTCTGCTCCGAAGCGGTGGATCTCTGGCACATCATGTGACCAAAAAGTATGTGTATAAATGCCCAAAGGCATTATAATTAATGGCCATCTCTTATTATTCAGATTCATTAAACAGAATCTAGCCTTTTTGAGTGTCTTAGTGACTCCAATACTTCTCTGTCAGTCAGTTCTATATCTGTGTTAAGGTTATTTATTGGCTTTAAAACAGTCTGCAAGGCTTTAAAATAGAAGACAGACATTACCAGGAATGGCTAACAGACAGCAAAATTGCAGAAGAAGGGACAGTTTGAACAGTGTAACATGAAAACCATGAAAAAGGAGAGAGGTTTCTTAATATCTGTAGAATGGAGATAGACCAAAGATTAGCAGGAATCAGGGAAATGATAATGAAGTCAATTGATACCCTCACTTGTACATGACGAAAAATGCTGCTGCCTATCTCAGGCAGTTGGTTTTAATGTTTCATTGGAACAGAAATAAAAGGGGGTGCAGCTGCACCCTTCTGGATTCTAGCCAATGGGTGTATTGACATCATACCCAGTAAACAAGGAAAAAGATGGATCAAAATTGAGTGCAACAAATTTAATTTAATTGATACCCAAAAGAATGAGAGGATATGCTATTCTGGTTATCACCATTTTCTGAGGCTGTTGCTTAGAAGAAGTTACCCCCACCATCTTCTGGGATGTTTATATTTACCAATGACACCACTAAGCCTTTATTACAATTCTAAGGGAAGTCCAAGTCAGGCTGGATCAGGGAGGGGACACAATACCCCCATCAGTGTCAGCTTTGGCTTCATCCCGAGTTCTACGTAGCATGGGAAAATTGTGGTTTTTGCTGGCAGACATGCTTGATATAGCTTTTCCTACTTTATATATACATATGACTTTCCTATTTTTCATTTGTGCACTCACTTTCTTTTCCCTTCTGTTCAAAAAAAGCATAGCTTAGCTGGCTAAGATTTCATCTTTTGCAACACTGGTAAGAGCCTGTAAACTGAAAGGGAATATCTTAAGTAGAGTAATGCCTGTATAAATTTGCCAGGTTTTGGATTGTCTGATAAGACCATGTGTTGTGTATCTGTCTTCTTCTAACAGTAAGATTGCAAGTAAAAGTCAGCAGCAGAAATGGGAGCTGTATTTTCAATTTTTTTTCTCTTCCCTTGCTTGTGTTTTGTTCTGTCTTTAGGACCGACTTCAACAATAACAATCACAGTAGCCACAGCTCATCGCAACACATTTTTCTCCTTTCCAGCCAAAAAGATAGCTATTATGATCTTTTACACCACGTAAAAGGAAACAGGGTGTTTTTCCTTAGAAAGGCTTTTTTATGGCTAAAGGGAAAAGGAATAAGGAATGCTGTTAAAATGAAAGCCTTGTTAAATACTTTATGTTTCAAGTGTTTTAGCCCATTTTCCTTCTTTATCTGTATCTTTCATAAAATATTGAACAAGACTTTAATGGTGGTTTTTATGTGACTAACAGCCCAGATCTTTCTAGTCAAATCCTAAACCTTGTACAACTATTGAGTTAAATACACTAGCACTTTACTTCATGAGTTGTTCCTGCCAGAATTCTCTTTACTATTTCAGTACCATTTGGAAGGTTTGCCAAATTTTGCCCTATATACTAGGGGTAAGCGAGGCAGGCCCTATTTAATTTGGATTTGGATTCGGCCTGAATCAGGGACAGTGATTAATTAGCTGATTTGGATCACTGTTCCTGATTTTATTCAGCTGAATCCAAATCTGAAGATTTGATGCTAATTCAGAGAATCTGAGATTTGGACACAGATGCAGCTTTAAATGTTTTTTCTACATACCTTGAGTTAGCAGGCACAGCTTATGAATGCTGCAATGCTGGGGCACATGGAGCATCTGACAGAGTGGTGGGGAGGGGCCCTCCACATGCTTGACGGTGAACCCGCAAGTGGACTAGAAGTACTTCCAGTCCACTTCTGGGTCTGTAGAGGAGCATGCAGCTCCCCCCCACACCTACCATCTCAGTGAGTGGCCATGAGGGGGACCCTGGGTGCCCTCCCAGAAGGCAGAAGTCATCAAGCCATGGGAGGCCCCCAGCGTGCTCCCCAGCAGACCTGGAAGAGGACCAGAAGTGCTTCTTGTCCACTTCTGGGTCTGCTGGGGAGCCCCCCTGCACTTTTGTGGGACACTCCATACACCCCAGCATCGCAGCCCTCACGAGTCCCTGCTACCTACAGGTATGTAGAAAAAACATTTAAAGCTGTGTCTATGTCCAAAACTCCAAATCTTTCAGAATCTCTCCGAGTCAATTTGGAGGGTTCCAATTCCTTTCAGAGAGATTAAAGAGTTCTATGATTCAATACGGATTTGGAGATTTGGCCACCAAATTGGGCCAAATCTCTGCCAAATTGAGTCAGGGACTGAAGCTTCACAGAGCCCTACTGTCTACCAAGGATTGTGGTGTTTTGAGGCACAGGGCTTTTTAATGGAACTTAGCTCTGAGCGTGCATCACTTCCAAGCAGATCTGCACTACCACTATTGCAGCTGCAGGTGCTGCTCCCCCACCTTCTCTGCATTGCTTGACTACTACCTAGGCTAAACCTTCCAAAATACCACTAACTACCCCACACTTACTACTGAAACACCACAGATGCACCCTGTTTAATCAGGCCACAGACCATTGCTACTTTTCTGGATGCTATTATATTTTCTTGCTAACACATAAGCAACTGCTAAATATTTGTAATATTATTGTGTTTAACCAAGCTATCACAGTCTCGATAGAGGTTTCTTTTTGAACCATTACTTAGGCTGCTACATTAGAATCCTATCCGGTGCATCTCATATGCTTTTATTTTTTTTTTGTTTAAGCCAATACATTGTCTTTTTCTCCTTGGCCTTCCTAGTATATTGCTAAGCCAATGGATCTCTGTCTACAACTTCCTTTCACTGAAATGGGACTCATCAGCCTCTATGAACCAATATTTCCCGCTTACTTTCAACTTCAGTGTCTCGAAGTTCCACCCCTCAGGGCATTCTGGCTTTATAATTTATATATTAAGGAACTTGGAGTAGTTGAAGTGAATGGATATACAGATTTTTAAAAAAATCCAAGAAACAGGTGTGTTTAACTAGCCCAAGAAATATGTTCATCTAGACAGAATAATGATTGCTAAGAGGCATTTCCAGGACTCATCTTCTTTACCATTGTGGGGTATTCTTTAAGCCCAGGTCAGAATGCTCTAAGGGTTTTGGTTACTTTCTGTAACTCTATCAGTATATGGATTCTTTTCAAGAGCATACAGTTTCTTTGTCACATCTATAGACACTTTCTTTCCATTAGCTTTGACTAAAACTGGCTGAGGAGAGACCATGTCTTATCCCATGCCCTACTGACAGGTGACTCCCCAGTCAGCTTCATTAAGTGATCCAAGACCCCACCATGTGATTTAGTGCCTCACTAGAAAACCATAAGCTAGGCTTGCCCACCCAGTGTACCTATTGTATTGCACAGACCTACTCAAATATTAACACATCTTGATAGTCCTTTCACACAACCCAGACGATGTGACACACAACATTGCTCCATTGATCACTTTAAGTAAATTAATCCCTTGAGGTCAGGTAGCAAGCAAAACAAGAATAAAAAATGTAAACTAAGTTTCTCATAATAGTTCATGAAAAAAATGCAGAAGTTAACCCCATTCTCCACACACATTTAATGAAGTATGGAAATAAAACAGAAGAATGCTTAGTGCTGTATAACTAATTGAGCTATAATGATTTTTTAAGTAGAATTGAAAGTAAACATTTAAAGCCATTTCTATGACAGCATTGAAAATCATGTAGAGACTTCATGATGCAGGGGAAACAAATGTAAGAAATGTAAGCTTTGCCTTTAGGGAGGAAAATTGTGTTGTTACAAGGGAAAGCATTTGAGTTATCTGAATTTCCAAACCATATAGCCTTACAATAGGAGAAAAAAACAAAACAAAAGCACTTTCCCAATAAAATGCTATGATACAATATAAGTAAATAAATGATGTAACGGAAAAGACACAAAAATATTATTCCTCAAACCTCCTGTGAAAATATGCTGAAAAATATTAAAATTAAATCAAGCATAACAACACTTTTTATTAATATGATACAGAAATCTACAGGCCTCTGTACTTGGGCATGATGTGGCTGCTTCTAACTTGATTACTGCTTTCAGGAATAGATTGAATATTTATGTGGGGTGGCCAAATTTTATTTCTTTTTCATTCAATTCAAAGTATACCTACATGAACTAGTGCTTAGGGGACTTATAGGGTTGTAAATCAAAAAAAGACCATCAGCAAATATTCTCTTTACTCAGAAGCCATGTTGCCATCTAGATTATATAGAGATTTCTCTATGAAGTAAAGTAACAGCAGCTACTTTTTACATTCCTATCACAACAGTGAATATTGTGAGACTGTCTGTTAGCTCACAGCTCTCTTATATTTTAACTGAAAATAGATAATATTTTACAGTGAAAGCATGTCCCGTAGCTACTTTTTATTTGCATATTTCCTTTATCCCAGATAAAATTCTCTCTCTTCTTTTCTCTTCCTTCATCCCTGAGACAATTCCAGTATATTCACAGAAATTACATGTGGGAGGAATACAACACTAGGGATGCATTCCTACAATTGACTCAGCCTGGGGTCAACTACAGGGCTGGGGCTGATGTGTCTACAGAGTAGTTATGTTTCTCTTATGAATTATGAAAGACCAGATTTCATTCTCAAATGTTATATGGCTTTCAATGAAGCAAACAGTAACAACTGAGGGAATTAGAATATAGGCCTTCCTATTACAGTTAGCTGAAAAGGGTTGTGTCTAACACAGACATTTTAAATGGAATGCTGTCATTCCTTGCAAAGGCAGCAGGTTATATACAGAGGGTGGGGGGAAGATAATTATACTGGGAAACACCCATTTACTGACTGTGAAAAATAATTGCATCTATTGACTAACTGCAGTTAAAGAATGGTAGCATTAGTCTGTCTTCAGGGTTTGTTTTTTCTTTTGTTATTGAAAAGATGCCAGGAGAACAAAATAAGTGTTACACAAACCACAGCCTTCCTTCAGGACAAAGAACTTCAAAAGGCTCAGTTAAATACACTAAAATTTGGATATTTACATGACCCTTCTATTGACAACTTTTTCTTAAAACAGAATTTAAAATCTTAAAAGCGTAAAGGGCACAATTCAGCTTTATCCCCCACAAGAAGGCAGGTCCAGAAAAAAAAAATCATTCTGGCACTTAGAAGTCCCAAACAATCTTAGGACCCTATTGTGCCAGGCAATATATAGAGAGATGATCTCTAGCCCTGAAGAGCTACCCAAATATTATCTAAGAAAACTCAGAAACTTTACTTCACTTATAACCTCTTTAACGCATAACTCACTTGGTTCTGATAGCGAATTTCTGAAGGGATAGAGCCTCCTTCTGTATTATTTGGAGAACTACTCGTTCTCTGTACACTGCGGACACCCCAATATTCACTCATGTAAAGGACCAAGTTGGAGCTGGCACAGAGAAACCTTGGGTAAGTCATCCAAATTATATGTTCCATTTTACCTATTCACCAAATATTGTAACAATGGGTACTTAAGATGTGTAGAAACAGAATCTTGAATGGATTTTATACCTCCCTTCCAACCTCATAATATAGAGACGTATTGGGAAGAGGGAAAAGGAGTTAAAAGTAAGTGCAGAAAGCTAAGCTACCATTAAACATTCTAAAATTCTATTGTAACTTGTTAGTTATCTTTTCTTCATGAATAGTTTTCATAGAAGTCAAAAATAAGATTGGCTATTGATTTCCATCTGAACAGAGTCAGGCTTAAAATATAGAACTTTAAAGGGCTGGGGAATGACCATATCCAAGGAGCTTGCTTAGCATTGTGATTCACTTTTTTCAACCACCCCATGAACCTAGACAGACTTTAATATCAATGGCCAAATTAAAATTAGAAATAGAATAACAATAAATACATTCATTCAAAAATACTTCTAGGAAGTATTCTACAGAAAGCGAAAAAGGTTAGAAATGTGTTACCTACATCCTGAAAAATGACCAGCTCCTAGACAGGGTATCTCAGGCAAGGGGACTGCAAGGTGTCTTGTCCACTTCATTCTTCCAATGTTCTGTGTCATGAAGGTCTTATTGATTCAATTCCAAAGCTAGTTGTACCCCTGTACACTTGGCCCCATTTCTAGGATTTAAAATAATTTACATGTAAGATAACGATACAGTTGAAATTATGGAAAGAGTCACAACATTACAATTAAAATATTTATACATTTAAATCACTAGAAGTGTGTGAAGAGTCTGCAATTCTGAACACAACTGATTAAAATGAAGTTTTGTTGTTGACTTCCACGAGTCCAGAATTTCATCCAGGTTTACAACCTGCCATCAACAGCGATTATTGATCATTCATCGAGCTATGTCTATCCTAGAGGGTAAACATTCTAAATTTTTAACCAAGGGTACCTGTCTGCTAACTGTATCACATAAAAAGCAATTGTAGGGTTCAAAGAAGTCATTTTAACCATCAAGACTAGTGTACCTGACCTCTATTGTGGCCAGATGTTCTATATTTATATGTTTTTTTTAAAGGCTTGAGGGGAAGATTAGGGTTTTGTTATGAACAGGACTGTAGCAGTTATGGCAGATGGGGAAACCTTTCATTTCTGCTGAGCTGCAAGTTTTATGATTGTCTATTATATAGATGCCTCTTTTTATGATTTTGACAAAGAAATATAGAAAATTTACTACATTTTGTGCTTCAGGAATTTTGTAGGGACAGAAAGTGGAACTCTAGTGCTCAGAGTTCAATACTGAAAAGGGGTAAGCATACTTAAAATTAATGTAATAAAGAGAAATAAATAAATCAATGTAAATGAAATACATGTAAATAAAGGGAATTTAGCATTTTACTAGAATCACTTAACAACTGAAAGATCTGGACCATCTTGATGGGGTCTGTTTCATGACATTTGACCATGAATATGAGCTGAGGTTTATATTCTTCTATATTTTATTTTGTTTTTTTTAAATACAGTAAGGAAGAAGGCTGGCCTGAGAAGCCTAACAAGATATAGAAAACACATAATATAGATGAGAAATCAAAATATTGACAATATTGCTGAGGTAGCTACAGAATATTATGTAAGTTGAAACATAGAAGTTGAGACAACTGGCTTATTGTGCTTCAGTGACATGAAATTAGTAGTAGACAATGTCCAATCTGCCCAATGTCCAGTATACCTAGCATACATACTGCAGTTTTTCTTACATAAATATTTGTCATCTGAATAAGAGCTAAGCAACAGTTTTGGAGCAGTAATATAATGCAAAATATAAACTAATTTCATTCTACAGTTGTAAATGCTACAAAACATCCAAATATATTTCTCTTGGATTTTTCCCCTTAATAATGAACACCTTCTGAATTGCTAAATGTCTAATAAATTGAGGATGCATTCCTGAATATCTTTACTTAGGCAAATAGCATGTTTGATTTCATCCAGAATCCTCACATAAAGAAGGGGTGTAGGACCTGGCCTTGATTACCAAAATGTCACAGATCTCTCCTTCATCCAAGAAATACAGCAGTGCTTAGGTAAAGCATAGATGATGTTTAGTTTCAAAGGTCTTCAAGAACTGTCATTCAGGTATGAACTGAATCAGATTCTCCATAGTTTGCAAAAGTTACTCGCATCCTAGCACCAGATATCAAGTCCATCTTTAATGCTGATTTGTGTGCGCTGGGATTGTGAGGATTTGCTTTGGTGGTTGTTTGACAGCCTCAACATGCTTCAGGCTTTATTATTGCATGGGGGGGAGGGGGAACAAAAAATAAACTTAGTTTAAATAACTAGCAAACTTGGGCATATTTTCAAATTAGCTTATAGCTGTCCTAGCTTTGTTGGTTACACTCTGAGGAAATGTATATTTATTTGCCATGCTAAGATTAGCAGAAGCACCAAAGACAGGCAATAAAATCTTAGGCCATGTTCTCACCTTTGTGAAACCTGATCTATTATTACATATTTTACTTTGAGCGACATGATTGTAGATCTGTTCCTTGCATGTTCACACAGTAGCCAATGCTGGGAGCCAGGCTGGGAATATGATCTAAGTAAATTAGAGTATGGGAAAAGGGCAGAAAAGAGAGAGGGGGCTAATGGGTCTGCAGGGGGATTGGCAGGATCAGTGGGAAGATACCAAGTCCACAGAAAGATTGGCAGGTCCAGAAAGGGGTGATAGAGTTTGGGAGGTGGTGGGATAAGGAGGCTGGTGAGTCCAGAGGGGACAGGGGTTGGTGGGTGCATGGGATGGGAGAGAAAATTGTCTTTGTGTGGGGAGAGTAGGCAGGGTAAAGATAGCTTGGTCAGGGAGTGGGGACGGGTAAAAGGGGCAGGAAAAGCACAGGTCCATGGCTAGGGTGAGTGGCTGGGTTTTCCTATCCCAGGGCTAAACTCCAAACATGTGCATATGTTCTTTAAGATGCAGGATTATAGATCAGGCTCTGTTTGTGTATACATTACCAGTGTAAGAAACTGTACTGGGAACATGATCTATGTAAGTAGGGGTGGGTCTAACAGGTCTGCTGGGGTTTGGCAAGAATGGGAAGGGTTGGTGCATTGACAAGGGGATGAGGGAAGGTTGGTGGGTATTGTCTGGAGGGGCTAAAAATAGCCTGCTTAGGGTGTGTGGAGACAGGTAGGAAAAGTGCAGCTGTAGGGCTACACTCTGAATGTGTACAGACATTTAGTAAATCGGGCTAAACCATGTCTGATCTAACTTAGTGCAAGTGAAGTAAGTGAGATCAGGTTGGTCAAGTTTTTGCCCAGTCTAGCCCCCACTAGTTACGTAGATCTAAGTGTAAGGTCCGCACATGGGTAAACTAAGATCATGCAGTCATTTTTTTTGCCCCATCTAATGTCCCTGAATGTAGGTATAATCCAACACTAAGATCAACCAAACCCTAGCACATAAGGGGTTAAGGGACAGGGAGTGGATAACAGGAGGTAAAAACTGGAGGAAACCAAGACAGGTAGTTCTCAGATGCAAAATGACCACTTAAATGAGGGAAATGAGGCACCAACAAAATACATATTTCCTCTTTATTCCTTTTTTTGTCAGTATTATCAAGACTCATTTGGGATGGGAGCAGCTGAGGGTAGATAGCACATGAACTGGAAAACATTCACCAAAACTCTTCCATAAGCATGTGGGAGCCTAAGCATTCAAAGGTTTCCATAGTAGTTTAAAGCATATAGGCCCATCATTTCTATTAGAAAGTGGAAAAATATCTAACAATAATGAAATTGTAGACCCTCTTCAAAAATGTATATGTTATATTATGTTAAAAATTCAAGTAAATGTATATAGCTGATTAGAATACATGAAATAAAGGAATATTGGAAACAAGAAAAATCTGTTTCAGAGGTGATAAACTTGTAATGTCAAATTAGCTATACACTGAGTGTTTGAATCTGAATAACTTAGTTTTTCACCTACAATTTCATGTTTGAATGGCTAAGGGAAAGTGACTAAAATTGGTTAGAAATTATAAAAAAAATCCCTGGCCAATTTTGAGACTTCTACATTTTGCTCTTTTGATAAATGTAAACAATAATCTCCCATCAATTCAGGATGGTTTAAGTGAATAAGAGGAGCAACAAACTGAAATATCTCATCAAAATAAATTACCATGTAGACATTAGGAGAGTAATTTGGTAGCAAGCACATTTAAGCAAGCAGATTGTAGATTATTAATTCAGTAGAAGGGTCAATTACCTTAATAAAGATGGGAGATGACATTGCATTTTGTGAATTAAATCTGCAACAGGTTATTGTGCAATGACCTGAAGGTGAACATAATCATTCTGGAGCATCTAAGCAACATTTACTTTATTTGGCGTGAAAACTGACAAACAAGATCACTAAGCTTGCCTACACTGTTAAATCAGAACAATGTTACCTGGAATAACATGGGTGTCATTTTTACTCTTCAGAACTGGGAGAAAGAATCACACTGGGTCTGAGAAAACTATGAGTAAAAGTTACATGTAGAAGAAAAGTCCCCTTTCCACTTTTCCCTTGCTCCCATGCTCACAAAATATTTTCAAATTTTTAGTGAGGGAATGAAGAATAATTCTTATCCAAATTTAGAATTCAATAGAAAACACCAGCCCCTTGTTTAGGAGAGACATGACAATGGACTCTAAAAGTATCCATCCAGCCATATTATTTATTAAACTCCAGGGCTGAGTGTCTGCAAGTTGGTATTCTTATAGATAAATTATGTATTACCCAGCACCACTTAAAGTAGCTGCTGAGAGGTCACTTCTCTGTATTTCTTATGCAGGATGGAAAGAAACTCATATAATTAAAATGCAAGAAAGTATTCAAACCACCAAATTTCCTCATGCTTATTTGGTATATTTAAATAATTGACAAAAATATCATAAATGTATTTGAATGAATGCATTTCTCCCCCTTTTAAAGAAGAAAGTATTTTAAATATATTGAGCCTACGAAATATGAAAGGTGCAACTTGACCTTTACATCTACATTGTTCAAATGTATTCTAAAATGTTCTGAATATTGATTTACAGGAACCTAAGATCTTAGGTTGTGTAATTAGTTTGGCTTATTACTGTTTCATTGTGGAGTTTTATGTCATTAAGGGTGCTAGCAAAGGAAGCCATGTTACAGATCAAGTAACAGAAAAAAAGATTTTTTTATTCATGCAGTTCTTTTGATTTTGTTTCAAAAAACAAACAAACAAACAACAGATACATTGGATTTTTTCCCCTTCAGCACAGAATCAATAAATTGAGCAATGTTGTGAACATTGGCAGAATGACTAATATCAATGCATCTCCTGTGGTGATCCAAGCCAGCCTCATTCCCAAACATGCCGCTCTATGGTTATTTTATAGCTATTAGTACAGCATGGTTTTAATGAGAAATATTTCATAAGCTCTGCCTGTGTTCACATAGAGATGGCATATTGTTTATCCCAATAATGAAACAATTAGAACTCTTAGCAGGTGTAAGAAGGATATGCTCTAAATAGCCTCCAAATCTATCATTCTCTTCTGGATTCCTGCAGACTTCTAGTTTGCAGTGAACAATTATAAAGCTCTTTTCTTTGTTTTAGCTGCTCTAAATTTGGATATTTACTTGTTAGAGCTGCGATATAATCCCACATTACATTCATATATTGTGTACTTTAAGAAAAATTTTAACTGACATTGTTGGATTCTTCATAAATGTAATAAAGAAGATGACTTACAAGAATGGCTGCTTGATGGAATCCCATAGATTACTGGTCACAGATCAAGAATCCAATGGGATAATTATGGTACTATGCAATGAAACATGGAAACAAAAGAATAACACCTTGGTTGTCAAACAGGTTAACAAAGGGAAAGAGAAGCTTGGCTGTGAGTGTGTGGGAAAGGGGATGAGAAGGAGTGATGACTGAAATAGTCCATTTCTAAAAAAGTGACAAGTTTCAGAGAAATCCCAGAATCCTGACCCAAAGCTCACTGGAATCAATGGGACTCATTGGTTCATGTCTTAAGTTTATTATTGATTGAGTATTTTCCAGGGGTCATAGAAACAGATACATAAGAACAAGAAAAAGGAAGACTTCAGTATAGTACATTATAATGAAAAATTGCTCCTATGAGGTTGATAGGATATGAGTCCTAACTAACCAGCTAGGATTCCTAGATCTTAAAGCTTCACATAAGTATATAGTGTAAGTACAGGGTTGTGGAGAACTGAAATTAATATGAAAGTGCTGGCTGTTGTGTTATATTGATACTAATGGTAGGTCGATAGTGTAGTGGATCTCAAGGATGAATGTCTCTAAAATCCTTTCCTAGACTAGTTGGAAAACTTGTGTGTCCCTCAGATGAATTATGGAAATGGTACTGAAGAACTATCTACCAGTTCAATGATTTTGCCTGTATCCTTAGTGCAAAGTGATAACCCAACTTGCGTTTTGATCCAGTCTCCTATCCATGCAAGGAAGTGTGGAGTCAAAATAGCACGCAGAAAAAAAAAAAATATGTCTGTGAATAAAGATAGGCAGGGCCATCCGTGGGGGGAAGTTGGGTGAATTGGGGTGATCACCCCAGGCCCTGCACTTTGAGGGCCCCTTCGGACAGTGCTATACAGGTCTGCCATGGCCTCTTCGTGCCATTGGCTCTGCACTCTGGCTGCTTGCCATCTCTGGACCCCACATGGACTGATATGCCCTGGGCCCTGCACACCTCTAGGTATCTTCACACCTGAAGTTTGGGCTTAAGCTATATCATGTAGCAGAATAAGCTATGATAGACATGTTAAAAGAATGGTTACAAGAAAAATGGATAGTACGGGAAGTTTAAGTAATAGATGAGCAACCTAAAACACTCATCTGAGGGAAGATAAACCTGAAACATGCAGAAAGGTAAGAGAAAATAAAGTTGCATGGTCCAAAGAAGACAACATAGATCATACAGGAATCATTATTTGAATGCCTGATATAGGACAACAGTTCCTAGTTAGCTTATCATACATGACTTTTCACTCTTTCCTCTCTCTGTCTCAGTTCTGGACTTGTTCTCATGGTTTTCTACACCCAGAATTTCTCTTTTGTCTGGACTCACCAAAGCAGATCAAACCATGGCTTTACATTCAATCCAGTTATAACAATTTATAATAATGGGAAGTTTGACCTCGCTGCCAGCCAATGCAGATTTGTGTTACCTTATCAAAGTTACCAAGCAGATGGAACTAAGTTCAGTTATTCAGTATATATAGTATCAGAAGAACCTATGTAGAATTCCTATATCTTAATCCTATCATTCTTATTCAGGTAAAATACAGATAGGGTAAATGGACACTGCTATCTGTATCTACTCTTTATCTCTAATTGTTACAAAGAACACCCAGTCTTAGCTGGGTTGCGAGACAGAAACAAAAGTAGTTCTCAAACTTTAAAAAAAAAGTTACTTTTTACATTTGGAAGCACATTATGTAATGTTAATTGCACTATTTCCAATTACAATAACTTTGTTAGTTAATTTCCTCCATTGTTAAAATAGCTATTTGACGTAGCAACAGAGGAGAAGAAAGCATTTCAAAAAAGGGGAAAAAAAGAAAAATAGGGACACGTGATTGTAAAACCACAACAATTGGCTGGATGCTGCTTCAGGTTTAGTCTGAAACTATTTTTTTTAATCTAATTTTTCCCAATTATACAGATTCCAATTTTATCTAACTTTACTTTTGTTTCAGAAAGCTGATTAAAAACAAAATTCAATGATGGTGTCTTGACGACAGATCTTTTTGATGGTCCTGAAAATACAAACAAAGAGCTAGACTTCACCATCAAAGGTGTTTCAGTTCAAAAGGGCACCACCACCATTTTCTCAGGGCTGACGTGTGTTTCACCATTTATACAAACGTATGCGATGCTGCGCTAGGTGCATCAGCTCACATGTGGAGCAGCCTCAATTAATTCTGCTAAACAGATGATGTGTGTACAATGTTTGTGCATAAATGTCCCTAGGGTTCAGGATCCAGGGCCTAATGTCATAAGTTGAATTGTTTCAGAATCAGGGCACCCAGGACCCCCAGGTTTGAAATTGTAGGTATCCCTGGCATGCAGATTAGTGCAGGGTCAGGGACCTGAGAGCTAACACAATTAAGGCTCTGTTCTTCTGCCTGTGAACTGCCCCAAGGCCTCAGAGTTTCCAGGCTTAACTCTTAGGAGTTGTAGGGTTTCCTGGTTTCCAGCTCTGTAGCTGCTGCCAGTTTTAAAAAGGGTGAACAGCTTGGCAGCAAGGAGCCTGGAAATTGTAAGACCCCTACATTGTGCTAGATTTCCCAAAGCTTTCAGGCTTCTTGCTGGGGCTCCCAAACCACAAAGGCTCTGGGGTCAACTCTTACAACTTCTAGTCGCCCAACTACCTCAGAGCTAGGGATTCCTGGCCAACCTGGGAGGCTTAGAACTTAGGTCCTTAGGACCAATTTCACTTCAAAATTTAAAAATCAAACATTCTGATCATTTCAACCACTTTTTAGTACATTTTTCCTTCTGCTAGGAATTTCAGAAACTTTTTTTGTCAAAATGCAAATTTTTCATTGGAATTTAGGAATTTTCCATGTAACAGAAATTTTGACTTTTGACCAGATCAATCTGAAATCACAAACACCTTTATACTGTAAAATATATAATTCCAAATAGACAAAACCCAGGTATTTCTTGATATTTTTACCGTTTGTTTTTGGTGTGGAAAATTGGAAGATAGACATTTAGGCTTCAAAAACTTGCATGTGATGTTAACTTTATGACTGGTGATTAGCCTTATACATCAATAGACAAAATCATGAGGCATAAAATTGAGCTTGTACAAATATCTATTCAGGCTAAGTATCTCAGCATGTATTCACATATTTTGCAGTAACAATAATGTCTGGTGCCTACGTTTCCATCCAGCCATAGATGACCAAACTGGGGCTTGGAGGTAAACAAAAAATTACTTGCTCAATTGGGCTAAAAGGGCAACCATGGTGCAATAACTGGAGAATATATTTTCTGAGGTAACTTTATTATGAAGCTTTTGTCTCTGTATGGCTAAATAGACTTAGTTGGAAATGGTATTTTTTGGGAAAATGTTAACATTTTTCACAGAAAAAAGCTGAAAACCATAAATGTTTTTTCCACCCCCCAAAAAAGCCCCCAGACACTTTCTTCAGAAAATGCTGATCAGTCAGTAGCCTAATTTCTCAAGAAAACAGCACTAAACAAAAAATGTGACCTATTGCTAACAGAGGTTAGAAGGTTTCTAACAGAGATCTGATTGTTTACAGATGTCTGGATAGAAGCAGCAATGAATGGTTCTTCTCCCACACCAATTTTGTCCAATTCAATGAATATGGTCTCTGAGTTTTGGATGAAAATTTCACTATGCACAACTCCTGCAAATGTTACTACAACATGAGCTATAGAGTGCTTTTCTGGCGGCAATCTTGGAAACTTCAGATTGTGACCCAGTTTACAGCTTCCTACTTAGTGTTTCATGAATACTGCATATTACATATCTATATTATGGTCTGCAATGGATTATATTCATTCAGAGATACAATTCAAGGCATCAGTGCTTGAACAGAACAAGCATTTGTTACTTACTTCAGAAAATCTAATCCAAAGCTGGAAGTGGAGATCTAAAATAAGATAAACATTAAAAAAAGAAAACCCCTCGCTGGGTGAAATTATAAGAATCCTACGATTGCACAAGTACTAATTACAGAATTTGGCTCACCTTAATCCAGACATCATAAATATTGCATTTTATGGTAATTCCTAGTAATAGATAGCAAAAGTAAGAGCAATATGGCATAACTGTGTTAAAAATAATAATTATAGCATTTGTGAAGTTAGAAATCAAATTTCATTTTTCTGTAAGTTGTAAAAAATCAAAAATGCAGTGCCAGCCTTTACAGAGTCACAGTCTTCATATTCTTAATGAGAAAGTGATAAAGGAAATCTCTTTCCCAAGAGATCTGTGCTCAGTTAGTCTAGGTATGAAAATCTTGAATGGCATCCAGAGGTATAGCAGAGCAGCTCTGCACCTTGGGCAATGATGCCTGAAGGGGCAGCACAGATCCCAGTGCTGGAAGTACAGCTGGCTGGCACCAGCTTTTACTTTTGCACTCTGTTCTCCTCCAACAGTCAGTGTCCAGGGCTACTGCCCTGGTGGCATCCTCCCCTCATCTTAGTTAAGTTACAGATGACATCCACAGCTTCAGCTAAGGTGTATATGAAATGACAGTTAATACTTCTGTGCTCATCTTCCTCTGTACTTGTTTTCATACTAGTCATTTTTTACACAGGGTCAGGCTCTCTGAACCAGCACAGAGGAGCTCAAGAACTGATTTATCATGCAGTAAGTTGCATTAGCCAGAGAGGGTGCAAAAAGCCATTCACTACACACGGTCTACACTCATGGTCTATTTTAAGCTATGAAAGTGTAGACTGGAAACTGTGCATGCAGCTGTCTGCTTCTCTGGGCGTGTCACAGAAAAAGAGAAACCAGTGTAAGTTACTTGTGGTCAGGGCAGGGGTAGGCAGGTAGGATGGGGAGGGATGGGGCTTACTGGGTCCGCAGGGGGTTTGGTGGGTCTAGCGGGGGCACAGGTTGCCTGGGTAAAAATATACCAATCAGGCTTGGAGGGCTGGTGTGGGGAGAGGGAGGTGGAAGCAGCTGAGCTTTTCCAGCCTCAGGGCTGCACTGCTAGTGCATACAGAAATTTGCAAGGTCAGAATACACCTTTCTTCGATTGGGTTAACCCAATTTTGATCCAAGTTAGTACATCACTCAGGTGAACTAAGATCAGGCATGCCACTTTTTGAGCAATTTAAGCTGTCTGTACATACCTGCATAACTGGACATGTAGATTGTCCTAAGCTTGGAGAGAGTCCAAATCACAACTAAGCACTGGCAAAACGGAGAAGGAGAATTCTTACTACACATCCTCTCCCCTGCTGTCCTGCTAGCAGAAAAGGGATTTTGCAAAGGAGCAAACTGATTCTGGGGCCAGTTAAACAACTTCAGGACTGCAAGAAGCAGAGTGTGGTCAACAGGACTTAACCCATTAAGGTTTTGGATACAGTTTATATTATTTACTACTTGATCTAAGCCAACAAGAGACATCACTTCTCAGCTTCCTGGCAGCTTAGATTAAGTGTCCTGAGAGGTTCGGCGGTCCCCAAGACCCCCCTCAAGAAGGCGGACACTGAGGTCTGGCAGCTGCTCAAGAAGTGGCTGCACCTGCCTCTGCGGGCCAGCAATGAGGTCCTGCACATCCCCTACCGGCAGGGGGGTGCCGACGTGCCCCGCATGGGAGACCTCGGTGACATCGCCGTGGTCACCCATGCCTTCCGCCTCCTGACCTGCCCGGACACGACGGTAAGTACCATTGCCGCCAGTGCCCTCGAGGAGACCATCCGCAAGAGGATCGGCAGGCAACCCACCGGACGTGACCTGGCCACCTTCCTCAGCGGCTCGCTGGAGGGCGAGTTCAGCTGAGACGGTGGGGACTTTGCCTCACTGTGGAGCCAAGCCCGCAACGCCATGCGCCGCCTCGGGAACCGCATCAGCTGCACCTGGATGTGGACTGAGGAGCGCCGGGAACTGGTAGTCTCCCTGCAGCCAGCCCTGCACACCAACTCCGTGACTGTGACGCCCTGCACAAGGACCTTCCTGGAGAGGTTCCTGAAGGACGCTGTTCGGAACAAGTATGCCAGTGACCTGAGGGCCAAACCCGACCAGGGCAAGGTCTTCGACGTCACCTCCAAGTGGGACGCCAGCAACCACTTCATGCAAAGCAGGAGCTTCACGTGCTTCACGGACTGGCCTCAACTGCCTGCCTCTCAACGGGGTTGTCCACTTAGGCCACCATGACAAGAGGTGCCGGCGGTGTGGCTACGCGACCGAGACCCTCCCCCATGTGCTCTGCAGCTGCAAGCTGCATGCCAGGGCCTGGAAGCTCCGCCACAATGCCGTCCAGGACCGGCTTGTGAAAGCCATCCCAGCCGCAGCGGGGCAGGTCTCCGTCAATTGCACCGTCCCGGGCTGCGAGAGCCAGATGTGCCCCAACATCATGGTGACCAACGAGGAGGCCAAGAAGATTGTCATCGTGGATGTCACCATCCCGTTTGAGAACCTGCACCAAGCCTTCACCAATGCCTGGGCTCGCAAGCGGGAGAAGTACATTCCGCTGGCCGACACGCTGAGGAGCCGCAGGTACAACATGACGGTCGACGCGCTCATCGTGGGAACACTCAGAGGCGGGGACCCCGGCAATGAGAGCATCCTGCGCACCTGCAGCGTCTCCCGCCGCTATGCCAAACTGATGCGCTGCCTCATGGTGTCCGACACCATCTGGTGGTCCCGCCACCACCAGTACACAGACCCCAGCAGGAGAACAGCCGCTGGACCAGACCTAGAGGGGACCGCCTGAACCCCCCTCCCCCGCACCAGATGGACCTTCGCTTCAAGAGAACTCATCAACCACGGACGACGACGACGACCCTACGCCACCCGAAAAGGACCCCTGCGATAGACTGAGACTCTTTACCATTTGGACTACTTCTTCACCATCATGGACCATTGTCACGGGTATGTGTGTTTCTATCCTCTTTTTCTCTCAGCGTTGCAAAACCCCTCCCCTCCCTTCCCCCTCCCCACTCTCCCTACCCCCGGGCTTAGTTGGCTAACTTTGTATTTTATGTAACCTAGTTGCGTTCCCAACCTCAACCCCATCCTTTTATTGTTAGTCCCTCGCCCGGGTGCTCTGTATTTCCCTTTTGGCTTTGTCATCTTTTTTCTGGGATTTTAAAAATCCTAAACATCTACTAATAAAAGTCAGTCTTGCAAAATATTAAACCACGCATGTACTCCTGAAACATCATGTATAAGATTTGTATTCTTAATGGCTTCCACTACCAATAGGTCATCCCAGTAAGCACTGAACAAGCTTCTTTTACAAGTCTGAATTCTTCTTACCTCTTTTTGTAGGACTTACTGAGAAGCTTTAAATGTCATACTTGATTTTTTTTTTTTTATTCTGAATGAAAATCAGCAGCCTATACAGGTTTAATAATTTAGTTAGCATTTGTTTTGAAACATTAGGACACATGGTTCAAATATATTAGTATACACTTTGGAGATAAATAATTTAGCACATTTTAGAATTCAGCTATTTCAACAATCTGCCTAAAATGAATAGATATTTCTCCCAGTTTGTGTTTCTTAAAGGGCACTTACAAGTTAGCCCTGTAGCTAGATAGAATTTCATATTTTTGATACAATCTTAACACAAGTCTAAAATGTGTAAAAGTATGAAAGACATTCATTACCTTTCTCTAACAACGGCTGCATCATTTCCTAAATGAAACTGCCCAACCTGCTTAATGCTGGCACTACTGTTAGTGGTACAAAATAATGTGTCAGTTCTCTCACATACCTTACCAAGAGTAGGCATATCAGAAAAAACTTCAGCTAAATCTGGACGTGACTGGCTACTGTTATCAAGTTGCAAAACCCATAGAAGAAAGTCAAATTACTCTAATTGCTTCTAGTAATTAGAAGGAAAAACAAATAGCTAAAAGAAAATTGCTAGGGAGGAGAACAATTTAACATGGCAAAGAAAAGTAGCATAAACAAGGCAAAGAAAAATGAAAAATCAAAACAGCATGGCTATAGTCAGGTATATCACTTTGCCAGACCTCTCTGTGGACCAAAACTTGTAGTGGTGGAGAGACTTGTGTGTCTCAATGATCCTCAGAGCTATGTGTTGCCTGGAGCCTCACACTCCTGGCAGGGTCACCCATGGTGAACAGGACTGAGGGGAGGTTCCAGACAAATCACAGTCTAACCTCAACTGCGGATCAGAAGAAAGATGTCAGGATCTCAGAAGAAGGTTTTAGCAAGATGTAGGTATCCTGTCACCTTTGGTTCTCCCTTGGCACTGGGTCCAAATCTACACCTTGTCAAGGCTGTGTGGTTGCTGTTTCTGCATGCCAACTTCCTCATGTTAAACAGTCATATGTAGGCTTCTACTGCAGGAAACAACACATTTTGTCAGAAGGTCTGGTTCTTCTCTAAAAGACAGTGTGAGAGAAGCTCCACAAACAACACAACATTGACTTTGTTATACCATTCAAAACAGAACATGCTGTAAATTTAGCTGTAGTTCAGCAGAGGGATTAGTTTTGGGGTAGTTTTCTGTTCTTCTATCATCCCTTGACAGCAAGGGTCAATCTAGCATTAAACATTACAAGTAATAGGACCAGATTTGAAATGGAAGAAGCAAAATAAAAATGGAAACGCTGCTCCATAAATCACTATAGGAATGTTATGAAAAAGAATCCAGATCATTCTCTCCCTCTCCCCTACCAAAAAGTAATGACGTATATTGAGTGCTTCCTAATGATAGATCTTACTATTTGCCTTTTTTGACTAAATGACAAAGTGAATCAAGTAAAGATAATGTATTTGGAGACAAGCAAAGTATTTGATACAGTGCCTCTCGAAAGCTTGTTCAAAGTTATTTTCAGTTGACTTGCATAGAAATGCTTTCATGTGGATTGACGGCTGATTGTAAAACAGGGGTCAATTTATTAAACTGGTAGTTGGGAAGATATTTAGTAAGCTATAAAATGTGTTTTAAATATTAATAAACTGGATGTGTGTTAAAGACATTTTTAATGAAATATGCAGGTAAAAATTAGAAGTTGAGGTAAACACAGGTAAGGACAAATAATGCAAATGGGGCCAAGTGAAATTAAGAGATACAAATTGGAAAGATATCAAATAATAAGATTGTTTAAAGAAAATAATTTCAAACTCCAGTATTCAAATAGTCAAGATAATCTGGGATATGGTGAATCATTGACAAAGACCTAGGGATGAGAAAGATTTAGGGATGATAGGAATTAATCTTAATTTAGTACTGGATTTTAAGTCAAATATGCTCAACTCTATCAAAGCCCAGCACACTGATTTAAGGTTCAGGGCCAATGTGCCTCTATTTCCTTATTATGAACAGTTAGGATTTTTAATACTGGACTTACGTAAGTGAAGAAGTACTGACAGGAAAAGGCAGTAGTCAGTCTTATTCTATCCCAGCCTGGTCCTGTTCAACATTAAAACTATATCCTACACACGGTATGTTAGTTCAATTATCAATGCAGCACTGCCTTAGGCTTTAAAACAGGGAGGCTGGAATGGTGGAGGAGATCCCTTTTCTTTCATGGGAATGATATGCACTTATTGTGCAATAGGACTGCATTGCTTCTCTGACCCTGTGGATGATAACGATAGCTTACTGTATAAAAATGAAAGTCACTTTTGGCTGAATTTATGGAGGTCTCTCATCATGGAGTATAGGAAGAGCTAACGGTCAGTTCTCACCATCTCTTATGTGACCTGGAATATCACCATCTATCCACCTGGGGCACCCAGGGAAAAAAAATCCTATGGATTTAGGATGGAAAACTGCAGTGAAGTTTAAAGGACTGCAAGTGTCTCTTTCTCCAAAATATCTTCTCCTCAGTAATCCATGATAGCTGGATCCTGTAAGAGAAGCATAATTCTCTCTCACCAAGTGCCATCTGATCAGGAGCTTTGGGTGCAGTACCTACTGCCTGGTGCCTTTCAAACAGAATACTGAAAATTCACATGCTCTATAATATTGCTTCAGCTGCAATCAGGGTTCATTATCTGATCCTTCTCCTACCAACAATATGAGACTCCACAGTTCAAGAGCTGGGGAACAGAGTGTGGAGGAGTGTGGGGGAATATATTGGAAAGTCATGTCCATATTCCAACCCTGGAAAACGTGGGGAGGTAGGGTAAAGAAATCCCATTCAGCCAAGTGATAAATTATATTTGGGCTGGTCGAGGTTATTCAGTTTTATTTTAGCATGTTTTCAGCACTAGTTTCACATCCTCATCAAAATGTGTGTCAATTCATTTCTTCCCCTCCTCAACAAAATTAATAATTCTAAAACAGAACCAGGTATTTTCTCAGGTACAGTCATTACCCCTTGTTAAAGGCCTTCATTTGCTCTAGGCTCTGTCTCATTGAGATTATAGAATGACTCTTTCACTTACTCACCTTCTGGTTATTTTTCAATTTGTTTGAAGATGGCTGCAATTAAGTCTATTTCATAAAAGATGAATTCTTCTAACAAGGAGCACTTTGCAGCTCAGAGCACTAATCGTGCTCTCCGTGATCCTGAAACAACTTCTGCAATGTTGTATGTGAAGGAAGTTCCCATTCTGCAGCTACTGGAGCACTCATCAGCCTTCAACGCACTAACATTCATGACCTCTTCTGTTTAATTTGAAATCCCTACATAGCTTTTAGATGCTGTCTGGGATTTATTTAGATCCAGGTTTATTTATTTAATCATCTCATCACAGCCCACAGAATCAGGGGGGAAATAATTACCTCGTTGTTGGCCTTTCCACTCTTCTGTACTGAGAACTCAGACACTGGATGGACACATGCCCTTTATGTTTTGGACTTGCATGCTTCTGCTCATTGCAAATCACTCAAAAAGCCAGCATTCAAAACTGTGACACAATGGATGGAAAAGAATTAAAATGAGGGATACGCAATGATTGAGACAAGAAAGTTAAATGCTAAAAGAATTACTATGCTCTGATACATACCTCTAACACTTAATCTTGCTATTACAAGAACCTTTATTCTTGATGTAAATAATTTTCATTTATAAAAATGATACCATCTTTAATTTATATAGAACACAGAGTATGGCAAGACCTAAATAAGTACCATTTCAGTTTAGTGAAATCTGGGCTTATGAATTTTAGTGTAGTAGAGCAGACTTACAGGTCAACACAAGGAAACACCATAAAAGGATGCTTACTTGAGCTCTGGGAGTGCTATCTCCCAGGTGGAGGCAGAGAGAGGTGTGTGTATCTTTTTCTTTTTTAGAAAAAAATATTTATTTCACTACATATAAATAATATTATATACATACATGCATGCATCCACCCACATCAATACCCCTTCCTTCCATCTCCCCCTATACGTTGACCATTCTTTCTTGTGACCGCTATGGTTCACTTTACAGTCCAAAACACATTTAACACAGATAAGATTCTCATTTCTGTTAAAAAATTGCATTGCAAACCTGTGCATCTGCATTCCTGCAAGTCCATACACCTGATTGCCCTTCACCGGCACCTTTAACCATCACAATTGCATAAAGGACCACCTCAGTGCTTCTGCTGTCCTGCACCCCTCACAACTCCCCCGCCTGTTTCTTCAGTTCTTTCACTGGTCATTTTATTTGTTGTCATCTCCATTGCCATCATTATTGCTGCCCTCTTTGGGAGGACCCATATCTGAACAGTCTATGACAGTCTAGTCTATGAAGACCCTATCTTTCATATTATGTCTGACATCTCTTCCCTCTCACCTTCTACTGCCTTCCTGTACTATCAGTACATTTAATTCAGTACCATTTTGATTCAACCCTCAGTTGAGAGGTTTGTGCATCTGTTCCTGAGTCGGGTCCTGATCTTCCACAGAGAATTCTTGAAGCAGGAGATGAGCTGGTTGAAGTGGGCTGTTGGGGTCTCTTGCTGCTTGGCCAACTGCCCATACATAACCGTGTCACCATCAAGAGGAGTACATGTACTCTCCTCTACACCTACCTGGCATGTGGGCAGTATCAGAAGAGGTGGTTGATTATTTCATCTTCCACCATCAGGTTTTCTAGGGTAGTTTGATGGGCCTCTCTGCCCCTCACTGTTTTTCCACGCCCATATGGGAGTGCCTGGTGGGCTACCTACTAGGTCAAGTCTCTGTTTCTGCAAGTCCTTGTGGAAGATCTGCTCCCACACAGCCAAAAGCTATCACCAGGTAGTAGGTCCATGGGTGAAATGACATCTCTTTCCCTTATTAGCTCCTGCATTTTACAAGTCACTGGGTCCTCAATGTGCAGTTTGTATTTGTTCTTGAAGGGTTTTGGGATCTCATAGAAACATGGTGACTCCATGGTCCACTGGCATTGCTCATCATATATACCCGCCACTGTCGTAGAAGTTGACCAACAAAATACTTCACAAATTGTGTTGTTTTGGATTCTGTCCCCTTTGCTAGTTTGCAGATCTTGCTCATGTACTTGGCCCAGAGAAACAGTAGGATGTCTAACATTTCTCTGCCTCCAAACAGTTTTGTTTTGTGCAGTGTCGTCCTTTCTACCTTCTCCCATTTGGAGTTCCAGAAGAACATGGGTGTAGATCTTTGGATTCTGTGAATGACTTGCTCTGAGGAGGGGAAGACTTGTGCGGTGTGCAGAAGCATCAGTAATAACATTGCCCTTACAAGTGCCATATGACTCCCCATTGACAGGCAGCATGATTCCCATAGCTCTAGTCTGTTTAGCCTTGACCTCAGTCTTTTTCCATGATTTCTGTCCAGCTCAGTTTGGCCCCAGCTCTGGAGTGAGATTCACTGGTGGAAGCCCGTTGCACCCCCATAAGCCCTGGCAACCCCCAGCATAACTGGGAGGTAAGTGGGACTTGTGGTGGGAGGGAACTAGTATAGTGTCAGGCCGGCTGAGAGGAGTCAAGGAGGGTCATGACCCCGCCCTGGCTCCTACTTCACCCAGCTCCCCAGCCATGTGACCAGAGTCTCATGAACAGAATGTGCAAACAAGCATGCTCTTGGCTCAGTGCAAGGGTTAGTGCAGGATTTACTCAGGAGGGTGTGCAGGTGGGGCACGAGGCCCTAGGCAATGAGCCTCAAGGGAACAGTTGGCACAGTAGTAGCCAAACTGCAACCTGTGTAATGGTGGATGGGATGCGTTGCACCCTGAGGTTCCCCCCTGTGGCTAGATCACTCCCCTCTCGTACTTCTGAAGCCTCCACCCATATGGAACCCATGGTTCCAGCCTCCACGCAGATGGAGTCCCTGGCTCTCAGCTTTGGGGGTTGCCTGTCATGACTCTAGGCACATGGGATCAGGAGCACTGTGAGGTTTGCTCCATACTGGAGGTTTGCTCCATACTGGAGTCTCTGGAATCTCAGATAGTGGAGCTCCAGACTGCGGTGCAGAGGGTGCCATCAGGGATGCCAAACAGGAGATCAACTCCTGCTGCCAGGCCTCTCATCCCAGGAAAGAAGAGGGAAGACCCAAGTTATCTGCCAGGACCAGGGAGGCCAAGAGGCACTCCCATATTGTCCAGCCAGGGGGCTGGACAAAGACTGTCTCCAGCCCCAAGGTTCACTGTACCAGGGTCACTACCCCCTTGGATCTCTGCAACAGGTACGAACCTCTTGTAGCACCAGTACAGCCTGCAGAGCTACCAGCTGCTGCAAGCGAGGAAGAAATACAACCAGCTACCTTTCCTAAGACAAAGCACAGAGTGGTCATTGTGGGAGACTCCTACCTGAGGGGGACAGAAGGGGTGATCTGTCACCCTGTTCCCCTAGCTTGGAAGGTTTGCTGCCTCCTGAGACCCCATATCCAGGATGTGGCTGAGAGCATCCCAAAACTTATCCAGCCCTCTGACCACTACCCTATTCTTCTTATCCATGTGGGCACAAATGACATAGCTTGGAGCAATCCCAGCTGGGTCATGAATGGCTACAGGGGCTCAGGAGTTTCGGGGCACAGGTGTTTTTTTCCCTCAATCCTTCCAGTTACAGGTCATGGGCTGAAGAGGGAGAGATGAATCCAGGCAGTAAACAGAAGATCATGGCACTGGTGCCATTGTGAAGGGGAGACCCTCCCAACCCATAGGAAAGGTGGTAAAAGAGCTTAACAACACCTTTGGCTCAACAGGGAACTCATGGACCTCCTGCATCTAAAAAGAGAGGCTCATAAAGGATCTTAGACAGGAAACATCACTAAAGAGAAGTATTCTGCTCTGGTCTGCACCTGCAGGGAGTGAACTAGGAAAGCCAAGAAAGCAAATAATCTTCAACTGGCTACGTGAATCAAGGACAATAAAAAGTCCTTCTTCAGATATGTGGAGAGTCAAAAGAAAAACAAGGGCAACATTGGATCCCTCTAAACCACCTGCGACAGCTGACTACCAACACTCAGAAAAAAGCTAATCTGCCAAATGATTACTTTGTGTCAGTTTTTCACCAACCCAAAGAGACCACCCTGCCTAACATGATGTATGATGACTAGGATGAGGGCGAATATATGTCCACCACTGGCATGGATCTTATGAGGGAGAATCTTGAGAGGCTGGATCACCACAAATCACCTGGTCCGGATAGATTGCATTCAAGAGTACTAAAGGAACTGGCAGACATCATAACACAGACACTGGAAAGGATATTCGAGAGCTTGTGGCACTTGGGCAAAGTACCTGAAGATTAGAAGAGGGTCAATGTGGTGTTCATCTTCAAGAAAGGGAGGAAAGAAGACCAGGGAAACTACAAGCAAATCAGTTTGACCTCAATGCCTGGGAAGATTTTGGAAAAAAAAATCAACAAAACCATTCTTGAGAAGCTAAAACAAGGCAACATTCTGAGGGATAGCCAGAACAGGTTTGGGGTGAGTAGATCTTGCCTAACTAATCTTATTTCCTTCTATGACTAGGTGACATTTCACCTGGACAAAAGTGAAGAAGTTGATATCATATATTTGGACTTTAAAAAAGCCTCTGACCTGGTGTCCCATGATACCCTCCTAGAAAAATTGGGCAACTGCAGCCTCAACTACTTCACAGCCCAATGGCTAGGGAACTGTCCCCAAGGTTGGACTCAGAGAGTGATAGTTGATGGAACTGAACCAACATGGCACTCAGTGACTACTGGTATACCGCAAGGCTCCATTTTTGGACTTGTATTCTTTAATGTCTTCAGAAATGATCTGGACACTGGCATCAGAAGCAGACCAGCTAAGTTCACTGATGACACCAAACTTTGTGGAAGAGCGTCCCCACACTTGAGAATACGTTGATGATCCACGCCGACCTCGATAAGCTTGCAAGGTGGGTGGATGCAAAACCAAAAGCATTCAATATGGTGTAATGCAAGCTGCTCCACTTCTGGAAAAGAAACCAACATTACACTTATAGACTAGGCAATGTTACGCTCGCTAACACCATGACTGAAAGAAACTTGGGGGTAATGATTGACCACAAGATGAACATGAACCACCAATGCAATACCACAGCTGGCAAAGTGAATAAAACTCTGGCTTGCATCTACTGGTGCATCTTGAGCAAGACACAGGATGTCATCCTCCCACTGTACTTGGCTTTGGTGAGGCCACAGCTGGAGCACTGCATCCAATTCTGGACTCCATGATTTAGGAAGGACATGGAGAAGCTTGAAAGTGTCCAGAGGAGAGTCACATAGATGATCAGAGGGCTTTCAGAACCCAGTAATTGAGTGCCTATGTCACAATGGAAAATTCCATTGACTAGATGCATGTGTCACAGTAGAAAATTCTGCTGTGTCAGAGCCCAGTGACTAAATGTTACATCATAGTGGAAAATTACAGCTCAGTGAAAATCCCGCCAAGTCCAATGGCTGCATGACTTAAACATGCGTCACCCATTGGCTGCTTATAAATTATTCCTACTTGGCAACTAGCAATTGGCTTGCTCACCATATAAAAGCTATAGCAGTTTCTGCCCAAGTCAGAGAACTCCGGGGAGACCTCCGAGGAGAACTCTGAGCACACTGCAGAGTAACCTCAGAGAACTCCGCACACATCCTGGAGCAGACCTGGCAGACTGATCACCTGTCAGCGACTCCCTGTCACCGACCTTCCCGACATACCCTGTTCCCTGCATGCTCAATAAGCCATTTGCATCTCATCTTGTTCAGATAGCTCACATTTGCAACTGTTATTTGAGTTAGTTCTTCTTCTTATGCTGTATACATCAACAGTGTAAGTAAACAATCTTGTTTCAACCAACACGCTTCAGTGCCTAAGTCCACTCCATCTGTCAAAAAGTACCCACCTGCCGCTTCAGGCTACTGGCCATAGCCTGGGCCTGCCACTCGACCGCCACATGGCATCACGAACAGGATACAGGGAAGACACGATGGAGATGGAACTAGTTAAACACTGCCCATGGCACAGTGAGAACTGCCTGATGTCTGACTCGGACGGCCTATGGGCACACATTGCCTATCATCAGGCAGGCAGGAGGAGTTCGAATTTGGTCACCAGCTATTTCTCCATCAAAGGAGAAGAGAGAGTTGGAAGCGAGTGGGTCGCCCAACTGGGCCCAAGTGCTTTCGGGTGTGTCATGAGTGGACAATGGGTTGTGTACCGACCACAGGATGAAATAGAAGCGCTGTCCTTGGTGTGGGTAAAAGTGATGGGCAAGGTGGATCCAAACCCCGCCCAAGAGTTTGCCCGCTGCATTCAGTATATACGAGAAGGTGGGGAAGGAACACCTCTGGACAAGTTCAACTGTCCGACTCTGGCGCCCCAGTCACGAGGCCATGAGATGTTTACTCAGTTCCGTGAAAGTTTAGAAATATTGGACCGCACTGCGACCAAGTGGTCGGGACCCAAGTGGGATAAAAGAAAGATGATTAATGTGCAGTTTCACTCCTGCTGCATGAAAATGCTAACTTAGAGACCCAGTTAGCTACGGTCAGGAAAACCGCCAGGAAATGGCAGCATGCCAAGACCCTCCGCTGGCACCAGAAAATGGCGCCGAGAAGATGAGCTGCCCAGAGAAACCAGAAAAGACGGAGGAAGAGGGCAGCGCTATGGGAGAACAGGCGGGAATCCACCCAGCAACCCCGCCTCCTGGGGTGACCCTGTTCCCAATGGCCCCACCTCCTTACCACGGGGAGGAGACAACTAGCGGGAAGTTATATCCGACCCTCTCACAAGATACACCTACACTCTCAGCAGCCATTCACTCGATAGCATTAATAAAGCATGGACCCAAGGGCAAGGGCAAGAGAACAGGCCTTATGAAGAGAGGCCATGAGCTATGGGGATGTTCAGCCTGGAGAAGCACAGTTTCAGGGGTGACTTGGGGGAGCCTATAAGTACATAAGGGGTCTACATCAGGATATGGGAGAAAACCTGTTCACCAGAGCACCTCAGGGGATGACAAGGTCCAATGGTCACAAACTCCTGCAAGACCATTTCAGGCTGGACATAAGGAAAAACTTCTTTACTATTCGAGCCCCCAAGGCCTGAAACAGAATCTCCCCAGAGGTGGTGCAAACACCTCCTATGGACACTTTCAAGAAACATTTGGATGCTTAACTTGCTGGGATCCTTTGACCTGAGCTGACTTCCTGCCTCTTGGGCAGGGGCCTAGACCCAATGATCTTATGAGGTCCTTTCCAGCCTTAGTGTCTATGAAATCTAAGAAATCTAAGGTTGAACTCCAGCCTGGGAATCTTTATCCCCTGGCAGGGAACGGAGACCATCAGGACCAACAGGTCCCTGAGTTCACCAGTAATAGGCAGATGCTTTTGTTCACATTGAGATTGGCTCCACATACTTGGGTGTGTTATAACACCCTTTTGACTGACCCATTTGTCCCTGCATGATGTTGAGGTTGTCCATGTAGGCCAGGATCTTCATCTCTTATTAGTTACTCGCATGGATCCCGGTTCCTTCAATTCTGTGGTCCTGCCTGAGCATTTGTGCTACATGTTCCATCACACAAATAAACATGATCGGGGGGAATGGGCATCGATGCTGGATGTTTAACTTCACCACAATTGGGACTATTAGGAATCCATTTACCAATACCCTGCTGCTCACCTCCGTGTACAACATCTTCAGCCAGATGATGAAGGTCCAGTGGACCTCCCTCTTCATCAGTGTCTTGAATAGGAATCACTACCTGGTCATAGACCAGGTCATAGAACTTCTCCAGATCAAGGTTCAGCACAGTGGTATTCAGCCCTCCTTCCCATTGCTACTGTAGTACATCTCACAGCTGCGTCATTATCTTTGCCGTACACCTATCTTCTGCTATGTGAACATATTGAGATTTTTGTGTTGCAAAATCATCCTGATGATAGTCAGTCTTAAATAGTTAAATGTGAGCCCCCAAGAAAACTTTTCTTCAATACAGCACAACCCAGATTAAGTTCAGTTGTTAATGTTTGATTTCTTGACACTATTATCACTGGCCTCTCCTGTAATTCTCTTAAATAACATCTCTGTGTCTTTCAAATACTATATATAAAACTTGTAATCAGAGATATTTTATTTGCAATCAGTGCTAGTCATGTGCATGTATCCTGATATTACCTGTTAGGTATCTCTCTGGATGCTGTGAAAATGAGTAATGTGTTTTAAAGTGGTAAAGCACTCCATAAATTCAAAGTATTTATTCTATCTTCAGTCATTTAGGGTGTCTAACACCATATCTGACTGCCATGTCTAGATCTGTCTTGGCACTTAGATATCTATGTTATATTTCTTCTTAAAAAGTTATAAAAAAACATGCATATGTGTATGTGCATGTGACAGACAGCCAGTCAGCCAGCCAGAGGGGATAATATATATATAGTAATTAAGATGTGTATTTTGATATCCATTTTAGACTTGAAAGTGGTCACCACTCATTGCCTTTCCCAGATTCAACCATTAGCACAGTAGTGATTGATGTTTAAGTTCCGTATCAAACTACTGCATTGCACAAAATAGAACAATCACAAAAACCACAAATACAGTATAGGACCCTGCTTCACCTGTAGAAGGATTTATTCAGATGGTTTGGATAAGGATGATCTTGTCTCAGGCGGAGCGTTAGACTAGATGATCATCAGAAGTCCCTTTCAGGCTTACTTTTCTATGTTTTTCTATGACTTAAAAAGAAACACTTAAATTTCCAAATGCTTCTAATTAAGACAAGCTTTTTTGAGACACACACACGCACACAGAGCTCTCTTTCCCTATAAAGATACACACACACACACACACATACACACACACATATCTCGCTCTCTTTCTAGAGCTATTATAAATATATATATATATTATTTATTTTATATAAATATATATATTTTATATATTTTATATAAATATATATATATAAAAATATATATATATATTTATAATAGCTCTAGAAAGAGAGAGAGAGAGAGAGCGCTCCAATAGAGGTCTCTCACTCTCTCTATATAAAACTTGCCTTAACCAGAAGCATTTGGAAGTTTAAGTGAGACTTCTTAAGTCATAGAAAAACATAGAAAAGTATATCTGAAAGGGATCTTTGATGATCATTTAGTCTAACGCCCTGCCTGAGGCAAGATCATCCTTATGCAACCCATCTCAACAAATCCTTGTCTTACTGAAAACACAATCAATCCTGTGCAAGGATATATATTACATATGATATGTCATATATTACACATGACAACATTCAAATTCAGGCTAAAAGTGCAATAGCTTTTCAGCTCTGATCTGGATTGCATGGTTTATCATTATTTGTTAATACTATCCAGACTCTGAACATGCACTTACAAAGCTGTTAAGTTAGGGTTAAAAGTTGCTGCAGTTTTAAAGTGAAACTTCTTTAATGGGCTAATTAATATATTTAAATTTTTTTCCTACTTACAGAAAATTGAAAGTGTTTTGCTGTAATTTCTAAAACTTTGCACCGAACAATTTTACTACACTATTCTAGAATATTTCACAAGATAGTGAAATCTATGTCCTCCTAAGCATACCTTGACTTTTTGATAAATTCCATCTCAACAGGCATTTTAGCACAAACACTACTACTTCTGTTCTAGGACAAGCCATAGTTAATGCTTCCATTTTAATTAGCATTAACTTTTAAATAAATGTCACATTCCTGGTGAATATATCAGGGTTTTTTCTTGTGGAGCTTAAAATGAATGCTTACGGTAAGCCAAGTATCTTTTACTAGATATGGAAACATATTTCCTTTTAGAGGGACATTTAACCTGTTCTTGAATTAAACTGAGATTAATTTTATGTCTAGAGGAAAACAGCTGGCTTACATTGTAGGTTTCAAAATACAATGAGTTGTCCTCTTTCTGAATTGGCTTTTCTATACATTTTTAGTACTCTAATTAAAACTAGATATTCTCTGTTGCTTGGTAAAAAGCAAAAGTATTTGTATGAAATTGAAACCATTATTTTTCAATTAGCAGTTTTTAAACTGATCTTCTCCAAGCATCATAACTATGATAACACATTTCAGATTCCTCAAGTCATAAATAATATATACTGTTTAAAACCTTCTTTGGTTGGTCAGATTTCCCATACATTTCTTTACTTCCTCTCTGTCTGGATGTCAGGGTCTTTTTTAGTGACACAGACATTATATCTCTCTAAAGTTCCTTGCCATGCAGACTTTTTGGTCCTCTACAAGCTTCTTCTTTTTTGACATTGGTGCTGCCACTATTTCTTGCTAATGATGATCAGATAGTCTAAGGACAAAATACATTTGGAAAACTCTTGGCATATATTATCAAGTGAATGGGAGATGATCAGTTACAGCAGCAGATGATTAGGCAGGAAAGCACATTTTACTTGCAAATAGAGCACAGTTGGCAAGTTAACTTGAGCAGGTTTCAGTAGTATTGAAGTGTCATGTTAGTACTTTGTGAATGTTTGCAATAATAGCTCATAGACTAAGACATTTTTTCTATAAAACACATTGGACAATTGTTGCTGAACAAAAGCTATCTTCTGAAATATTGACCTTATGTAGAAAGCACTATGAATCTGCACTTCAACTCCACTTAGTTAATGGGGATATGCAACATTATTTCCTGATATCTTAATAGAGTGGATGAACACAAAATTTAAAAATGGATACATCTCAGCAACTTCAGAATTAAGGCTGAGTTGAAATGTATCCATAAATCATTTTAAATTTCTTTTACTATGTCTAAAAATAAAAACAAATGTAAAAGATTAAAAAATAGAATTAATTTTCTAAAAAAATAAGTACAATTTTATATAAATTAAAATTATTTTAATTATATTAAGTGGACCCTTTCAGGTGCTCTTTGTTGTCTTGGAGGGTTTTTATACTCTATTCTTTACTATTTTAATATTACTGTGGCAAATTAAATTCTGATTGTTGAGGTCTGAACATGAACTCTGTTCTAGATTAGGGGTCAGTAATTTATGGCCCATGAAGAAGTTGGATCCAGTGAAGGGCAGCATGGGAAAATTGGGGGGCACTCCCTCTCCTCAGGCCTTTCTTACTGTGAAGGGCACTGGAGGAAGGGTAAGAGCAGGTTGCTAGGGGTCTGGGACAGATGTTGCATAAACTGATTTCACCCAAATCAGTTAAGTCTGATACTACATTCAACCAGGTTTATCTCAAACCAGTTTCAGCCATTTTCAAACTGGTTTATGTGCACTGAACATGTGCTCTGTTATAAGTTTAAACCAATTTCTGATCGCTTAGACCGGTTTATGTGTAACGTCGGTCTGTAGCCTGGGTGTTCCAAGTGGCAGAGATCTGTAGCTTGTAGCTGGCAAGGGGCCAGGTCGCAAGTTCCAGCCCACAGTAGCAAAAGATTGCTTGCCTTCTGCTATTCTAGGGTGTTGGAGAGTCTAAGGCAAGGGCCATTTTTCAAGTTTATAAATGTGCTGGGCTTTTCATGTATTGCAATCTAGTATCATTATTATTCATAACTATACTGATCATTAACAATTCAAATAACCAAATATAGGGTAAGTACAGACATTGCAAAAGCCGCAGGTGAAAGCACTAATTATATTGCACTTTACTTAGAGTTCTCTAAGTCAGTGGGAACAGACATTCGCTGCTTTGTAGTGGGGAGAGAGGGTTCAGTGACTGCTTGCACTGGCCAAGGCCAGCAGGCAGGGAATGCCTACATACCTTCCAGGGGCCAGAGTGGCCCCTCTCCTCAGTCCCCCCCCCAGCTGATCACAATTGGCAGAAGCCAGGGGGGAAGAAGAGGGGAACAGATCCTTCCCATTGTGAGGACTCCTCCATAGCTTGCTCGCTGGGGTCTTGGAGGGATGGGTCCAGGTCATACGGTAAGGGGGCCTCCCTTTCTCCCCTGCCCCAGCCTCTTGATAGCTGCACCCAGGAGTTACAGTATGAAGCTGCCCAGCCTGGCTTTTCACTGTGCCAGGAACTGGAGCTGGGTGGGGGGAAAGGAAGGCCCCCCTCCCATGAGGATCCAGCTCACCCCTGCCCCAAGACCCCAGCAGTAAACTGTGTGTGGGATAGGGTTCTTGTTGCAAGAGTGGTTCCCTTCCTTCCCCATTCCAGCCCCAGTCCCAAGCATGACAAAAAGCCAAGCCAGGTAACCCTGTGCTGCATCTCTTAGCTGCAGCTTTCAGGAGATTGGGACAGGGGAAATGGACCTGGGCCAGTCCGCAGCCCCTCAATTTGAGACCCAAGTCAGCAAGCTGTGGGAGGTCTTCCTTCCTCCATGCCTCTCTGCTTGAACCTCCTGACAACAGCAGCCAAAAGTTGCAGCATGAGGCTGCCTGTACCAGCTTTTTGCTGACCTGGGAACTGGGCCTGGGGTGGCAGGAAACAGAGCCCTCTGCCACATGGATCTGGCCTGTCCCCCACCAAGACCCCAGCCCACAAGCTTGGTGTGGGATCTGTGCAGCAGGCAGACTGTTTCCCCATGTCCCACCCTGCTGTGCAGGGAGGAGACAGAGTCTTTTCTGCACAGGTGACAGCCTGGGGGCAGAGCTGGGCTAGTCCTCACCTGGAGCAGAGGAACACCACCAAGGCTAGGAATCTGCCCAGAGAGGGGCCCCTGGATGGTGGTGGAATGTGACTTAAATTGAAGCGTTATTGATGTAGTGCATTTAAAAAAGCACTGTAACCTCAAGCAATTTCATCTGATACCACATCCATCAAGGGTTAACATATAGCGGGATCCATCATTTAAGTTGAATGAATGTCTGATTTGTAACAGCTTTAAAGCTCTTCCTGCATGTTTAATGCGTTAAGTGTAATGTCCGTACCTATAGTTAAGTGTAATGTCTGTACCATTGAACTGAAGTTATGGAAACTAAACCCGTTTTTACATTACAAAGTTCTGTTGGCAGAGCTACGCAGGTGGGGAAATATGTAGCACTTTAGTTATCATTTGCGTTGCTAAAAAAACTCTTGTTTTCTGTGCATATGATAGAAAAACTCCCTGCCAGCAGAGTTATGTCCACATCAAGGGGCCCAACTGCCCTAGTGCAGCTTTCAAAGCTAAAATGGCTGCAACCTCTATACATTGCAGATTTAAAGCTAAATCCTGTCTTGTCCTCTGGGCCATGATACAGGCTAAAACTAATTGTTAAGAATCTTCCTAAGTTTTGGAGACAGGATAAGTTAATACCTTGGAGTTGTGAACTGATCTGTGCATTATAATGAGATTCCTGACCCTCAAATCTAATATACTAGTTTACAGTTAGCATTAACCATTTAACTGTTTCACATTTTAGGAGAAAATATCTTGGTAAGGAGACAACTAGAATTAATGACAAATGAGCTCACTTACAGACAGAATAGATGCAATACATAAACATTTAAATCCTCTAAACACCATTTTTTCCACCTAAATTGTCATCATGGGGAAAAAAATCACTCCTCTTTGCCACACAACCTGTTGAATGTCTTTAGTTTTGTTGTCTAAAATATAGGTGACAAAATGCTTTTATCTCAAACATAGATTACTCCAGAACCTAAGATACAAACTACATTTTGGCTGAATTAATATGCACAATTTTGATTTATGAACACCTTTAGTCATAACATTTTCCATTTAAGCCATGGTATTTTTCATAATATCTTTTCATCAAATCACTGTGTCATAAAACTCATTTTATGATGAATATTGAGGCGTATAATGGGTTGTACAACATATTTTTCCAGGGTAGGTCACCCTTAGGAAGATAACAAAGAAAGCATTCTCCATCAAACAGAGTGCCTTAAACAATACAGTCCTTTACTATTTGGACCATATGTTAAGTCACTCCCTTCCTTAGTTTCCTCAACTTTACTCTTTCTCAGACTTTCTAACCTCTTCAGGAAAAGAACTCCATCCTGCGAATCCCTTTATGACATTTAAACTGGGGGTTTTCTCCAGTACCTCAAAATCCATCCATCATTACCAGTACTGCACCACTCCAATGTTATTACCATTTCCCCCCTTTCATCTCTCATTTTCAGTGCTGTTGCTCTTTTCTACACACATGCACACAAACCCCTACCTACCAGAAAACAGTGCTCTGGCCAGCATTCATCATCTTAAGGTATAAGAATTTTCAAAAATGGAATTTTTGCTATTATCTCATGAACCAGGGCATCATTCCTGCTACACAAAGAGTGAGAGAAAAGGGTTCTGTAAAGCCCATATAATTAATCATCTAAAATCTTGGCCTTGCAGAGATGGTACTATGAACTTGCTTCTTAACTATGCTGAATTTGAACAGTATTTGGAGAATACTTTAATTATTTTCAAGGATAATAATCATATATATAGTGTAGCTCTTGTTGCATTTTTTTTATTGTTTACCTTCCCATTATAAGACCCAGCTTTCAGTTCCTTATACATTTCACAAGAAATTAACCATTCAGGCAGAATTTTTCCATCTTATATATTTTCCTCTGATTATTTTTATTTTATTGATTGATTTATGCCAAATTGTTCAGTCTTTTCCAATAACAGGGCTGATGAAAAAGACATTTTTTGCTCATGTCAGAAAATAATGCCTCATTTTTTTTAGGGCAGGAAATTGAAGTTTATCAAGGGGGTGGGTATAGTTAGTATTGTGATTTTTGTGTTCTCTGTTAATTTCTGACTAAATTGGGTCAACTTCCAAATCTGGAAAAAAAGAAGAAGAAGAAATAATGGGAAAAAACAACATAGAAATAACACAGTTAGTAAAGCCTTTCATCTTCATTGCAAACATTGCAGAAGATTCCATCCACACTGAACAAACTATGTCCAAACTCCCAGTTTACATCAAGAGAGAGAGGCATGCTTATTACAACAAAAGAACGTGGGGAAGAAGGCCAAAGGTACAAGGTAAAATCTTAAGAATTGGAGATATAGAGATTACTGAAAGACTTTGGAGCATCTTCTAATTATAAGCATAATCATGTTATTTTAAAAGCATTTTGGTGGACAAGGATTTTTAAATGCAACATAGAACGGAAGTCCACTTTTCTGATAAGGTAACAAATGTTGAAACCGACTGCTGTCTGCTAAAATTATGTGATTCTATCACTTGCCCAAATTATATACCAAGATAACTTTCATGCTTTTAGAGTTACTCTTTACTTACAGAAACATAAGTCTGAAAAGAATCAGGCCGGATCATTCAAATTTTACCTTCATTAATTAAAACAAAATATTCAGGAGTTAGAGGTAAATTGTATATTTCAGTTTCTACTGTGTAGTATATGGATGATAGAATAACTTGTGTCAGGCCTGTACCTGAAATTATTTTAAATTTTGTTAAGTGTGTGACAAATTTGGATTATTCCCATTAACTTAGAAAAGGAAAAGATAACTACAAACGGAAACACTTAAGCAGCAGATTTGGTGCTAAAGAAGGAAGCTAATTTCAAACAAAGAGGATAAAGTAATACAGAATAAAAGAATCAATTTTGGATGGAGATCATCAGGCTACTGACTGGAAATATGATGATCGAACTGTATTTTTTTTAAGAAGGTATGTTTCTGATGCATATTTTATTGCCAGCTATGATAAATAGAGCAAAAGCACTGATATATGCCAAGGGAAGGGATAATCTGGACAGAAAAAATTTAGAAGAATTGAGTCATGTGACGAGAAAAGAAAAGAAAATGGGAGGAATTACTTGGGGGGATGGCAGCATTCAAGATGAAGCTACCACTTAGAATATAAATAAGCCAAATTGCACTGCTGCAGCTTCAGAAGCAAGATAGCTTTATCTCAAATACCTAAAGAAAGAGCAAGTGCTGACTCCTCCAAGAAGCCTCCCCTTCCACTTCTCTCTCAGGACAGATCAACTCCTTACGAGTAAAGATGGAAGAAGCATCATCCCAGATGGCTGGGAAAGACAAAACAGAAGCTCTGTTAGATCAAATGCAGTCAATGAGAGACCATGAAGATGTTGGTGAAAATGTATTCCCAGAAGAACATACATTAGCTTCCAACCTCAGGGACTGGTATATACTGGTTTTGGTATGCTATGGGCGCTGCATTAATTGTCATTCCTGGAGCTGAAAATAAATGTTTTACCCATTACCACAACAGCTGTGGCAGAGTAGGCTTTTTCCTTTCCTCATGGCCCAGGGACCTGGTGTAGGTCAAGAAATAAAATGTTATTTATTACATCTTTTCAGTTATCCATTTGATCGGGGATCCAGTTCTCTGACAACCAGACTGGAAAGCTTACATCATCACAGAATCATACAATAATATATTACATGGGTATTATAATCATTACAATTATAGATTAATTTAAACATAACCCCCCAGGGCTTTCAGACTAGGGAATCTAGTTTGTTGGTCTCCCAGCCCCCACTTCCTGATCACAGAGCTGGAGGTAGGAAATAAGAATCTCCCAGCCCCCGTTCCCTGATTGCAAGTGTGGAGCTGGGAGCTCCCTGCTACTGGGGCAGAAGGTCATTGTCCCCTCCAGGGCTCCAGTGGTGGAGCCCACTCAGGCAGCAGCCAGTTTCCTGGGGGCAGGAAGGAATTTCGCAGCCCCCACCAGGAGACAGCTGTTTACTGGCCCTGTGCTCCCTGTCAGCCCGTGCATTAACATCCTGGGGGAGCCTAGAGCTCCTCTTGACTGTTGTAGCGGGTGGGTGCAGGGCTGGCAGACTGCTGCCACGTTCAGCAAATCCGCTCCTACTTCCCTGCACAAGTAGATGCTCGCCCAGGGTCAGGTGACCCAGGAGTAAATCTACCCCAAAGCATTTGCACATATAAACATTCCCACTGTTAACTTTACAAAACCTAAGATAGTTTACCAACTCACCCCAAATGAACCAGCTGTTCCACTATATATTACAATTATAGGGTGAGCATTTACCCTACCTGGGTAGCCACTTTTTCTGGAAATTTAAAACAAACAAAAAAAAGATATTCAACACTGGATAAAATCTGCTGGTTCTGTCTTTGGATGTCTCCAAAACAGTGTCTTCAATGATGATGACATTAGGACCCAAACCCAAACCCTACCCTGTTGAATGGGTATGCCATTCATGACATATTGGAAACACCTTTGGAAAGTTACAAAAAATCTTTCATATTAGTGGATAGAGAGAAGAATAAATGCCAGCATTTTGGCTCAAGCAAACACCACCAGTATGGAAGCAAAATGTATATAACACCAGCTCTTTTGGACAGGATGTGTCATGTGGATGTCTAACAACTGGTTCTCAAAACAGATTCTGTACTCTCATCTTACCAATGATCACTGCTCTATTGGTAGATGGGAGGAAGAAAGATGCAAGGACATGTTGAAGACCAATTTGAAGAAATGCAAGATTAACATCAATACCTGGGAGACTCAAGTACTGAACTGACCCCAGTGGCACTATGAAATATGACAAGACAGTGATCATTTTGAGCAAACTTACCTCACTATGGAAATGGATAGATAAAGGTACAGAGCTATGACCTGAAATCATCAGGATCTACTCCTTACTCCTGTAATTATTTTCCACAAAAGCAGTCAAACATGCAGATCTCTGATTAGCCTCCTCAGTAATATACAAAATCAAGGATGACTTCCTTATTTACAGGACATCCTTGTATCAAGGGACTGGTGACAATGATTTAACACATGCAGACTTAGAGATGAATTCATACAAAGATCAGGTTATTACTTTTTAATATATTTAATTCCTTTTGTGAATATTGGCAAGGCATAAAAAGTAGATGCTTAGCCATTCTGGATAAACAAATACACTAATGGCTAATATTTTTTAAAGGTTTTCATCCAAATACAATAGATCCTCACTATTTTCCTTTACCTCTTGCTATGTAACACAGATTAATTCCAACCAAGAAAAAGAAAACAGACCAAACAGGCAAGTTGTCAGATACTTGACTGAGTTTCCTGTGCAACTGCTCTCCACAAATCAACCTCATCTCCATCAAACACAATTTAGAGAAAGCAGTCAAACATATTCAAATGGCTCTTCCTAAGCTTTTCGTAGTACTTTCCTCCAAAAATTAAGACCAAATTCAAAATTATCAGGTTTACTCCAATACTCTAAAATTCTGAGCTACCATAGAGCATGACAAATTTCTTCTTTTCTCACTGTAGGAAGTAAAAGTTTTCTATTTTTTCACAGACTCTTGAAAGAGTCTTGAAAGAGGCTCTAATTAAAAAGAAAATATTAAAATGATTTGGGCAGATGACTTTATTGAACCAAAAACTCAATATACTTAATCTCACTACTCCCCAAATTAATAAACACATTTGAGAAACTGGTGGGATACACAATCAAGTGCTGCTTTCAGATCCTTCTGAGCATCTTTTAAAGTTTGAATACCTTCTGTGTGTGAGTGGGCGCATCTACTCATGCATTAATGTACTTTTCTTAATGCCCATTAAATTTAGTACCTCCAAAATATAATACTAAATAAATAAATGTTCATTAGGCTGAACTAATACGCAGTAGTGCAAGCACATGCTTTTTAGGTGACGCTTAATGTGCAGTAGCCTATTCCACTGCCCATTAGTTTATTAGCATGGTTGCTTATGTGCTGCTTTAACATGCAGTAGGATAGACTACTGTGCATTAAAGCACACGTCGATATGCCTAGTGTTTTTTTATGGCTATAGAAAGGGGTTTCCTCCCAAATATCCTTCTTCAGTCAGTGATACAAGTGACAATCTCTGAGGAAAATAGAATTTTCTCCAAAATAATTTATTCTTCTCTTATTCATCCTGCAACCAAAGAATGTGTATTCTTCCTTCCTTTCCCAAAGAACTTGCCAGTTGTATCTTGCTTTCCAGTTCCTAAACCTATTCATCCTTATATCTCCTCACCCCTCTCTATCACACCAAATCTCTATCATCCCAATACCTTAAAGAAGCTCTTTCCCTGGAAGCTTCTCTTCATCCTGTCATTGTTGGCTGATGGATTAACCTTTGAATGTGAAGTAGCTTATTAATTAGGAGAAAGGGGAGAAGATTGTTCCTAGAAGTGGGGTGATTTAGATTGGGTCTTCCTTGGATCCCTTTTAATGTTCCCTACCTTTTGTGGGAAGTGAAGGGGAGAACTGGGTCTCTATTACTTGATGAAGAAAATATAAGTGTTTTGTTTTGTTTTTCCTTATGAAGTGGTAGAGAGAGTTGAGAATGAGGATAGAAGTGGGACTCTAACTTCATTTCCAATAGTGACTTTTCAAACTCATTGTTTGATTCAGAAACAAGGAGGGAAGGAAGATCGGGCCTTTGTCCTGAATGACTCTTGAAATAGCCATCGCTTATCTCCTCTGCTTCCCTTAATATACTACCAAAACTATTGGAAGGGATGGTTAGATTTCCATAGTTCTCCTTGATGAACAACCTTGAAGTACTTGATTTTAATTCAGCTCCAGGCAGCAGCTAGCTCTACTGTGGCCTAATAACAGGCTGAATAAAACTTAAGATGATCATGCTTCATCATTTTGAAGCAAAAAATGCACCCTTCCTGTCTCTTCTCATTAAACCCTGAGAACCTTGAGAAGTGGCACTCTTTTTGCTGTACAAGCCTAATTTAAAAAACTTTTCTTTTTAAATTGTGTATATACATGGGGGGACATTTAAATTCCCTTAGTCCCTGTAGCCAAAGTGAGCCACAGCTATTCATTCCTGTCAAATCTTATGCCCGATAGAAACTGGCACATGCTGCTTCATGCAGATTTGCTTTTCAGAACTATCTTCTAAGTGAAAAAAATCACTGAAAACTACAAGTGGAAACAAGTCTCTCTCTGTCAGTAAAAATTAAGAACTGGTTAAAGCAAGTAAGGTTATCTAGGAAAAAGTACCCAAAACTTGAAAACTCAGCAAGACTTTTATTTTGAACATCTAAAGTTTTAAGCACCAAACAAACAAAAATAAAAAATAATAAAATAAAATAAAAGGTTTTTAAAAGTGTTTTTCAACTAAGCCCTGGTTGTAATAATCATTATTATTATTTTAAAGAAGAATAACTATATTCCACTAGCTGTAATATAAAATTCGGCTCTTGCCTTGCTATAGGATCTGTACTAATATTTTGCTTCAGCCCAGCGGAGCTCTGTTTAAAATAAAAGAATCAACATGGTTGCCAGGCTCTGCTTTTGCTGATCCAGTTGCAGGACTAGGACATTGCTTGTGTTTGAAAAAAAGTAATAAATACTGACACGTTCCTCTATGGAGAAAAGAAAGATTGGTAAAGTCAGCAGGAGGCTCATGTGAGTTCACCAGTGCTTACTGTATCAGCAGCTTCTCTTTTCAGAAAAATCAAAGCAACATATTCAGGTGAAATTTCTGCTACAACCTGAACATTCTGGTCACATCCAATATCTTTCACATGGTGAGACAAATCTCATAAGATAGAAGCAGATGGTGACAGCTTCCCAGTTCTATCAAGTCAAATTGAGATAGCAAAAATAAACATTGGTCCCAAGTTTACGTACGGGGTGAACATGCTGCCTTGTGAAAAATCACTGCCAATTTCTTTAGAAACCATGAACAAAATAATTATGGATTAAAAAATAACCATGCATCTCCTGAAAGAATTCTAAAGAGACTTTAGTTTACTGGAGATGTGAAATAGTCTTTATTTAATCTTCCACATCAAGATGGGTTTCATTTGGAAAGAGTGAATGTGCTCCCTCAGGACTTAGAGTTGAGAAAGTGCTGTGAGCAGTAAAAATCCTATGTCAGCTGAGGTTTGTTATTTGAAATTCAAGAACCACATATGATATTTGTAAAACCTCTTTAACCCCTATGAAATGATGCAAAAATTAAAATACATAGTACAATATCATTATTTTATGATGAAAATCTTTCAAATCATCTGGTTTATTATTGTTATATGAATACTTTTGATTCTTTCATTTTATCTATTTCTATCACACACTCATTTTATAGCAAATTACAAGATCTTTCATCACAATGGGCAATTACAGACAATTAAACTTCCCTTGTTGGAAGGGTTTTTACTCACTGACTCTGAAAAGACAACTGTTGGCAATATTATCTATATAGGTATGGAATGTATCAGCCTCAATAATGTTCTTGAGTTTTATACATAGAGTGTAAGAAGGCACAGATTGTTTAATTGATTTAGAGATTGTCTTGTACATGTAGCTACAAGTGGAGCTAAACAGAACTCATTAATGTTTGCACAAAGTTTATACTCCACATTACTTACACTGCATTCTGTAAAACAACAACTTAACATAGCATTATAGTGTGATGGTATCTTCTGAAAGTGTTTTAGGGAAGGTTTGTTGTCCTGCAAACTGTGCTTATTTGAAAGACATTGAAGGTGGGATGTAAATCTAAAGGGTTTAGATGACCAGCTCTCTTAGTAGAGCTAGCTAAAAAAGCTGAGTTTTTCATTCATGGGAAATTCCTTTCTCAAACAAGTTATTATTACACAAATTGAATAATACAGTTTTATGCCATTTTCTATTAAACTAAATAGCTGCCACACAATATATCCCAATAACCAGAGGGATTGCTTTTTCAAGCAATCTTCCATTCCCCTAAAAAATGAATTGACTGATTTTGTCATAAATAGATACTGTACAGCAATCAGATCACCAGAAAATAGGGACAGAGATACAATACACTTTAGCATGATCTCCTGTTAACATCAATGGGCAGGAAGCAATAGGGGGTAAAAGATTAATAAAGTGCAGCTTTCAATGTCAGAAAAACTACAGGATGGAAGTCAAACTGCACTGTTCCTTTGGCTCAAGGCCCATATCAATTGTAGAATGACAAAGTTTCAAATGAAACAGCAGGCAGCTTAGAATAGACTCAAAAAAGATAAGGAACAAAGAGAGGTCTATTTCCGCTGGTCTTGTGGCACAGGGGCATAAAATCCTCCAGAGATATATACAGAAATTCTTAGGGGTGATAGATCCTTCCTTGAAATAAATATGGTTTCAGCTGCAGTGTTTTTTAATTAATTTTTACCCACAAATTTGAAAGTAGACTTCTTTCTGCAATTGTAAATCAGTAAATACAATAAGTCATTCTCAAACTCATATTCTTGATTAATATTATCATACTATGGGACTGAATCATTAATCTTAACTTTGTAGCTAATCTTTTCCTAAACTATTTTTTGAAAGTTTTCAAGGATAAGTTATGACAGAGAAGCCAGGTCATCTTGTAAAACTTGCAATATTAACATAGGTCAGTTCTGAGAGACTGGTAAATTCTTAATAATGATAAGATTGGTTTCCAAATGGTATTACTCTTTGTGGTGAAAGTTTATAAGGATTATGAACAAGACTAAATTAAGGCAGAATTGTGAGTTACAGAAGTTATTTAAGGAGCTATAAGTACCAAATAGGCATTATATAGGTCCCTGGGCCAATTTATTTATGTCAATTTAGCTTTTTGGGAAAAACCCCCTCAAGATTTGACAGAAATTCTGGTTTATCACTGACCTTGGTAATATTTGATAAGCATCATTCCTCCAAAAGAAATTCTTTTCTCAATATTTTGTATGTGAAGCAAATTTCCTGACTAGATCATTCAAAATTTAGAAGAATGTCCTGGGAATCTGTTCATGCAATGGACACATCTGCTAAGGAGCTCCCAGCATAACAGCAGTATGATCTGAAAGGGTCAAACAACTCTTTTAGACAGGTGGTAGATGATAGGAAAGTCCCCAAAGCATTAGAGAAATATTTCAATTAAAAATTGAAATGCTAAGTATTTTACCCTTTTACCCTTTCCAGCCTGAAAAACAACACTAGACTTCCCTAGATATAATGCTCTCATGTTCATATTTTCTCACTGTTGCTATTTTGCCCAGGAACAGCACACTGCAGAAGCAACCAATTTTATATATCTATATCTATAATCCCAAAATATTTGGCAAAAAAATATATATTTATTTTTCAAGAATTTGACTAAATTAAGATATTTGAAGAAGGGACTCATAAATATTTAACACAGCATGAAACAGTTAGTTTGAGCCTATTATGATTAGTTCAAAGGTTTCAGATACCCAGTTGCCTTCTTTTCTGTCTGGATGTTGATATACAATAAGTGTCTTAAGTCCTGATTTTGCACCACAGTAAGAGTTTGATTCAGTGTCACTAAGTGGCACAAAACTAGGTACTAGTGAAAAGCCTGTCTATTGAATAAACACATACAGATGCACAATTAAACATGGTAGAAACTCATTTTTCCATGTAGATGTGAAAGAACAGAAATTCTGTAGAAAACAAATGTTTAGATAAGAAAAAAAATGATACATAACTGCACATTTTGGTGTACATGTAAGATTTCATAGATTTTCATAGACATTAGGGCTGGAAGGGACCTCGGAAGATCATCGAGTCCAGCCCCCTGCCCAAAGGGCAGGAAGTCAGCTGAGGTCATAGGATCCCAGTAAGATAAGCATCAGTTTGCTTTTGAAGGCATTCAATGTAGGCGCTTGAACCACCTCCGGTGGCAGGCTGTTCCACACCTTGGGGGCTCAGACAGTAAAGAAATTCTTCCTTGTGTCCAGCCTGAAAAGGTCTTGTAATAGTTTATGACCATTCAATCTAGTCGTCATCCCTTGGGGCGCTCTGGTGAACAAACGTTCCCCCAGATACTGGTGGTCACCCCTGACAAACTTATAGGTGGCAATCAGATCACCCCGAGCCTGTGCTTTTCCAGGCTAAACAGCCCCAGGGCTCTCAGCCTGTCATTGTAGGGTCTGCTTCCCTGACCACTAATCATGTGCGTGGCTCTTCTTTTCACTCTCTCAAGCTTCTCCACATCCTTTTTGAATTGTGGAGCCCAAAACTGGACACAGTACTCCAGCTGTGGCCTCACCAAGGCCGAGTACAAGGGGAGA
>JAGPOW010003316.1:17796784-17875111 GCA_030014935.1 Caiman crocodilus | reverse complement strand
TAGGACCAATGGTCACAAGTTACTGGAGAGCAGGTTCAGGTTGGACATTAGGAGGCACTACTTCAACAGTTAGGGTGGCTAGGACGTGGAACCGGCTTCTTAGGGAAGTTGTTCTTGCTCCTACCTTGGGCGTCTTTAAGAGTAGATTAGATAGGCACTTGGCTGGGGTCCTGTGACCCTGGCACTCGTTTCTTGCCATTGGCAGGGGGTCAGACTAGATGGCCTGCTCTAGGCCCCTTCTGACCCTAGGTACTATTATACTATGATACTATGAATGATCCATGTAAGACTAGACGCACTGTTTTGGTTCAGTTCTGACTTCTGGGAATTCCATTTTGAGAAGCCTAAGTTTCTTCATATACTGTAAAGGGATCCTTAGCACTTAATTCATGTATGTGGATTCTACCATAGGGGTCAGGCGCCTAAAGACAGATGTTATGATGATGAACAACAGGGGACCAAAGTTCTTTGTAGATCAAGTCCTTAGTTAAAAAAAAGTGTATGTGCTTTAAGCAATTAAACCACCTAAAAGCCCTTGTGGATGAGTATGTAGTACACACATGGTTAACCATTCACTAATCATTTAGGGACTTTTACATGTGCTCTGGGGATAAGGGGGGGCTTTAATTAGAGTAGCTCTGAGAGCCGCTTTCCCTAATTAAATCTGTTTCTTGTGTATTAGCATCCCCGTGCTTAAAAAATGGCAGTGGGGGGGTGCTTGAACTAAAGCTTGTTTGATGAGCTTTAGTTCAAGCACTCCCACTGCCATTTTTAAGTGAAAGGATGCTGATACACAAGATACAGGAAACTGCTGGAGTTCAGCAACTGCCATACTTCAGCAGACTCAATTCTGGTTTGAGCTAGAATTCCAGCATGTTGGAGCAGCCTCTGTGCTTGTGTATAGGTGCTTGCCTTGCCTATCAGTTGAGCTTTAGTTAAAGCACTCCCACTGCCACTTTGAAGTACAGGACACTGAATACACAAGATGCTGTGGGCACTTTAATTAGAGCCACTCTCAGAACCATTTTAATTAAAGCACCCCACTCCTCCATCCCTGGATCACATGTAAAGCTGCCCCATGATACCAAACCGACCCATAAATCATGAACTTGGAGTAAAGGATCTCATCTACTGAGGTGGAAAGGAAAGGTTGCCTTGAGCCCTTGATATAACAGAAGGTTGTTGTGCTATTGCTCAAACATCCGAATGCATTCCTCAAAATATTGCAAAATCAAATATCAGAAATCAAAATGCAAATACAAAAAAAAATATGTCTTTCCAAAAACTTCTGTAGGGTTACAACCAGAGCTCTACACTCTGTATCTGGTTGCATGGTCCAGCTACAAAACCATGGCTCCAGCTGCAGTGAAAAAAAACTTTGAATTAGGGTCTGATAGATTCAGCTACCAGGGAAAATATGAAAGACTGGTATTTCAGTGGACTGATAATTATTGCATTTCTTTTCTTTTATTGTTGCCATTTAAGTAGTTTGCTTCTTAGGGACAGGGTCTTGTACATTTGATCCATTAAGTTATTTTGTTACAGCATCTCAGATGTGACTAATCTTTTAGAATACTATAGAGCAAATCCTAGAATATAAAACCGTACCAGCACCTTATATAGAAGTTTATTTTAACCTTTTCTTTAAGCTTTTCATTTACTTTTGTTTTAGCACTTAACTTGCCTTTAATCTATCCTGATCTTTCATAAGATCTTTTAGATAAGTTGGGAAAAATCTGTCTATACCCAGACCCAGTGACTTTTAATATCAGCTAGGGCTAGATGTTAACAAGTTTTTCTTAACTGCAGCTGAAAAGACTTTGAGAAAAAAAAATAAAACCTGAACTAAAAACACAACAAACCTTTTGGCTAGAAAATACCATATTTCTCAGTAATATCTGAGGAAAAATGAAAAGGGAGGTCCAACAGTTAAGATTTTTTTCCACTTCTCATATTTTGTGTCTTCCCCATTTGTCCCATATATATACCTTTTCATTCTGAGTATTTTTTTTTTAAACACAGTGCTTCATCAACTAATCTGAAATTTACAGAAACTCATAGTCAGTAGGCCTGTACAACATGGCTAGTATTCGCTTTGGATTTGGATTCGGCTGATTTGGGGGACAGTGATTTGATTTGGTGATTTGAATTGATTCAGGCCAAATCTGATTTGGAGATTCAGCTGGTGCTGAATCCCTGAATTACCCGGGCCAGGCCCACCCCTGCCCATTCTCCCAGCCTGGCAATGGCTGCCCCACCCACCCCAGCTCCCGGCACTTGGGGAAAAAAAAGCCCTGACTCACTGGGTGCTGGTGGGCGAGGGGTGATCCCCACTGCCCCCACTGCCCCATGCTGCATGGAAGTGCTATGAATGATCCCCCTGGACCCCTCCCACTCCCCTAGCATCCCCCTCATGGCTGCCCTACCTGCTGCAGCTCCAGCCTTTTAAGAAAAAAAAACCAAGAAAAGCAGGGGTCAGGGGGGCTGGGGGAGTAGGCAGGGGATAGGACCTGGCAGGGGACTCCTGTGGTCCCCTCCCCCGTCCCTACTTACTGGTATGGAATCTGGCTCCAGCTTCCTGCTGCAGCAGGCAGGGACTGTCTGAATCATTGAAGCTCTCCAAATCTTTTCTGAAGATTTGGAGAGCTTCAAACTGATTCAGACCTTTTAATCGGTCCCCTGATTTGATTTGGATTTGGAGATTCAGCCGCCAAATCTTGCCGAATATCCTCCGAATCAAATCACCACCCAAAGCTTTGCACATGCCTAACAGTCAGTCGCCAAACAACAGCACCTTAGCTTCTCATATTAAGAACTATGATGCAGGAATTGGTATGAGAGAGAATAACATCTTCTCAGTTCCAAATAAAAATTATAGAAAATGTATACCAGAAATTCTTCCATTTTCCCCACACATATATTCCAGAGAGCACTGTAATTGTACACAGAAAACATTATAACCTAGCATAAAGAGTACAATTTATGTTTTCAAACTACCATTATTTTGTGCCCTTTTTATTATGTTTGGTCCCATTTCACAACACAGCTATTGAATTCTATTTGATATTGTTACTGTGTTTGGTTTTGCCTTCACAATGCAGCAGGTTGGGGTTTGATTTCAATGAATACCCATTTTTTATATAGTTATAACACTAGAGGAATCAACACAAACACTTTTCACTACACACAACGGAGTGTATGATTTCCTTTCTCCTATTCTTTTGAAACTGTATTTTTTTCTTATAATTTATTTTAACAAGAGGAAGTTCAAGTTAAATATTATTTTACTTAGTGCCAATATAGGAGCAAGGGTAAGAAACAAGTCAAAACGGCTGGTGACGCCCCAGAGAAAACTCTGAAAAACATTTTGTTTGGAAACAATTTTACAAAATGATTGATAGAGTTTCAAAGCCAAACATCAATCAGCCAGAAAGAAACTGCCCCCCCTGTTAGGGCCTCGTGGGAATGTGCTGTATTCTGTGGGAATCTTTGGGTAAGAAATTGTTTACCTACACCAAGAGTTTACAGTCAGACCATATGATCAGTATGCCCCCTGAAATCATTCCCGTGAACCCAACTGCCAATAAACAATTTATCAAATGAGTTTCACTGGGTTTTTTCCTCCTCATGCACTGTCCTCAAATCCATTTGAAATCGAAAATTGATTCATTATTTGCCAGATGATTCTCACAAATGCTCCTTGTTATATAGCTTGGCTACAAGTACTTCACTGAAAGTAGCAAACAAACAATACTGAGCCTGTGCAGTATGCCTGGTTCACCTGTTGTTCCCTGACTGGGTGACTAACTCTTTGCATCTGATTTTTTTTTTTTATGCAAAAGCTCATAGAGGGCAACATTGAAACAGTTCACTATTTCCTTTTTCTGTGAACATTTCTGTCAGTAACAGTTATGAGTTCTGTCAGAATACTTGTTTAATAACTCCACAAATGGGAATCAAACAAAATCAGGGAATTCATTTATAAATTTATAAATGCTTGTAGAACATTTTTAGTAGGATTTGCTCAGCTCAAGAGGTTAATGAAAAGAGGAATCCTATTTTAGTACAAAAGTTTTCCACAAGAAAGATAACACATTTTTAAAAAGAGGTGCGTAAGTCCTGGCAATTATAGGATGATGTGCATAATGGACGATTTATTGATTTTCTTTAGCTGCAGTCAGATATAAATTGCTGAAAATTATTATAATCCCACCTTTGCAAGATGATTATTTCACAATAATTGTCTGAATAAATATGGTAAAATATCATATGTATTTACATTTTTTTACATTTTTAAGATCTCATAGAAAATCTAAAAATCATCAAACAATTTTTTCCCCCCGTGACCTATTTTTCACACTGAACTGTTATATATCAAAACTGCTGAAGAAAGTTCTATATGGAAAAAAAAAAAAGTGTACCAGTGTATTGTACTTAAAAAGAAAGTAAAACAAAATGACACACACTTTTAACTATCATAGAATTTCTTACTAAAAAGGGTTACACTTCATTATGAACTAACCACTTTCCAAATGTACTACTGGGTCAAAATGTACTAATATCAAACAATCTTATATCAGTCAAAGCTAATTTGTATTTTTTCTATATAGTATATATTACTATTAAAATGACTAAAGTTGTATTTGATATTTTAAGCCACTTCTAAGAATGCTATATTTGCAGTATTATTCCAAAATGAACATTTCCTGTTAAGTTTTAAGTCTTTGAAAAGAAACGTTAATAATAAAAAAACTGACACCACTTGAAGAACCACTGAACAAACTGCCTTGAAAATTCCAAATGCTAGGTATTTAACTACATCTTAAATTTTATGCTGCTTTAACATAAGACTATGTCATCCATGTATAAATGTGCATTTGACTTATGACAAGTCACGTCCCATAGTAGATGATTTATCAAATAAGCGTATCACTAGGTTTAGTATTAAACCCTTAGGGATCCCTGAGGAAATAAATGTATTGCTTATTCTGGAAAGCACTGAACCACAAAAAATATGCTGCAATGATATTAAGGATCTAATTTAAACCCAAAGAAGCAAATAAAATGTTGAGTTAAAGCTTAAAATTCACCATTAACTATACCTGTCAACTATACATTTTCTGAGACAGAGATTAGTTGTTGTCAAAGTCAACTACTGAAGACAAAGAATGTCACATGACAACACCAAAGAATGAGAGAAAGTGTTATTTTTCACTCTTCACAAGGAATTTTATAAAATGTAATAAAAAGTGTGGCATCATTTCAGAAATTCCTTTTCTTGTCCCTCTCTTTTTGTTGGAAAGCCTTTCCTCTGCAGTATTTCTACTGCAGATTTGTAGCAAATCAAATACATGCACACTCTCAAAATGAAGGAGAGCAGACAAGCAAAGAAATTGTTTTACAAGTTTAAAATTAAACTGCACTCAACAGCAATCTCTCATAAATAATAGAGTATTTCATGACGATGCAAGCCACATACCATCCTTCCATAGCATGCTGTCTCTTAGGATGGCTCTCTTCTGGCTGCTGGATTCAGAAGAGAGTGGGTCAGTGGGCCATGTTCCCTTTATCATCTCTTTTCTTCTTTTGGGAGTCTAAAATCAAGCTGCCAGATCACTTCCACATTAAGCACTTCCTCAATTGCAGTTAATGTCAAAATTCCCACTGACTTCCATCAAGCAAAGACTTCACCTTTTAAACATTAGTGCCTAAAATGAAAGAATATGGATTGTTTCTAATTGACTTAGTGAGGTACAAAGGGAATATTGATGTATCTGAATATAGAACAACCTGAAACACTACTTTTGAGTATCATCATTTTTACCAGTTGTAGTCAGCTGAATTGGATGTGGTTTTATGCAAGCCATTTCTGCTCCCAGAGTTCTTATAGCAGGGTTGAGCAATTATTTTAGGTAGAGGGCCACTTACTGAGTTTTGGCACACAATCAAGGGCCACATGGGTAGCCCTACCCATTGAAAGGTGCTCCGCTCCCTGGTTGCCATACTGTGACTGAAAGTCCCACTCCTTTACACCTGACCTTTGCCACCTGAAGTCCTTCCCCCTGCTCCTGCCCCTGGAAGTATTCCTTGCAGCAAGGGGTTTTGCCATCTCGGTATTAGAAAAATACCATATTATATTCTAAAGAGTAAACATATACAACATTAATTGATTTGATTTAAAAAATATTTTTGTCCTGATTTACATGTGTTTACGTAGAGATGATTGCCCAACAGCTTAAAAGGAAGCCTTATACTTGTATATTGTGATGGGGTGGGGGACATGTGAGGAGCTATAGGTTTGTGGGCAGCTGTGGGTGTGGGTGGATGTGGGGTTTGTAGAGGAATATGTATGGGGTGTGAGTGCATGTCTGTGGTGAGTGTGTGGGGCTCACCCTATAACACACACACACACACACACTCTCTCTCTCTCTCTCTCTCTCTCCTGGCCCCAAATTACTGGTGCAGGCCCAGTGCTGCCATGGTCAGGTGATACAGTCAGGAGCCACATGGTGCTGGAGAGGCCAGCAGTGGCCAGGGAAACAGAGAAATGGCAGCTACAGGTGTGGGGAGTGGCAGCATTCTTATTTGAATTTCCTCTCTGGTGGAGGGAGGCAGGAACAGCCCCAGGGTCCCAGGCCAGAAGGCTTTGTTAGGCAGAGGCTTCTGGTTGGGGTGGGGTGGGGTGGGGTGGGGTGAAGGGGGTGGTGCTGGGCAGACCTTGTTGCTGAGCAACTCAGTCCTGTTTACGGAGTCTCCTGGGTTCTTTTGTCCCTGGGTCCTCTCATCTTTGACAGGCAGCTAGGAGCAGATAAATATACATTTTCTACATTGTTAGGGACCCCATGGGCTGGATACAATGGCCCAGATATGGTGCACAGGCTTCATTTTTCCCACCCCTACCTTATAGGGGCAAAACTATGTATTAGATGCCAAAAATGGGATGAATTACTAGATGCTATATATAAAATGCCATATAATGGGATCCATAAAAGTCAGCTTTCTAAGAAAAGTGTTATCAGTAAGTAGCCAATCAAATAATACTGAGAGAAGGAAATCTTTAATCCCTCCCTTCTCTAGGGACAACAGACGACAGAGGGGAAACTCCCTCCACTCAAGTATCAACCCAGGACCTTCTCCTGAAAATAGATGTCTATGCCATACATTTAAAAAAGTGAGCAGGGATCAAATTCATGTCTTTCAAAACATAGCCTCCTCCTACCAAGTTTAAATTCAGGGTGAGACTATTCATATAAACCTGTGACTCTGCTATTACAATTCCTCCCTCTGCTTGAAGGGATGCAAACCTGAATCTTCTACCAAGCTGGAGGATGTCCTAAATTCCCAGGCTATTGGCAAGTCTGGGGTGGAGCACTCTCAGCCTGCCTCAACTTGATGCTGTTCCCCTTGGCCCAAAATAATTCAGCAGATTAGCAAGACAATATTTCTCAAATGATTAACAGTTTATGCACATGGGATAGAGAAGCCTTTGCTTGTTTATATAATATGTATGTAAAAACTGTTTCCTGAAAAATCCATTAACAGGCAGAACAAACTAGAGCCCTCCCTATGTATGCCTCTTCTGAAAGATTGAGTGTGGCCTAACCAGTATGCCAGAGAGTTGTGGTCCCTCTCCTGGGCCCACAAACTCTTAAATTGTGTTTTACAGAGTAGAAGATTCTCAAAAGGAGGGATAGCAAGTGCTTTCACACCTAGTAGACTCTCATGGTTACAGTACTTGCATCAAGAGAAATTTATGTGTTTGAGTCCCTTCAGGCAAAGGAGTGATTTATACTCCAGACTGAGTAAGTGCAGACATCACTGAGCTATTGCATATAAAAGGAGATAGAATGACAACTACCATTTTCTCCTCTAACTCTTGCATTCTGTGTGGTTTGATGCAATCTGAGAATGCCAACCAGATTGAGCACCTTCTCCCCCTGGGGAGTAACTAACAGAATTAAGGTGTGACCTAGATGCCAAACTGTTCAGTCCCATCCAGTAGTGCAGAAGTTTAACACTATTTCATAGAAGATCATGAATAGATTTGAGCAAGGTTTTTCAGGACTGCAACTTTGGGCTTAAACAACTAAATTCTGACTAAAACCATTCCTGAAACTAGCCCTTAGTCTCTCTGAGCTAATGTTCCCTGAAGAAATAGCACTATTCATGCTCCGAACAGGTGTCATGAGGAAAAAAAATATATTAAGTATTAAAACTAAGCATGTACATATGTTAAATATTCCCTTAGATGATAACGGCACAAAAATCATTAGACTGATAGAGGAAGACCTTTGTACCTGGAGGTCCACTGAAGAAAGTGGGAACCTTGAGTACATAGAAGCTTTTCAACATAGAACAGATATTAGATCAGTACCTTATAGATTTATTTTCTGGTCAGGAGGATCTTTAATTTATAAAGAGCCAACCACATTTCCCCTTTTAACTTGGAATATGTACATATTAAACATATGTTACATTTTAAACTTCATTTTTTAAAATAAAACCAAGTGTGAATGATCATAGCAGTCACCAGAAAAAAGATTATAACATTTAAATGAATAAATACCTGATTAGAGTAAATGGTAACACGTGAAATGTCTTTCAGTTTTTACCTCCCTCTTCTTTTATTTCATCAGATGGCATTGCAGGTTGATCTGAGAAGTCAAAGTGAGATCTTTTTTTTCATAAAATGGGAATGGCATTCCAAATACAATACTTTGTTTAAAAATCAATGAAAATGTTACCAATCGTTTCATCTTTGGATCTCACTTAATTTGTGCCATTAGCTTTCTTAAAAGAGTGGCTTTCTCAGCATACAGGCTGAAATCCAAATAACAAAAGGAACAGGGGGTAGAAAGAAGCTCTCCATTTAAGGATGCATTAAACTGATTACATGATTTTGTAGACACAGGACAGCAGCTGTAAAAATGAAATTATTTATCACACTGGTCATTTAAATTATTCCTTTCTATAAACAGGGCAAGCCCTTTTGGAGTGGGAAGTGTTCTCTTTGTGCCTGTAGTTTTGAAACTAAATATCTAAATGTTTGTAACGAATGAAACCAAGTTGAAATCCTATTTCTGAGGATTAAATTGTATGGAGAACATGCAAGCAGGAAGAGTGGCAGACAACAATATGACACTGAAATGCTTGCGGGGTGGTGTCATTCTTTGCCTCCTTGGCTACTACAGATCAGATATGCTGCTGAGATGAAGCTGCCAGTTCTTATACCATGCGTCTGGAAGCTGATTCATATCCTACTTTTTCATACAAAATAATAGCCTGAACAGATTACATGTCAAAGAAGAGGGACTAAGTGATGCTGCCAAATCACCCCCAAGGTAGTAGCCTCTCTGTCTGTGCAGAGGGATGGGAAATATCTGTCAAGACAAATTTAAAACTGCTATTTTGTGGCTTTCTGTAACTAGTGCATACAACATTTATTTTCCTCCCACTGCCCAATTACTGGGAGGAAATGAGACAAGGTTTTCCTTCCTTCCCTTCATGCTCTTTGCTGTGCTAGCTACAGCTGACTGGATGAAGATGGTGGCATCCCCACTTCCCCAATCTATTTGGTTATCATTCCATTATGTGTCCCAGACAATTATGCATGTACTCTGTGTTTCCTTCCTGAACCCTGATTCAATCTCAAGGTAGTTTTACACAAGACAGCATATCCTTGTACAGATATTCAAAAAGCCTGAGCCTGTATTGATTCAATCTTTGCAAGTGACTCCAGAAATGCAGGCACATACCTGCAGTGGCTCAGGCTAGAAGTCAGGGGGTGCTAAAGCAGCTCTCCCTTCACTTCATAAGGCTTAGCAGATGAGGGTGTAGCCAGGCCCCGCAGGATGCTCTGATTATTCTCCCCTCTTTAGCAGCCCATCACGGAATGTTTCTCACTCCTAACTCAGCGTTTATCAGCCCACTAAGAAAACAAAGCCTCTCTCCAAGCTCTTCTTAAACAGTTTTTCCAAGGAAGGACATTAAGCTACCTGTTAATTAGCTCCAAAAAAACTGTCTGCCTTTGTTGTTTTCAACAGCATGGACCGTAGTCAGCATGAGGTGTCTGCATAAGGAAGAGGGGTGGGGGGATAATACATTCTTAGCAGAGAAAAGCCAAGCAGACACCCTAGTGTGCCTGCAAGTCTCTGCCACAGCTCCAGCCAGGGAGTACAGGGGAGGGGCCAGCCCTGCTGTGCAGCACAGAGCCCTGCCTTGTCCAGAGAGCATGCTGGGATGCTGCGGGAGTCTGGTTTATCTTAAACCAGCAAGGGGTCTGGGACAGACATTGCATAAACTGGTTTGACCTAAATCAGTTAAGTCTGATACTACATTCAACCAGCTATATCTCAAACCAGTTTCAGACATTTTCAAATTGGTGTATGTGCACTGAATATCTGTTCTGTTATAGGTTTAAACCATTTTTTGACCACTTAAACCAGTTTATGTGTAATGTCTGTCCCTAGCCTCAAAGACACATACATATCTAGGATGGCCATCTATGGAAAGCCACCAAGCCCACTCTATTGAAGTTCATTATGAAACTACCTTCCTTATCTAAGTCCAGTTTTCAGTCTCCAGTTTAATCCAAATTTAAGTTATTACTTTGAAATTTTTCATCTCATCCTATATAAGGATCACAGGACTGATGTGACCTCCTGAGTCACTAGATACAGCCTCCTGCTACAACAGGCATTATGTGATAGGATTGTGTCCATAAATCTATCTCTAAAAAGGTAAGCATTTAGCATCGAGTACTCAAGCTGGAAAGCCGTTCCAAAATCAGACTACTATGATTGCTAGAAATTATCATCTTTTAATTACTAGCCTAAATGTAGTCAAAGACAATTTATAAACATTTTTTCTTGCCACCATTGTCCTATTAGTTTAAATAAAACTCCTCCCTCCTTGGAGTTTACTTCCCAGATGTATTTGCAATCAATAATCATATACCCTCTACCTTCATTTTGGTTAACTAAACAAGCCAAAATCTTTTTATCTTGTCTTGTAAGATAGACATGCCATTCCCTGATCATTCTAATAGCCTTCCTCTGAACTTGTTCCAGTTTGAATTCGTACAGATTTTGTACAGGGTTTTGCTGATAGAATTACTTGAAATACTCCTACTCCTTTTTTTTTTTTTTTGCTTGCCATGCAATATCTGAAAAACAAAAATATTTACACATTTCAAGAACTGTTCATCTGGAAGAACTTTACTGACACAAGTGACTTTTCATGATGTTAAAGTGGCTGCTCTTCAGATAAGATACTTATTTGGGGGTTTGTGTGAATATAAAATAAGCACTTATAATTAATTTGCACATAAATTTTATTCACAAATCTCAGTCCCTCAATGAGAAGCTAATGGAGGAGAAGAGTTGTTCAGTGATTAGGAGCTACTCTGGGATTTCAGAGAGAGACAGCTTCATTCTCCTGCTCAGCTATGGACTTCCTTGATTGCAAACGTGAAATAGGAGCCTAAATGCCTCTGAAGATAATTTAGTTCCTTTCTGTGCCTCAATTTCCAGTCTCTAAAGTGGAAATAATAGCACTTTCCTATCTCACACCAGTGCCATGAGGAGAAACACATTAAAACCCTTGACATATTCAGATACTGTAGGAACAGAATACCAATAGTCAGAGAAAATAGGAATTATGTGAAAGTCATTGTAGGATTAGAATCAGAGGCCAGAAACATTTTAACTTTAAAGCTTATAGCTAAGGAGAATGGCACCCTGGCATATGCAGCATTATCTTATAATTTTAAAATATTTTCCTGAAATTCTGACAATCTATTTAGATCAGCAAGATTAGGGTGATAATGTGATATCAGCTGCCTCTGCTGGTCTTTATGAAATACTAATTTGGATCTGCAGTGAGGAAAAGGTAGCTAATGAAGATGCTAACCAAAGACACATATTAGCCTTTTCTAGCCTTTTTCTAGGTACACTATTGGGACTATCATGGAATATACCTTAGCTGAGATGGTCAACATTCGACTTTCATCCTAGCATCCATGTGCTTTTCCACAACAGTCACTGACCTTTCCATGTGTATCAGTAACAATCAAATCTTGTATAAAGAAAAAGGACATACAAGCACAAGATATTTGGATACAATTAGAATTTCCCAAATTTTGAAAAGTATGCCATGCCATTCCAACAGTCAGCAACAGTATACAGAATATGTCAAACTGCAGGGACTGCTGTGATTGCAATGTTTTGTGGACATACCTGAGCTAGTTAGTAGTTTAGCTAATACTGCAATTAGTGTTTGCAGATTTTTAGTTATCCTACAACCTGAGTATTACAGCCCACATTCTCTGTTGCCATAATGAAATTCTGCCTGTACACTACAGTCGTGTGTCTGCACTACAGTCTGCACTACAGTCATGACAGTGACAGTACTGCACTACGATAGTGACACATACCCTCAGTTGGCCCGAGTGAATGAATAGGGATCATGAGAGACTGAGGAACTGATGGCATCCCCTAATTGTTAATTCCATATTTTCTAGCAGCTGTGGGAATGCAATGGTAATTTTTAAAAAGAAATCTCCTGGGAAGGGGGTACAGGAAGGGGCAGTGGCTAGCTTATGTCCATTGAATATTTTGATGTTTAACTCTCTTAAAGCTTTCAGCTAAGAAACTGGTTTACAGTGGTAAACAATCTAAATTTTATGTATTCAGCTACCTCCTCATTGATGTCATTATAGAGCATATACAGTGAGTGCAGCATACGAGTTTGTTTTCTTCTTATTCATAGAGCAGTTGAAAACCAAAATTACACACACTCAGTGACCCTTGCTACAGAGTTATTTTAAATTTTAATAAGGAGCAGTGCATAGACTGAGTAAATGATTTACCCATAGAGACATCCAGGAAATTCTATGCATTGTTAGGATGGCTAGAGAGAAAGGCAGAATGAGACAGAAAGGTTTACTGTTAATAAGAGACAGGTACCACTGCAAGGTGTTAGGAATTGAGAATTGTGGTCACATTTTTTTTTCTATAACCTAATGAAGAGAAACAGACACTGACAAAGAGAGAGAATGAGTTCAGTTGAGCAGCTTCCCAGCCAGCAATCAATGTAACTTTCCCACAAGGAGAAACTGAAAGAGACATTTATTTTATATGGAGAGATACATAATATAGTGATGTGCTCACCACACAGGTTATGTGAAAGCAAACTTCCCTGAGGAATACAGCCATTGTAGATTCTGATATACTTCTAGTTAGCCCATGTTATTAACATTAGTTACAAAAAATATAATTCTGCCTGTGCCCTATATAGCTAATACAGTGAAGGAAAACTCCAAAGAATTGGTTATTGACCTTGTACTGCCCTTATTTTCAAGGGTTGGATAGTTAATAGCACTGCCTCCAGAAAACAGTTCATCAGTTTTTACTTGCAAAAAGAAAGAGTAGGTGCTGACAAGCTTTTCCTTAAATGTCTATAAAAAGAACTAATTAAAAATTGCATCAGTTCTTCACAACACAGGCCTCAGAGCACTATGGAAAATGATATAGAAGTATTGCCTCCAGAGCAATGACAAAGTTGAAATGGCAAGAATTTCTCTAGTGAGACATTTCTCTTCCTCTTACTGCCTCCCTGAATAGTGCTGTCTGTCAAGTGGTTCACAACATTGCAGAAAGGGTTGTAAGGAATGCTACCTCTCCCACTGCTATGAACAAAGTTTTCTTTTGGGATTGTTCAGACCACAAAACAATACAGAGAAATTACACCTAATTTTCTAGACAGGACCAGTTGAAGACTCTAGTTTCCATTTCAGAGGTTGAATGGGAACAGGGGAGGAACAGAAAGAGCCTTGGATTTGAGGGGATCAAAGTACTTTGTGTCTTTTATTTTAATTATGGTTGCATCAGTATTTTCCATCTAAGCTGCAATAGTTTTGCTCCATCAAAACCCATCATTTTCCTTTAATGTGAATGATGAACATGTTCAGATCCTGTTGGACCACATAACACCACGGTAATAGTAAGCTAATTTGGGGGTTAAATGAGCATCTATAATGTTTTGTAAAATTTGTTTTCTCACCAGCTTAAAATCTGACTTAACGAACAAGATAATATTGGTAGAAAACATGTAGGCCAGGTACAGACACTGCCAGTCTACACTGATAACAGAACAGGAATTTGGCACATGTACACCAGTTTTAACATGCTAGAAACTTGTCTAAGGTAGATCTGCATCAACATGCACTCAAACTTAATTGAGTTAAGTTAGACCAGCACATTTAACTTTTGTATCAGATCCCCTATCAATTCATGTTAGGTTGCTGTTCACCAGCATCCCAGGTGCCTTTGTGGCTACTCATTAGCTCCACTCACTCACCCCATGCTTAGCTGCTCCAGTCAAGCTCCCAGTAGTCTCTACCCTTGGACTCCAACAGAGCTGAGCCAGAAAGCCTCTGATCCCAGCCTTGCCTCCAGCAAACTGGGGAGGGAAACACAGGCTTCTATCACATGGACCAGGCCCCTGCCTTGGATCAGCAAAGGCTGGGGTGAGCTGTCAGCTGCAGCCCGGAGAGAGGAGAGAAACAAAGAGGTTTCTGCCACATGGACCCGACAGCCAGTCAGGGATGGTCCAGCTGCTTAGCTGTGCTCTGCATTCTCCAGCAGCCTGGGGAGTCCACAGGGTTCCCTAGGAGGTGTGTGGGAGTGCCCACAACCTGCTGGCCTTGGCTACTGCAGGCAGCCTGTGGCCCACCCCTAACTCCAACCAAAAGTGAACATGTAGGAGCCACGGTCCCGAGATGGAGTAAGGGAAGTTTAGGTTAAATATTTGGAACAACTTTCTCACTAGGAGATTCATAAATGCTAGGGTTGGAAGGGACCTCAATAGATCATTGAGTCTGACCCCCTGCATGGGCAGGAAAGAGTGCTGGGTTCAGATGACTCCAGCTAGATGCATATCTAACCTCCTCTTGAAGACCCCCAAGGTAAGGGAGAGCACCACATCCCTTGGGAGCCCCTTCCAGACTTTGGCTACTCTAACTGTGAAGAAGTTCTTCCTAATGTCCAGTCTAAATCTGCTCTCTGCTAGCTTGTGGCCATTATTTCTCATAATCCCTGGGAGCGCCTTGGTGAATAAAATGTCACCAATTCCCTTCTGCACCATGATAAACTTATAGGCAGCCACATGGTCGCCTCTCAAACTTCTCTTGCGGAGGCTGAAGAAGTCCAGGTGCCCCAGTCTCTCCTCATAGGGCTTGGCCTGCAAGCTCTTAACCATACGAGTGGCCCTTCTCTGGAACCTCTCCAGGTTATCCACATCCCTCTTGAAGTGTAGATCTGCCCAAAACTGCATGCAGTACTCCAACTGTGGTCTGACTAGTGCCCAATAGAGGGGAAGTATCACCTCCTTGGATCTGTTCATCATGCATCTGCTGATGCACGATAAAGTACCATTAACTTTTCTGATGGCTTCGTCACGCGGCCGACTCATGTTCATCTTGGAGTCCACTAGGGCTCCAAGATCCCTTTCTGTTTCCGTGACACCAAGCGGGTTATTTCCTAGGCAGTAGGTATGCTGGACATTTTTCCTCCCTAGGTACAGCACTTTACATTTCTCCTTGTTGAATTACATTCTGTTGTTTCTGCCCATATGTCCAACCTGTCCAGGTCTGCTTGCAGCTGTTCTCTGCCTTCCGGCATGTCCACTTCTCCCCACAGTTTTGTGTCATCCACAAACATGGACAGAGTACACTTCACTCCCTCATCCAAGTGGCTGATGAAGATATTGAAGAGTATCGGTCCAAGGACCGAGCCCTGCAGGACCCCACTGCCCACACCCTTCCAGGTTGAGACCGACCCATCCACTACAACTTTCTGGGTGCGACCCTCTGGCCAAATTGCTACCCACTGGACTGTGTAGTCATCCAAGTCACAGCCTTTTAACTTGTTTACCAGTATGGTGTGGGATACCGTATTGAAGGCCTTCCTGAAGTCTAAGTATATGATATCAACCTCTACTTCTGCATCCAGGTGTTTTGTAACCTGGTCATAAAAAGAGACTAGATTAGAAAGCCATGATCTACCTGCTATGAACCTGTGCTGGTTTCCCCTCAGTGTAATTTGTTCTCGCAAATGTGAGCCTTGATAATTTTTCTGAAGACTTTGCCTAGGATGGAGGTGAGACTTACTGGCCTATAGTTGCCCAGGTCCTCCTTCCTCCCCTTCTTGAAAATGGGGACCGCATTGGCCCTTTTCCAGTCCTCCAGGACCTGGCCCATGCACTACGAGTGTTTAAATATTACCACCAGTGGCTGTGCAATGATGTCGGCCAGTGCCTTCAGTACCCTCAGATGGAGCTCATCCGGGCCTGCCAGCTTAAAGGCCTCCAGTTCCTCCAAGTGACTCTGCACCATCTCAAGCTCTACACATGGCAGTCTGGTGCCTTGCTGCTGCCTCTCTACAACCCCAGTGAGAGACTTGTCCTGCCCCTCGCTTAGGAACACTGAGGCAAAGAACTCGTTGAGGAGTTCAGCCTTGTCCCCCCTGTCCATCATCAATTGCTTCTGCCCATTTAGTAGGGGTCGTATTCCACCCTGGGACTTCCTTTTACTCCCTATATATCTAAAAAGACAATTTTTTGTTATTCTTTACCTGGGATACCTGCCTCAGCTCCATGATAGCTTTGGACTGTCTACCTGCCTCCCTACAAGTGCGAGCAGAGGAGGTATACTCCTCTTTGGTATTCTGTCCCCGTTTCCACTTTTTATATGCTCCCCTTTTAGTCTGCACGCTGTCCTGGATTTCTCTGGTCAGCCAAGGAAGCCTCCTGGCCCCTTTCCCTCTTTTTCCTTGCATCGGCATCATCTCCCTCTGTGCCTGAAGGATCATTTCCTTAAGGCACAGCCACTCTTCCTGGGCTCCCATCTCTTCAAAACTCCTACTCTGCAGTGTGTCTTTGATTAATCATCTGAGTTCATTAAAATCAGCTTTCCTAAAGTCTAGCACTTTCACCCTACTAGTTACCTTACCCACTCAATGTCTTATGTGAATTTTATTATTTGGTGATCACTGTCCCCCAGGTGACTACCAATCTGTAGGTCCCCTACCATATCATCCCCCGTTGCCAATACCAGGTCCAGTAAGGCATTCCCTCTAGTGGGACCGTGTACCTCCTGTGTCAGGTGGAGGTCCCATACACAGGATAGGAACGTGTGGGATATAAACCACTGGAATAGGTTACCCAGAGACGTGCTGGAATCTCCATCCTTGGAGATTAAGACTCAGCTAGACAAAGCTTTGGCTGGGATGATTTAGTTAGGGATGATCCTGCTTTGAGCAGGGGGTTGGACTAGATGACCTCTTGAGGTCCCTTTCCAACCCTTTCTGTGATTCTGTTCATAACTGATCTAACCTATGCTGTTTACAGAAACCCACATAGGCTTGATCTATTCTGCCTCAAGTTTTTTTAATGTCTGTACTTAGCCTTAATTTTGAGACTACATCAGAGAATATTCATACAAGGGAATGTTAAAAATGTAAAATTCAAGTATTTGCATCTAAAACCTACTTCAAAAGGATGACACATACCATAAATGTAACCTGCATGTCCAAGCATTTTAAATTTTAGTTTTTGGATGCTGAAGACTCCTAGCAAATCACCTTTAAACCCAGAGTTAAGCAGATGTTTTCAAAAAATGATTTTGCAAAAGTATTTAAAATCAAGAAAGTTTTATGCTGTTCACAGGCAAATCTTTAGCATAAAAGAAACTAAACTGGTTAAACTGCTTATTTACTCCAAACAATTTGCCTACTTCTAAACTGTCAGCAAAGTTGCATTAGTATATTTTTGTTTATGAATAGCATAAAGCACCTGTGAAGTAGAATTAAAATCTTTTCTCATTGTCCAAATTTAGTCATTTCAAAATTTCTTTCAATAACTCACTAATAAAGTGTCTGTAAATATGTATCTACGAAGACATATTCCACACATAGCATTTGCAGGATATTCCCATGCTAAACTAGCAGGATTGAAAGGTCACTCACAGTTTGACTCTGACCTTATCGATGGTTTCTTGAAAAAAAAATCATTGTATTTATAGTCAGGACATTTGACATATCTTCAGTGGAATAAAGTATGTTTGTTGACAGGAAAGGTTTCAGGGCACTATCCTTACAGGCAAACTTTCTTAGCACAATGACTCATGCATCACTGGACATGCAAGGTCACAGTGTACAGTACACAAAAAGTGGAAGAGTTATCCTTCTTGCTTTATTTTTTGTTACTAAGAAAATAGCACCAAGAGGCCTACCAAGAACGGAACCTTGTGTACTAGGCAGTCTACAAATGCAGAGTCCAAAACACTCTCTGCCCTGCAGTTTACAACTGAAGCGAAGACAGATAAAGAGAAGGAGAAAGGAAATCCATATAGAAAGCAATATTAAGGCCTGCAAATGTTACATTCCCTATTCATTTTTGTTCCATCCTCTATGGAGCTTTTGTTCCGTGGGTGGGATTTGTTTGGGAGGTGATTGCATTACCAGTAAGAAAAAGAAAAAGAACAGATGGACATAAGAGAACAAGAAGGATAAATGGAGAACGGCTTAGAGGAGGAGACTGTGGGGGAGAGATCTGAGGGTGTTTAAAAGAACAGTCAATTAAACACAAACAGGAAAAAATTCCCTGGCTACAGCCTGGAGAAAGCAGGCCTAGAAGAACCTGCTGTGTTTGCTCCTGCTTTAGCTCCAAAGCATTTTCTACCCTGGAATATCTTTTTTTCTCAAACTTACCTGAGGAGGAAGGATGAACATGTCCATCAGTGAATACTGCTTTCTGCCACACCCCAAATCTGTTGCTATGCAGCTACAGTGCCCTATATTCTCCAAGAACAGTATGTAGTTACTAGGAAGAATAGCTCCCCTGACATTATTTATTGTAGTCCTGCCTGAGAGAGAGAGAATACAGTATATTAATGTTTGGTGTCATATAAAGATATCACATAAATACAGGATGGTTAGTTTGGTCATGAGTATCTTAGTCATGTAAAGCATCCAAAATGAGAATCTATAAAACCATCCATACCACACAGAATGGCTTCACATATGTAAACACAAGAGTTTGCTTTAGTGGTTTCAAGAGTTAACACCTCTATTGGTACTATTTTTTGTATTACTCTCTGGGTAAAACCATGATTCATGAGGTACCGTGAGTAGAGTGGTACAGAACTAAGGAAAAGCCCATCAGACTTTATGATTCAATCCATCTCCCATCAGACAACAATAGCTCAAATTGATAGAGTTTCAAAAGATCAGGTAAGGTTCACAAATGTATTGGCCAAAAATATTTGCTTGTTACTGAGTTTAAAGATTTGGAATGGAGGTGTCTTTTTTTTTTTTAAGAGTGGATAGAAGAAAACAAAACTGTTACTACCTTTGGTGCCTGATAATAGCAGAACTGTATCCTCAGATGCAACCAAGTTAACAAATCAGCATAACTAGAGAGGAATGAAAGATTGCATTTGCACACAGCACTACTCATGGCATATATAACAGAAGCCAAATATTTATAACTTGAGATCAATCAACAGACTCTGAGGACAACCCTGGCTTCTGGGAATTTTTAGCTATTCTAATTATTCTGTTCCCTTTCCTGCTCATGCACCCTGTTGTAGCAGTTGGAGTTTGATTCTTAGCACATAACACACTACCACAGGATTCTTCTGGACAAGATAAAACTTCTGATGGCCATCAAATCCAGCTGCGTGCATGTGCATGTTTAAGCAGTCCTGATGCATTCACGGTCTTCTCATATACAGTAAGGGGTTATTCTACCTTCTGTAAAACAGCTCAGAGGCTATGCTTATGTAAATATACAGTATTATATAAACATCATCCAAAAACATATCTGTATAAATGCAACAGTATGTTTAACAAGGCATACCCCAAACCAGGAGCCTGCAAGAATAAAAAAAAATGCTCAGCACCAACATGCATGTAATAAACAAATTTTAAAAGAACGAACAGGAGTAAATATTTGTAACATGGCTGAGCTAAAGTTACTGCGGAAACTTTTACTGGAACATTGCCCACTTTGCGATTTTAACTATTCAGCACTTGATACCAAGATATATTTTTTTTCCAGCTCATTCTAGTTTTCTCTGAAAAAGAAAAAAAATAAATTGCCTATTCTTATTATAAGCATTTAAGTAGTGCCAATTAAAGTTCACACATATAATGCTGTAATTAGATGAGGCATGTTCCTCCCTTAGCTGTGCAATTTATCTGGAAGCATTTTAGAAGATAGAGGAGTTTACTAAACTGTTCACCCTTTTTTTCTACTGCAAAACCTGTGTTTTATAATGGGGAGGAAAGCAGGACAACATAACTCAGAGTTTGATTCTCAATACAGTCTTATACTGGATGTATTTCCACTGAAGCTCTTAGATTCACACAGGTGTAAAAAGAGCAAACATGAGAGAAAAATAAGGCTTATAGCTTAAAAGTTGTGGATTATTACATTACTGAGCAAGTTACACAGCCTTTACAATAATGGGATATACCATGTGTTATATTATACTACTTTATTTGTTGATTTTTGTTTATTGTTAAGACAGTCTCCTAAAGGATTTTTCTGTGTTACTGAAAAAACTGAACTTGACTGCTCCTCCCTCTCATGCACAGTAGGCTTGTTCCCTTCAATGGGTTTGCCAGGGGTAAGCAAACTAGATTGGAAAATATATAGACTGAACTGTGATTCTCACTTCACTATTAACTTCAACGGCACTATTCAAGATAAAGTACTACTTGGTGATGATACTATAATGAGGCCCATAATTATCAAGCTCTATATGATATGAAATATCATCTGACAGATTACTTACTTTTATGTTTATCATTTTGGGCCCAGGGGCATAGCTTCTACATTTAACTAAAAATCCTCAATAAGGTTTTTATTTAAAAATTTAAAAATAATTAACACACTTTTTATGACATTGCACATTGAAGCCTACTGTCAGAACTCAGTACTACCTGATTTGCATCTTCAGTGATTTATACAAAGCCACCTTCAAAACAGGCCACCCTTTGTAGCCTTCCTCATAGAAATCCACAAGAGTGTTGTAGGCAATTTTCAGGGACTGTCTCAAAATTCCTCTTACATTATAAAAGGAATCTTTTTTCTTTGTGGTCTGGAGAGGTACATCTTGCCTCTCAGCTTTAGGAAAGGAAATCTCTATTTTTAGGAGGCACCTACAAAGGACAATGCAATTACATGAAAGCCAATCTTTTTAATTCCCATTCCACTGTTGACCTTTGGGTAGATGGTCTTACACAGAAAAACAGAGAAAAACTTTAAAAACCAAATTTTAATTATTAGCTTCACAAGGAGTCATCCACAGACTGGATTGTGTTAGCTATAGTTTGAACAGACACCATGACCAGATACGAAATACACCTTTACCAGTATAAGCGACTGGAAACCAGTCTATACCCGTAACAGAACAGAAGTTTAGTATAGAGACTGGTTTAAAAATGGTGGAACCTGATCTAAGATTTGCCCCCTTCCTGCTCCCCCTATCAAGCGGCAAATGTGGGTTGTATTAGCTACCAATCTAAACTATACAGTTTACAGAAAACTATGCAACTTAGACCAATTCCACCTCAGGCTTTTTGAATGTCCATAATTAGCCGAAGGCTTCTTATCCCATCATCTGAATTAGCTTGTGATCCCTTTGTACCTATGGATTTACTGCTTGCTTGTTTGCTTCTCCCAGCACTGCCCACTCTACCCTCTCATCCCCTCTTCCTTTTGTATTTAGATCTCTAATCTCCATTCTGTACACTGGTTTGTGCCTGTCCTTTCACAGAATCTGATGAAGTCAGGTTGGGCTCATGAAAGCTTATGCTATTATGTGTGTGTATGTATATCTGTAATTTAGTTAGTCCAGGGTTTTCAAACTCATCTGGCTCCCTGTAGGGCACATCTACACTCACATATACATGCAACTAGCTCTGTGTAAATGTCTCTGCATCTACATGTGCGGCCCTATTAGGATGCAGAAAACTAATAAACTCTGCAGCAGGTTAGTACTTGTAAATACAAGTACTATCATGCTGTGGAGTTTTTTCATGCACAGCAGCTCACATGTGGACACTGCCCCAGCTGTCTGGGGCACAAGGATGCTTCAGTGTGGGGGGTGGCCTGCCAGCTAGCTCTGCACTGAAGCACCCTTGTGCCCCAGCCAGCTCCTCCACAGCACACTGAGCCAGGTTGGAGCACACCCCAGTTGACAGGCTAACCCCCAGGTCCTCCAGCCAGCTGGGACTGCTCCAACTTGGCTCAACATGCTGCAGTTCCAGGGGTATGTGTAAACAGGCATCCTAGGAGCAATAAACTTTGCAATACATGCTAGAGTTTATTGCTTCACATTAGTATGCACCTGCAAATGTGCTCATAGTCTCCCAGCCACACATGCCATGCAGGCAACAGACCTTGCAGCATGGGCAGCTCATCTCCCCCATCTGCCATGAGCACAGCATCTCCATCCCACTCTCAGCTACAAATGTTACACAAGCAGCTCACCTAAAAGGCACAGCATGGGTAGTCCGGTGCTTTCCTTTGCTGAGCATGTGGTGCCTACAACTTGGCTTTTTTCCCTACCTCATTCACAGTATGGGCAGCCTAGTGTCCTCCTGCCCCACTCCCAGGAATGAGGACAGGAACCAGAAGCCAGAGGAAGAAGGATGAACCTGGAAACCCCAGCCACCATGGCCCCAAGAGTGACAGACAAGTGGGAGCCATGCAAGCTGCATGTGGCCCTGGCTGCCAGTTAGGAAACCCTGCCTTAAACTCACATGGCACCCATCAGGCAGTTTTCATAGGACTGGATACACCGATGACAATGATTAGGTCCAACTTTTCTTTCTCTAACAGATTTTTGTATATGATAAATGCATGGAACTGAAAACTGCTTGTTCTCTTTTTTGATTGCCTTGAAATCCTATTCTGTTTTCCTCTAGGTGCTGGAAATAGGTTGAGGGGCTTTGAGTGGCTTTGTCTTCCTTTCAAAAGTGGTATAGATCTTCTCAAGGTCTATCAGGGCTTGAGGCAGAAAGAGCCTGATCTAAAGGGCATTGTGTACCACAGGTAGGAGAAAGGATCAAAAAACAACATTAATTAACTGAAGCTGGTACAAAGTGAAATACTTCTCTCTTCAATGATAAAAGAAAAAGAAAATCCTTTAGAATTATGAACTGCAGTATCAGCATTTCAAAACCAGATATCTGATATTTTTCACTCCAGCTTCTCACTCACATTATTGAAGTACAGCCGGTTTTAGTTCCAACTTTTTACAAGAGTTAAATTCTTTACAATGGATAATTATCATTTGGTTTTGAGGTTTCTGAGAACAAGAAAGAAATAAAGCCTTCCTAAAAAATTATTAGCTTTTTAAAGGGGATTTTGTGAAATTTTTCAACGGCTCATTGACCCTGTAAGTTCATTGCCTAAGTAGAATTCACATTTCTAGCATAGAAATTCGCCTTTTTCCTCATCATACATTCAGCAATGTAAAATTCAGAAGGTCACATTTTTATCCTGTAATAGACCTTTCCTTTTATAAGCTCATCAAAGAGATATTTTTTTCTGAGGATAGATTTAAGTTTTCCATACAATGTATTGTAGTGTTGCACTTCTTCAGACATTTTTAAAAGAGTTGATAGGCTATGGCTAAAGCTCCATTTGTCAGAGGTGGCAGGCTGTATTACTTGCTGGATATAAGAAAGACATTTAATAAGTTTTTAAAAAGAATTATGAGTGACTCAACCCAAGCTGAAAAACACCATTTCAATTACTATCATAAAAGGCCCTAAACTGAGAATTTTGAGTAGTCCCCTTCATCACACTGAGAATTATAACTTTATTATTTTTGTATCTCTACAATGACCTATAACTTCCCCATTACACATGAAAAATATATGTACAAGTGTGTATCTCTCTCTCTCTATATATATATAGAGAGAGAGAGATACACACACACACACGCACATGCGCGCGCGTATAGTTTCATAGTAGCTAGGGTCAGGAGGGACCTGAACAGATCATCTAGCCTGACCCCTAGCCACAAGCAGGAATGAATGCTGGGTTCACAAGACCCCAGACAGGTGATCATCCAACATCCTCTTGAATTTGCCCAAGGTAGGGGCAAGGATCACCTCCCTGGGAAGTTGGTTCCAGATTTTGACCACCCTAACTGTAAAATATTGCCTTCTGATCTCCAACCTAAACCTATTCTCCATCAGCTTATGACCATTTTTCCTCGTTACCCCAGGTGGTGCTGGGGAGAAAAGGGCTCTGCCTATTTACTGTTGATCCCCACTGATAAGTTTGTAGGCAGCCACCAGGTCCCCCCTCAGCCTCCTCTTACCATGGCTGAACAGGTTCAAGTCCCTCAGTCTCTTCTCGTAGGGCCTGTCCTGCTGCCCTCTCACCAAGCGGGTGGATCTCCTCTGAACCCTCTCCAGGCTGGCCACATCCCTTTTGAACTGCAGCGCCCAGTACTGGACACAGTACTCCAACTACAGCCTGACCAAAGTCGCATAGAAGGGGTGGATTACTTCTCTGGACCGGCTTGAGATGCACCTTCGGATGCATGACAAGGTATAGTTGGCCTTGCTGGCTGTGGTCTGGCATTGGCAGCTCATGTTCATCTTGGAGTCCATAATGGCGCTAAGATCCATTTCCGTCTCTGTGCTTTCAAGAAGGGAACTCCCCAGCCTGTATGTATGCTATGGATTCCTTCTCTCAAGGTGCAGCACCCTGCATTTGACTACATTGAACCCCATCCTGTTCTTGTCTGCCCAATTTTGTAGTCTGTCTAAATCTAGTTACAGCCTCTCTCTCCCTTCAAGTGTGTCCACCTCGTCCCACATCTTAGTGTCATCAGCAACCTTGGACAATATACTTTCCAACCCGTCATCCAAGTCGCTGGTGAAGATGTTAAACAGTGCGGGCCCGAGGACCAAGCCTTGGGGTACCCCACTGCTCACATCTCGCTAGGCTGAGTACAACCCGTCCACCACTACTCTCTGGGTGCACCCCATCAGCCAATTGGATTAAGGACAACAAAATGTCCTTTTTCAAGTTTTCCAGGTAGAGTCTTATGCATGAAGAAATGACTATTCTTATCCTCCTGGGTTATTAATAGGGCTGTATGAAACAGTACCATTCCATTTCAATTTCTGTTTTGCTGTTTCAAAGAGACAATGTTTTGTTTTGCTGTTTCAAAGCACTGTTCCATTTTGTCAAAACTTTTTTCCATTTTACCTCTAGGCTATAGGGAATCACAAAAGTTCCTATAACTTTGTAATTTCTTTCTTGATTCAAACGAAAACAGCAGGGATAGTAGTCCTTGCTGAGGCCACAAAGCCTGTCAAGTTTTAAGGAGATAGGTGCAGCAGTTCTTGGGAAACTTCACCTCAAACTGTTCAAAGCAAAACTCAAGTCACTTGCAAATGTGAAGGCACAGGAGGCAGTGGGGCGAGGGGCGGGTATGTAAACTACTGGAATGGTAGCCCCTGCTGAGGCCACGAAGCCTGCTAAGTTTTAAGGAGATTGGTGCAGGTGTTTCTGGGAAACTGCACCTGAAACTGTTGGCAAGCAAAACTCATGATATGTGTGACCATGTGCATGCATTAAGGTGTGCCCTCACTGGCACTAGGGCCTCTACATGACACAGTAGTATGCCCCAATGAGGTATCCTCTTCCCCTACAGCCTCAGCCTGGTCAACCACTTTAAATAACAGCAGGTAAGTAAGCAGCACACTAGCACTAGCATCTCAGGCAGCCAAACTGTGACAGAGCCTTTCTTTCCTTTCCTGCAGCCGCTTCTTCTACAGCAGCTGCCAAAGACCTCTCCCTACCAGCCCCAGGCCTGGGGATTAGATGTGCCTAGGACCCTGCCTCCTTCCGGTCAGCTGACTGGGGACAGATACCAACACCTTTAGCACAAGGACATGAAACTGGCAGACAAGGTTCTTTGAGTCATTCTGATATCTTCTAGTAGAACAACTGAAGAGTTAGAGAAATATATCTTAGCAAGGTTTTGGGCTGAAAACCCTTTCATCAGGGTGAGGAAGCACCTGCAGCTGGTGTATGTGTGTGGGTTTGTGTGCTATTCTTGGATGCAAGGAATAGTAAAGAAGCCAGAGGTTGACATCAAATGCAGGCAAGTAAGCCAGTCAGTGAAAATAGAAAAGGAAGTGTCAGAGAGTGAGGGACAGGCTGGTGTGGGGCAGGGAAGGGAATGTAGCAGGTAAATGTGGAGAGGTACCTGGGGAATCAGACATCCAGCAGGTTGTAGTGTGTCGGAATATGAATGTCTATATTGAGTTGATGAGTTTCTGTACCTAGGAGGTTGATGAGATTCATAGGCTTATCTGTGGAAAGTGGTTTGTAAATTCAAACAAGCACTAAACCTTGCTAACCTCATCATCAGAAGCCAACTTCTTACACTCCAAAACACACCGAGTGGATCCAGGCCATGACAAGACATGCAAAACCTGCCAACTATATCTCCTGTATGGAGATACCATCACAAGATGTATTCCCAATACATATTCATACATTCACAATGTGTATTTCCAAGTGCCCTGGTGGAAAGTACATAGGAGATACCAAGCAAAAACTCTGCACCAGAATGAGTGCACACCAAACATCTATCAAAGACAAGAACAGAACACCACCTGTCTCCAATCTCTCAGGCCTGATCCTCAAAAGGAATTTACAAACTACTTTTCACAGACAAGCCTAAGAACTGCACTTTATCAACATCCTTCACCCCCTGACACCTATATTTCCATTTTCACTGACTGGCTTCATTGCCTGCATTACATGCCTACCTCTGGCTTCTTTACTATTTCTTCCATCCAAGAACAGCACAAACACCAACTGCAGGTGCTTCCTTAGCTTGATGAAGGGTTTTTCAACCTGAAAATTGATATCCCAGGCAGCTAAACTGAGCACACCAGGGGCCTCATAACTCCACTGCAACCAACAAGCCTCAGGTCTGTCAAAGATGTGACATGTCTGGGCTTTTTCCAGAGAGGACTGTGTGCATGTGTGTGGTGGCTGGAGGTTATGGCACTTCCTACCTGCCTTTCACCAGGGGGTCTTTGGTCCTGGCATTTCCTAGGGCTGCTGTGCCACCAGCAATCCCACCAGGCCTCTCAACCCTGGTAGGGTGCAATTTCAGTAGTAATGCCCAGGACCTGGGGCTTCTACCTTCCCTATAGCCCCAGACCATTCCTCCAAGTTCATCCTGGCATGGGAGCTCAGCAGGGACATGTTCTTCCCCTGCTTGCTGGTGATACAGTGAGTGTTCCCACCAGCTCTGAGGGCAGGGCGCTAAATGGTTGTGAAACTCAAGGGTAAAAAAAAAAGCAGGAAGTGCAGATGGAGTGAGGAGGGTGGTACTCACTCCATCTGCACCTGGAGCTTAAGGAACCCCAGGAGTTGGAGGTTCACCTTCAGGAACACCAGCTGCTCCACCAAACCAGGATCTAAGGAGGTGCAGTAGGGTGTCACTACATCCCCAGCTGTGCTGAACACCCTCTCACTTGGAACACTGGTCGGTCGACAGGACAGGTGTTCCCAGGCAACCATGGCCAGATGTGGCCACATCTGGCTGTGGCTTGCCCAGTAAGCCAAGGGGCTACACAGAAGCAGCTCCGTGTCCTTGGTGAGATAAGGAAGTTACCAAGGCCTGAGTGCTACCTGCCTGATGGTGGGATCTAGTGTTTCTGTACCCTACCATGGAAGCCATGCCCCTGCCCTAAAATTGGCAGCACCAGTGGTAAAGGAGGAGACTGGCTGGTGGGTGGCATGCAGGCATGGGACAGTGGATCCCCCTCTTCCACAGACACTGCCTATGCCCTTCTGCATCCCTGACTCTGTTCACCTCCATCCATTGATCCAGGGTTTTCCTGCCGCATATGCTGATGTTCCCCTTCACCCTTGGGTCACACATAGTGGCTAGCATGTGGACCATACTGCAAAGGATCACACATGGTGGCTAGCACGTGGACTGTACTGAAAGGAATCAAGCCATTTCCTTATGTCCCCCTTCAGCTGCCTCACCGGTGCCTGCATGTCTGTGGCTTGCCCCTGCCAGGAACGTTGCTGCCCTAGAAGTTTGCCATTTGGTTCTGAAGTACCCTCACTACAGCGATAACCTGGCTAAGGAGGACACTGCAAGCATGAGGGTCTTGGTGGCCTCAAGGAAAGTCTTGAGGACCACCAAGATCTGGGAAATGTTATCCCACTCAGCTCCATTAAGGGGTCCACTGATCCCAATTTTCCTGTTGCTTCACCAGCCTCTCAAGCATCAGATATGTGGAGTTCCACCAAGTCTCCACATCCTACATGATTCTGTGCTGCAGGATGTTCAGCTCTGCATATTTGTCCGACAGCATCTTGTCCGTCTTGATGCATGGGTGGAAGTAGCCTGCCACCTTCCTGCATTTGGAAGTGAGCTTGCTGGTGGTGCTCGCACCATCACTGACAGCCCTGTTGCCCACCAAGGCATCCCTGACAATGAGGTGGAACTTGTGTGGCATAAAGCAGATGCCACCAAAGTTGGCATCACAGGCCTTCTTGACCATAGTGGCCTATTGTTGGTGACCATGAACCCGTGGGTGAGCTCATCCTTCCCAATGAGCCATTCCTGTACCTTGTGGCTCATGGCAACCATAATCTTGCTTGCCATGCGGGACCCATCCAGCACCTCGGCTTGAAGGAGAGGCCATTAATGGCCTCACTGATAGCTGGTGCCCTGCTGAAGGTGGTGTGTGAGGCCACTTGGTATGCTAGGGCCATGAGCGTGAAGCCTGGCCGCTCAACTAAGGAGAAGGGTTGGCCATCCACAGCAATCCATTCACTCCCCAATGCTCTGGGTGACCCCCACCTTTCCCTCACTGTTCCAGGGTGGCCTGCCGCTGGGTGGGGGGCTTTTGACTGAGATGGGTACTTCTTTTTGTACATGCTCCCACAAGTGCCAGGCTGAGGACGAGCCGAGGCAAGGGCGGGGGGGGGGGGGCTGTGGAGATGCATTAGCATCCCCATGGTGCTAATGTGTTTTGTTCCATTGCCCAAGCTGGTTTTGACTCAGTAGTACAGGCAGATAGCATATGTGGGATCATCTGCCAGCTCAAAATGATCCCAGACCACACTAACCCTGTGTTTCTGGGAGGCAGGTACATGCACAGATGCTGCCTTCTCCCCCTCCTTAGCAGGCAGAAACACAGGCACAGAAGGAGCATACTCAGCTGAGCCTCCCCACAACCTCTATCTCAACCTCCTCCAAAGTGCATTTTGGGGAAGGAAACCTGGCTTTAGGAGAAACTTGAGGGGTATGGAGCACAAACTCAGATGATTCCCCTTCCTTCCCAAGAATTTCCCTTGCTATGGCACTCAGATCCAGATCCAGCTCTTCCTCTGGCACTGGAAAGCTCAGCATGGGAAGGGAAATGGGGGTGGAAGACACTGTCATGTGGGAGGTGCTTGGTGTCATGGAGGTGGGGTTATGACTGGTGCACTTGGATGGGATGCAGACTCAGGCCTTGCTGCCAGTAGAATGGGAAGCCTCATGCCTGCTTGTTGTAGGAAAGAGTCTATATCTTAGTTTGCGGGGCCGGGGGAGGGTACTTACAGCTCTCCAGCTATCCCCTCTTCCACCCCCTCCCTGAAAGCTTACCAGCTGCCTTTTCATCATGCCTCATTGTGTGTTTCATAGTTTGTTTGGTGTGCTGGAAAATCTGTGTGTTCTTCTGTAATGTAATATGTATTTATGTAACATAAATAGATAACTGTATGCATGTATGTATGTAATAAATAAAATATATAAATGTATGAATGTGTTCCTGTATACATTCTATATTATAATATGCAATATATGCTGTGCTTCCCTGACCAGTGAATGGAATGCACACAGAGAAAGCACAGATTTCTTTTCTGAAGGTAAAGATTCAAAATAGACTAACAAAAACAAAAAGAGGATTTTGGGGAAGAAATAAATCAAAAGGAATGAATATAATAATGAGTATTAGGAAAGGAAAATATACTGGAGGATCCCACTTGCTAATAACAGGCTAGAAAATAAGAAGTGATAGCCTTTCTCTGATGCTGCTAAGCTTTTGGAAGCCATAACTCAGTAAGCTGACCCCAAGGCACAGAGAAAGCTCAGTTCAAACAATGCTTTTTATGCTGTTTTTCCATCCCTCCCCCAGAGCACTGGGATTGGCAGGGACCACAGGGAAGGATTATAGTCACTGGCCAGCTACACATGTCAGTATCATAGCAGTCCTTCCCCCACCCTCCCTTAGTTTCTCTCTAGCTGCAAGCAAGCCCAGCTTTGAAACTCAAAACATTTCAAAACTTTTGAAATGCCCTCATTTCAAATAAGTGCCCTCATTTCAAAGCTGTTTCAAAAGCTTTCATTTCAATTTTTCTGTTTTAAGCTCAAAACGAGTCGAAACAGCGTCAAAACTAAACACCTATTGAAATTTTGTACATTATTAAAAATGGGATTGATGTTTTGTTCTCCTGCCCCACGTAAGATAATTTGAATCATAATACTAGAAATATTACAATGAATTATTTAATAGTAATAGTTGAGATTAGGGTTCACTATGTCTAAAGACACCAATTTTAGGGTGACTTTTTCCTGTATCGATGATATTTATCCTCAAGTTCTGTGTACATTTACAGAATTTTCTCTTTTCTGTGTTGGGTCAAACAGGTTTATCCTGATCACTTTCAGTATAGTATAAAGGGTACTTGTGGAAGAATAAATACCCAAGAGTACCTCTGTCCCTCTTGTCCAGGATGTCCTATCAGGCACTACTGAAATTTCCCACTGAGTTCTGGGGATAGTCTACTCATACTAAAGAGTCTTCTAAACCATTATTACCCCTCTCTCCTCCTCTCAGAAGAACTAGCTCCTTTTTTTGATACACAGTTTCACTGCTATCCCTATTTGACCATATATTCTAATTCCTGGTTTTCTGCTCTCAAAGTCAATAACCTCTCAGCTGTATCCTGGTTGATTTCTTTTTCCCAGCTTCTTTCCTTTAATCTTTCCCTGAAGAGTGTACTAACTTGACATACTTGTCAGCTGTTTGCAGGGAATAGCGAAGGGAAAGAAAGGAATCTTGCATCACCTAGCTTATAAGACTCCTTGTACCAGGTTTCAGAAGGCAGAATGGCCTGGGTTTTTTATGGCTAAATCCAGATGTTCAAGAAGTCTGAGGCAGGCTTGATGAAACTTATGCAGGTTCCTCTAAGTGGTCTAGGTTAGTTCAGGAGTGAAAAGAATACATGTTCAACCTTTGGCTGGGGTGGGAGTGTATGCAGGCTGCCTGCAATGGCTGAAGCAAGCAGGTTGGGGGCACCCCTGAATACCTCCCAGAAAGCTCTCCAGGCTCTCAGAGGCTGCTGAGTACATCTTAGTAGCTGGGCCACCCTTGATTACCTGCTGGGCACAGGATAGCATGCCTTCTCCCCTCCCGCCCACCCCCCATCATCAACCACAGGTATGTCATCTGCAATCAGGCAGTGGAGGCATCTATACTTACCCATCCCCTGTAACCCATCCCCTGGGGCAGCATCTGCTTTCAGGGAACATGGAGGTCCCCTGGGTGGGTTCCCAGGAACCTTAAAGTGGGCACAACTCTAGGAAGCCCAACCAGCCTGCAAGGATAAGCGTCCCTCCCCCATCAGCATCAACCATAGGCATGTCAGCTATAGTCAGGCAGCAAAAGCATCCATTCTCACCCATCCCTTGCAGCCCAGTTGTGCTCCCTCAGTTGCACTCACAGGAAACATGGGAATCCCTTGTAGGCTCCTGCATACACACCCAGGGACCCCTATACCTTCTCTAAGTAGGCAAATCCCCAGGGAGCCTGACTAGGCTGCAGGGCACAGCTGAGCATCTCTTTCATCTCTCTCCCCACCACTGCCAACTGCTGTGCTGATCTGGCCCTTCAAAAGCCTAGCATTGAGGCAAGCTGGGTACTTGATTGGAGCAGCTGAGTGCAGAGTAAGTGGTAGCATGCTTTCCTGTAACAGGGACCCAGCCAGAAGCTGCAAAGGCACCTGGGATGCTGGCAGACAGTGAACAGTGACCAAACATGAATTGATAGGGGATGTGTTACAGAAGCATGGTTCCTCAGTCTCACCTAAATTGCTTAACGTTTAAGTGTAAATCAATATAGCTCTATCTTAGACTGGGTTCCACCATTTTTAAACCAACCTATGTGTATCAAACTTCTACCGGTAAAAGTATAATGTATGTACCTGGCCTATATCTTCCTACTCCCAGACACTACTCCTAAAACCCATCTTCCTGTCTCAAGGTAACTTTCAAACTCCAAGACTTCTTTGTTTTTGTATCATCCAGAAATCTGAATAATATAAACTTAATGATAAAACTTATGATTACAGGAGGAAGTTTGCAGAAATTTCAGCTGTAACAACAGCAACTTACAATATAATAGTCACCAAAGTTAGAAACAAAACAGGCTAGAAAATGAATATGTTTGTGATGTTTAGATATATAATAATGCTGTGCTCCTACCTTTCCTTATTCCTAATCCAACATATTTTGTACTGCTTCTTTGGTGCACCGCAAAAAGTGTGTTCCATTTGACAATTCACCATAGAAAACTTTCTTTGGCAGGCACGTGTCAAGTATTCTTGAGAGGTGGCCCACCCATCTTAGCTGTGCCAGTTTCAGCAGGGTGTGAACACTGGGGAGAGTAGATCTTCTGAGCACCTCATTGTCCGGAATCTTGTCCTGCCACTTGATCTTTAGTATCTTTCACAAGCAGCACAAATGGAAGTAGCTTCATTTCTTGGCATGGCATTGGTAAATGGTCCAGGTTTCACAGGTATAAAGAAGGGTTGGAAGGATGATGGCTTTGTAAACCTTCAGTTTTGTTGACATTCTGATACCTCTCTGGTCCCCAACTGACTTAGGGAGTCTGCCAAAGACCATGCTAACTTTCAATAATCTTATGTCGACTTTGTCATCATTATGGAGAGCACGCAAAAGCATGATGGGCAAACTTGTTGACCTTTAATTGAGATGTGTTGTTATTTGGGTTTTGTGCCAGGTGCAAGTTGAAACATCACTTCAGTCTTCTTCATGTTAATAGCGAGTCCAAAGTTGGTACAGACTGACAAGAGTAGGTCCGTGGATCATTGAATGTCAGCCTGTGAGCCTGCGAATAACACAGAGTCATCAGCAAAGAGGAAGTCATGAAGCATGAGCATTTGGACTTTGGAACTCAATCAGAGCTTGCGCAAGATGAAGATGTCTCCATCAAAACAGTACCTGATCCCCATACCAAGGTCATCATCTTGGAAGGCATACAACAGCATAGCAGAGAATACCATGCTTAAGGGGGTAGGTGTGAGAACACAGTCCTGCTTGACACAATTTGTGACTGGAAAAGGGTCAAAGTAATTGCCATTCACAAAGGTGCATGACATCATGCCATTGTAGAGCTGTTGCACCATACTGATGAATTTTTCAGGGCACCTGTACTTCTTATTGATTTCCCAGAGGTGTTCATGGTTCACTGTATCAAAGGCTTTGGTTAGATCAATGAACGTGAGAAGGTTGATGTTCTGTTTCTAGCACTTTTCTTGAAGCTGCCAAACTGCGTATACCATGTCAGTGGTTCCGTGTCCTTTTCTGAAGTTGCATTGTCTCTCAGGCAGAAGGTTGTTTAGATAGTCAGTCAGCTGCTTGAGGAGGACTCTCTCAAGTATCTTTCTGGTAGTTGAGAGGAGGGAGATGCCCCCGTGGTTGTCACAGAATTAGTGATTTCCCTTCCTGTTGTACAGATGGACGATTCAACACATCCTTGAATTCTTGGTGGACTACCTCCTGTGACCAGATCCTGCAGAAGATCTCAGCGAGTTTCTCCATAAGGTCATGACCACCTGATTTCTAGACCGGTGCTGGAATCGTGTCAGCTCCAGGACATTTGCCACTAGATATTTGTTGCATGGTCCTTGGACTTCTGTGATTGTAGGAAGAGCTTCAAGCAAGGAGTTGATGGAGAAGTGAGGCAGCCTGCATATGGCATCCATATTGATGGAAGAGGTCCCATTTAGGATGGTGCTGAACTGTTCAGCCCATCTCTGGAGGACCTGGGCCGTGTCAATTAACAGTGTGGTCCCATCGGCAGACAGCAGAGCGGGAGGATCCAGGGACCCATGAACCACAGACAGCCTTTATGGCATCAAAGAACTTCTTTGCATCATTTTGGTCAGCATAGTGCTGGATCTCATCTGCTTTGTTCCTCAACCGTGTGTCCTGCATTCCTCAGAGCTTGTGTTGAATGGTCATCCATATCAAGCTGTAGACGTGTTGTGCTGATGCAGATTTATCATAGAGGTAGGCTCTGTGGAGATGTTTCTCTTCCAGAAGCCATTGTATCTCCTTGTTATTTTCATCAAACCAATCTTGGTCTCTGTGGACACTTGGTCTCAGGGTCTCAAGGGCTGCCAAGTGTATAGCTTCATAAAGCCACTTCCAGTTGGCTTCAATAGAGTCAGAATGGAGCGGTATAGTGTGAACCTGATCTTTCAGATAGTTGGCAACAGGCAGCCTAGTGCTGTCATTTATCAGCCCTGCAGTGTTGAGGCACTTCAGTCCACTTCATTCTTTTGGATGCCATCTGGTTTGAATCATGTTCTGTAATGAAGAGATGATGAGTTAGTAATCAGTTCAGTATTCAGTGCTACAATTGCTTTGGTTACAAGGACATCACATCTCTCCTTCAGATGATGACATAGTCAATAAGATGCCAGTGCTTGGGGTGAGGGTGCATCCATTGTGTCTTCTTTTGGCTGGGGAGATGGAACACAGTGTTAGTAACCAGAAGCTCATATTTATCACATAGTATGAGCAGGAGAAGATCATTGCTTTTGCAGCTTCTGATCCTGTGCACCAATAACTCCCAACCCAATGATGCCATCCCATGCTGGGTAGTCAGAGCCAATCCTGGCACTGAAGTCACCAAGGAGGATGAGGTGGTCAGACTCTGATACAGTAGTAATCACAGAACAGAGGTCATTGTAGAACTGGTTCTTGACTTCGTCAGAGTTGGTCATGGTAGGGGCGTATGCACTGATGATAGTAGCACACTTTTTGCCTGTGGAACCCCACTTGATACCTCCTCCCAACTAGACATTGAGATATTAATGACTGTGTTCAGCATGATGATCCAACCAGTTTTGTATCCATCTTACAGTCTTTCCATCTAGTCTGTGTTTCATTAGCTTGTTAATGAGAATGTTGTAGGAGTAAAGTTAGGTTATATTACACCCACTTCTTTCTTAAAGAGGCACCTTATCATTAAAGGAGGCAGAGAGAAAAATAAGGAGAGGATTAATTAGTAATGCATTTATGAATGTGCTACAGTATTACTTATAATCTTATTGTACTTTTTTTTTATTCCAAGTATAACTGTCATAGATATTAGCCACAAGGGCATTCAATTTAGGGCTGTCTTTATACATAAAGCCTGAATTTTGCAAATGACACATGGATACAAAAATCAAGAGGAGATGAAACAGAGTCCCTTTTGCTTTTGGAATGTTTCCTGTCTCCAACCTGTAGTACAAAATTGGTGAACTACAGGTTATGGAGCTATATTCCGTAAATTATTTACAATCTTTCTTTCACTGAGAAAATTTATTTTAAAATGTGCCACCTTAGTGAATGCTATTTGATTTCTCTGATGCAAATACCAAAAATATTTAAATAAAAATGAAATAAAGTGGGGGATGGTTGAGGAGGGATTGAAACAGGACACCTGTACAATTTTTGAAGGAAAACTCTACATTAACAATTAACACTGACTAGGGACTGGCATGGAAAATCAGTTCAACTATTTTTTTCATAGATTTCATAGATTTTTAGAGTCGGAATGGACCTTAGTAGACAATTGAATCTGAGCACCTGCCCTGGGCAGGAAAGAGCACTGGGGTCAGATGACCCAAGCTAGGTACTTGTCTAGTCACCTCTTAAAGATCTCCAAGGTAGGGGAGAGTGCCACCTCCCTTGGAAACCCATTCCAGATTTTGGCAAGCCTTACCATAAATATTTTTTTCCTAATGTATAATTTAAATCTGCTCTCTGTCATTTTATGATTGTTGCTCCTAGTAACCCTAAGGGGCACCCTGGTAAACAGATGCCTCTTATTCCTTGCTGCCCCCACACCCTTGAATTTGTAGACAGGCACAAGATCACCTCTCAGCCTTCTTTTGCTGAGACTGAAGTAATTCAGGTCTCTAAATCTCTCCTGCAGGCCTTTAACCATATGAGTAGCCCTCTCCTGGACCCTCTCAAGGTTATTCGCATCCCTCTTGAAGTGTAGTGCCCAGAACTGGATGCAGTACTCCAGATGTGATCTTACCAATGCTTCATAGGAGGGGAATATCACATCCTTACACCTGTTTGTGATGCACCTTCTAATGCATGAAAGAGTGTGGCTGGCTTTACTTGTCACTTTGTTACACTGATGACTCGTATTCATTTTGGAGTCAGCTATGATTCCAAGATCCCTTTCTGCTGCTATGCTGCTTAAAAAGTCATCTCCCAGTCTGTAGGTGCATTAGTGATTCTTTCTCCCTAGATGCAGCATTTTGCACTCATCTATGTTAAACTGCATCCTCTTCTGATCTGCCCCCTTTCCCAAACTGTCCAAATTTTCTCGAATCCACTCCCTGCCCTCCAGGGTATTTACTATGCCACATAATTTAGTGTTGTCCATGAATTTGGACAGAGTGCTTTCCACGCCCTCATCAGAGTCACTGGTGAAGATATCGAACAGCACTGGTCCAAGGAGCGAACCTTGGGGAACAACACTGCCCATATTTTTACAAACCATAAATGACCCATCTACCACCACCCTCTGTGTGTCTCATAAGCCAATTCTCCACCTACGTGACCATGTAACAATCTACCTCACAACTGCTTAACTTACTTGTGCAGTAGGCATTGAAGGCTATAGGCTTTCCTTAAGTTTTTTAAAATAATTTTGCCCTTCTAAATCTTCAGCTTTTTAATAACCGTATATAATTTTATTTTAAAAATGTTCTTAGGTGAATTTAGGGCTTGAGCGATTCTAGAAGGACTCTTCATCTCCAACTGACCTGCTATTATGCCTCAACCCTGTTGTGAAAGCAAAGCATATAAGGAAATGAGATTTCATAGACATTAGGGCTGGAAGGAACCTCAGAAGATCGAGTCCAGCCCCCAGATTACTTCAGACTACATGGTCATTGGTCTCCCAGCTGCCATTGCTACAATGAAAGCAATTAATGGCAGCTTTTATTTTCAGTTATGAATAATTTTGTTATAAGCATTTGAACAGATGAACAGGTAGACTGAAAACTCTAACATTTCTCATAGTCTACCAAACAGCTAACCAATACTAAAAACATTCTATAAGTCCTGCAGTGGATTCTGCATAGGTGGATTCATATATCTATGTAGAACCCAATGATTTCAAAAGACTTGTGCATGACAGAGAGACTACCCCTGTGGACTCTATGATGGGATTTGGGCCAATGATAGGGTGTGAAGCAGTAACATAGAGCTAAAAAGACACCATAGTCAATATCTAATCTTCTGAACCAATCAATTTCCCATTTATGTTGGTTTCTCATTTTCCTCTTAAGCTCTGTATTTTTCCCAGTTTAATAAAATAATATTGATTGCATGCTAATAATCAGTTTCATCTAAGTTTCACACAGCAGATACAGGGCCTTATATTATCATTTTACATACATTTCAAGTCATTCACGAGTAGATACTTCATATCTAAAAAATGTATTCTTAAGACATGCAATTAAGAAAATAAGTTTACTGTGAAACAGTTCTATTCCATTTCTCAGCAAGATGCCTCTAATAAAAGTTCTCTGCAAAATTTCAGATTATGGATTTAAGCCCAATCTTCTAAGCAGCTGTAATTTAACTGTATCTGTGGATTCTCTAGCAACATACTTACTATGCTGAATGCCTCTTCCATATGGATATGAGCTGGTACTTTTTAGGAAACACAAACAGAAGGTAGCAATAAACTAAACTCTGACATCAGCATAATAATACTTTGCAATTCTATAATACCTTCCACCTGAGCATCTTAAAGCACTTTACAAAATAACAGCTTAACATCACAATCAATACTCCTGTTTTTTAGGTGAGGAAGTACCATCAACTATAGTTTACAGGAAAAGAAACTGGCACTGAAAAAGGATTAAACTGTAAAATGTCAAGTACCTTAGAACTGAATGTATTCAGAGCAGATTTCAGGATAAGGCCCAATCTAAAGCTCACTGAAAATTAATTGTAAATGACAAAACAAAACCAAAAATCCAACAACAAAAATTCCCTTCCATGACTTCAGGAAGTTTTGGATCATATTATCAATGACATATCCATAATCAAATAGGACTTCTATAGCAAGCTGATATTAAAACCTAGATGCTCTGCAACCATAAAAGAAATCTTTTCCTAGCTTAGTACTGGTCCAAATAAGAATTCCTAAATGTTTAGTTGTAATAAATGCAAATGAATATAGTGATCTAGTAAAGATAATAGATCACATGAAATAAAAAAGAGAGAATTTAATATTTCAGAAGCTCCAAGGAGATTTTGCTAAGATTCGGTGTTGTAAATTGTGTGGCAGGCCTTTTGTTTAGTTTCAATGGACCTATTCACCCATTCCAGCACATACACTCTGGAGTGCATAAACATGCATTCCACTAAATAGAACAATATGATGAATTTAGCATATCTGCATGCCAATACAGTATTCATAAAAGACACTTACTGCCACTCTTCTCTTCACAGGTAAATGAGGAGGAAGGAGATACTATTTCAAGCAGCTACTGGATTTTCTGTGAACAAGGACTTGTGTTGGCAAATGTACATAATCTTCTCTTCTTATTTCAGCCCTGACTTCAAAGAGATGAAGTGAACTAGAAGGATAGCCTTTCCTATACCTCAAAATGCTATAATTTAAGTTCAAGCAGCCTGTTTCAGTAACCTGGAGCAACCTCTCAAACTAATTTATCTGGATGCTAAATACTAAATGTTAAAATAATTGTGATTTGGGCTGTCTGATCAGTTCCTTCACCAACTCAATGTGTTCTTTAAATGGTGGTGTCTTGTGCTCCTTATCATTGCTTAAAAGTAGCAGAATCACTGAGATGCCATATCTCAGATAAATTCTTTTCACTGGCACTTTAACATGATTCTTCAGGAAAGCTATTATGGGAGATGTGATGCAGAAACTAGGTGGTATTTTTTGCAAAAACTAGGAGTGATACAAAAAAAAAAAAAAGCTTCACATCAGGAAAAATAGAGATTTTTAGATGTAGACCCAAACTGGCATCAATAGGTGAACAGTATAGGTGAACAGTTCCCTAATTTCATCTGTGAAGTCTTTTTTTTTTTTTTTACCATAGGCAATGCAAGAAAACTCTCTTATTGACTTTAAGTGGACACCTGACCAGAGGTAATTCAGAGGGAGTGCAATGGTATGACTGCACTCCCGCTTCTTAGCAGCACAGAAGCAGCAGCAGTACAGGACATGTTTAAGTTCCAAAGAAGGTAAAAATCTCCCTCCCTCCTCCCCCAACCTGTCTTTTCATGTCATGAGCATGTCCCATCCCCATCCTTTCCTCTTCCTACTTCTTAACCTGTTGCTGCCAGTGTCCACTCTGTCTTGGGGGTTAGGAAAGCTCCTATCCCAAGCCAGCTGAGCTGTCCTGGGCTGAGCCCAACCCCAACACTGCCCATCTGTAGTGGAACAGAAGCTCCCCTTACCCCCAAAACAGCATGGACAGCAGCTATCCTGGCAGTGGCAAGAGGGGGAGGGGGAAATTTTGAGGTAAGGGATGGGGGATACCAATTCAGAGGGATGTGGTCAGAGTGAAGGAAAGGATGGAATGCTTGCTTTCTTCAGGAAGCTGGGAGTATGTATGCCAGTACCCCTGCTGTAAATGTATCTCCTTTATAAAATCCTGGATCTGCTTCTGTACCTGACAATACCCGAATCAGCTCCATAAAGCTCATCACTATGTTTGCTTTTTCAATACTGTGCATTACAATGCTTGCTTTTTCACTTTACCTCCTTTTACACCCTGTTACCTTGTGGGTTTAGGTCAGCTCTCAGGATCTCAATATTGTGCTGATAGACAGGAGGGTGTGACACAATTGCACATATACAAACACACAAATCAATTAGATGCGTACACATGCACACTACCAGCTCAGGCACATACACATCCAAACCAACTTAGGCACATGCATACCTATTACCAGTTCAAGCACATACACTATACACCCCACCCCACACACACACACTGGCAACTCAGATACACACACATTCAAAATAACTAGTTTAGGTTCATGCACACCTATCACCAGTTTAAGCCCATACACACACAAAATTTAGACAGAATCAGTTACCAGTTACCAACACCTGCACATCCAATACATATATGTGGATTACTAAATCATATACCACACACGCAGACACAGTGATATCTATATATGTATATATATGTGTGTGTATTCACTAATTCACACACATACCACCCACCTAAACATACATACAAGTGAGTTCCTAAGTTGGGTGTTGTGATGTGTATGTATGTATGTATGTATGTGCTTGGTGTACCTGGGGAAAGGTTAAGGTAAGAAAGTAGAAGTGTAGGGAGTGAAAGTCACGGGGACCAGGATTAGAACCAGTAGACTAGAGGGGCCTGGACTGGAAAACTGAGGCTCAGCAGTAACTTTAGGTAATTGATTAAAAGACAATGCCCAAAGCCTGCAGAACAGGGGAGCGATGCTGGCACAGAGTCTGAGACTGGAGCCAGAGCTATGGGGGAGCTGAAAAGGTGGGTGAAGCAAGGGAAGATAGAACTAAGGGAACGTGTGAGTGTTAAAGAGGGGCTCTGGGTGTGGGGAGCTAGAGGATGGCTCTGGGGCAGCTAGAGAAGTTATAGCGAGTGACAGTAGGTGCTGGGAGCTGGAGAAAGGCTCCAGCTGCTGGAGAAAATTGCAGAACAGCCACAAGAAGCTGGGAAGCTACAGGAGTGATGGGGAGGACTACAGAAGGTGCAGGGGAAGCCTGAAAAACAGAGAGATGGATAGCAGAAAATCACAGGAAATGCAACAGGAAAGACTGAAAGGCTGCAGGGGCCACAGGAAAGCCAAGAAAGGCAGCAGAAAGTAACAGGGAAAAGCAGTAGGAATTGATCAGGAAACTAGAGGAGAGGGTTGGGGGGGCTGGAGATGAGAGAGAGAGAGAGAGAGAGAGAGAGACTGAGGCTGGAATTTAAGCTAAGGAAGGGGCTGGGATTCAGTAAAACATGACCCAACTCTAGGTTGCAAATGACAGTGGTTTTATTGAACAGGGGAGATGGTGACAATGTTTTTTTGGTTCCCTTGCACCCACCCACCCACACAATGGCAGCAGGGATTAGAGAGGCATGGTGTAGATGCTGAAGTTCACTGTGTGACAGCTGAAATTATGTCTGTGTGATAAAGGTACTTGCTGAAGGCTCTATAAAGATTAGACCAAGTGTTTTTTTTTTCCTGTAGTTGTTTAGATATTAATCTATATGTTGTTGCTAAAAGTCTAATTAAAGTTTAAGATGTAGTGAGGGCTTGTATAAAATAAGGCCTAGTAAATTTAGCAAAGCCTTAAAGTAGTTAAGCTATGCCCTGTGGCATAGTTAAAATTAACCTTATCAAAGGAAAGTCTAAGGACAGTTGAAGTAAAAGAAATCTGTGTGGTTGTACATTATAAGAACCATTCAGAAGCTTTAAATTGGCTGGAATATCTGGAAACCATGCAGAAAGAAGATACAGCTCTGTGGAAAAGATTAGTTAGCTATTGCCTTGGTCAGTGGGCCCGTAGATCTCGAGGAGCCCAAGGACTGCATTGCAGGTAGGGTCCTTCCCAGTACCCTTTAGACAGGGCTGTTTGGGGACACCTGACTTCACTGAACTTTGTGGAAAGAGAAGCTTGCTGTGATGCTGGTTTTGTCTGTGTTCCTGGGTGAGGTTTGTGGTTTCTGGATGAATCAATGCGAGGTGATGGCCTGGTCATTACAGGCCATTCGGTGGAAGCCTGTTACCATTGTATTTCAATCATTCCCAATTATTCTTATTCATCCGAGAATGAATTTACATGGAAGGGGTATGTGACTCATAGTTGCAACATGGGATGCCCAGGCAGAGGACAGAAGATGGAAGCTTGACATATAAAATGGAAATTTGACATGACTTTGGTTTACTTACAAACACAGGCCTAAACCATACGACATCCATTTGAAACAATAAAAATCAACACAAAAATGATAATACAATATACACCAGTAAAAATCGATACAAACCTAATAATTATAAAATTATTATAATTATTAAATGGATATCCACCATTTTATAAACCAAAAACTTGCTACCAAAATAAAAATGTTTAAAGCTTATCCAAAGTCTGAGCTCACTTATATTTACCTATAGGGAATAGAGAGGAAGATAAAAAGTTAGAAATGGTTGGAGAAAGGGGAGGGAATGCATTTTAAAATAATAAAAAACAAGAAAAACTGGGGGTTTTGTGATACTCTCTCTAAAAAAAGAAAATGAACAATCAGTTTAAGATAATAAAAATAAGTTTCTCAGGTGTTTTAGAATTGTGGGTGAAGAACATGCACTAGACTAGAGAGATATATCAGGTGGATGAGATACCTAGAAGAAAAGAAGAAATAATTTGCTGACCAGTGTGAAAAAATAAGGGGGCAAGAAAAGAAAACTATAAAACACCATCATCAAGATGCGTTGTCTTTTATTTGAGATTTGTTAATAGATTATACTCCAGACATTTTCCAGACACTAAAACCATATTAAAGGCATTTAAAGCATTCATGTCCACATATTAAAGCTCATTAACTCATACTAACTGCCTTCTGAGCATCTCACAGTTACACCACTTAAGGCAAGCGTTAACTCTGTGCCATGCCACTTAGCTCATGTTACAGTAATTTCAGTCTACCCCAATGAACTAAAACAAGCAATTTGCAGTCCTCCAGGATCCCAGGATGCACCAGTACCAGCCATGCACCACAGAAGAAGGACAGGATCCAGGTAACCTGGCTCCTAGTCAAGCCTCTGCTCACGAACTTTCTACTGCATAGTCAGAACTTTGGGCTAGGGACAGACATTCAAAAAGCCTGAATTGATTCAGTCTTTGCAGATTAGTCTAGCCTGCCTAGCTTGAATCAGTTTGCAACTGTACAGACATTCCCTCTGGATTGAGAAAATGCAGGCACATGCCTGCAGTAGCTCATGCTAGAAGCTGTTGGTGTTAGAGCAGCCCTCCCCTCCCTTCCCTTCCATAGTGATGATCTGGGGGGAGGAGGAGGAGTGACCAGGCCCTGGAAGGACTGCTTATTAGGAAGAGGTGCAAATCTCTACCCTACCTGCAATCCTAGGCTTTTCCCCACTTGCTGCTCAAGAGGCGAGTGTGTTGCTATCCCCCAGCTCCTGCCTAGCATTCTGAGGCAAAGTGGGAGGTGGGGATGCAGTGCATGCATCTGTTGATGATATTGAGCTTTTCAATTTCCTTCTCCCTGCTTCTTCATACTGTCTGCAGCAACCCTGACAGGTGAGGGAACCAGCTGATGACAGCATTTATCAGTCCATCAACAAAACAAAAGCCTCTCTCATTATTTTAAGCTCTTCTTAAACATTTTTTTCCCCAAGAAGGAACAAAGGGACATTACCAGCCAAACTACTGATTAGCTCCAAAAAGCCCCATGCAGATAGTGTCCTTTCTATCTGTCCCAGTGAAACTGGAGAGGCACATAGACACAGACACACAACTCTGAGCATTAGCTAGCATACCACATGCCTAGGGCTCATGGGGCTGGGGTCTGTGCTGTGGGAGAGGGGAAGAAGGGAGCAGGGATCCCTGCTTGAGCAGTGAGCAGCAGGGTTTAAGGGGCAGGGACAGGGGGAAGCTAGGCAGAGCACCTTCCGCCTCTGGTGGAGTTTTGGCTAGGGAGCAGAGGGGCCAGTCCTGTTCTCTGGAGCAGACAACACAGCCCAGCCTGGCCCAGCCCAGGGCTGCAAAGCATTTAGGATATGTGGGGGAGTCCAGTTTAACTTAAACCAGTAAGGGGTCTGGGACAGACATTGCATAAATTGGTTTGACCCAAATCAGTTAAGGCTGATACTACATTGAGCCAGGTTTATCTTAAAACAGTTTCTCCCATTTTGAAACTGGCTTATGTGTACTGAATGTCTGTTCTCTTATAAATTTAAACCAGTTTCTGAACACTTAAACTGTTTTGTGTATAATGTCTGTCCCTAGCAGGCAAGAAATGGTATTAACTCTCAATGTATGACTACTCATTGTATGTTCTAACTTTAACACATTAACATTCCACAGATTTATATCATCTGAGCGTAGTAACATGTAACCTCATCCTTAAAAAGGCACTACTGTTCATTGTTTTGTACCATGTGTCGTATTCAGAAGTGGATGTAACACATCAATAACACACACTACTTGCATTCTGTGAATACTTTGAAAATGACTGCTGGGGTTCCTCAGGCCCATAGAGCAGTCATATCTTTAAAGCTAGTAAAAAAATAGTTTTCATTATCAGATGACTACTCTCAACAGTCTTCTCAAATAGATCCTTTCTAGATACAAAGGTCTTTGATTTCATACTCATTTGAGACCTGATCGTTCCTAAGCATCAGTATACCAATTCAAAACTCTCCAACCTTAATGAACGTCCCTTCATCTAAGCTCATAACACATAAATAAACCTGAGTTTTAATCAGTTAAACCTGAATCCACAAAAAACCTTAGACACGATAACATTTACTATAGCTGTTCCTGACTTCTAGTTGTCTGGTGATAGTACAGGCATATAAAAAGTTCTCAAGATATGGTGGCATTCCTAAAAACAGGGAAAGATCCCTTGGATCCAAAGAACTTCAGCTTCATAGCCTTACTATGTCATTTTTTAAAACTCTATGAATGCCTTATTTTAAACCATTTGCTACTGGTTGTTGAAGAATACCCAGTCCCAAAGCAAGCTAACTTCTGACCAGGGAAAGCATGCAGAAAGTACTCAATGTCATAGAATACATTGAAGATCATCAAAAAAAAAAAAAGAGAATGGTTACTGGTGTCATATTTGTATACCCATCAGCAGCTTGTGACAATGAAAATGACCGGAGGGTCCTTGCAAACTGTGATATGATGAAAGAATACCAACCACTAGAACTAATATGATCCTTGCAAGAAAAATTGGCAATTTCACACCAGATTATATATGTGGAACCAGCAGTGAAAACAAAAGAATGGCATACCTAAAGGGGGCGTACTTGCACCTATTCTATTTGACATCTACACAATCAACCAATTTACCTAGGCATGAAAAGTTGTTTATGCAGATGATTTGTGTATCACTGCCCACTTAGTACCCTGCACTTAGGCTGAAGCCAAGTTGTCAGACTACACTATAAAAAATCAACTATGTGCTAATACAAATAAAATACAAATTAGTGTTTTCTGTCTTTGGAACCAAGATTCTAGTAAGCACAATTCAAATCCTAAGCTGGAATTGAATAGCTCTCACTGGTGCCCAAACTCTATATACTTGGGAGTGATGGCATGCTTTCATATAAAACATACACAGAAGAGATGAAATGTAAAGTCAGTTCCCAGACTAGAATATTAAAGAAGCTCATCAATTCCAAATGTGGTCCAATCCAACATTACAAACTATTGTGACTGCACTTTGTTATTTGGCAGTTGAATACACATGCCCAGCTTGGGAAAGATCAGTACATGCAAAGAAACTACACACTATAGTGAACAAAAATTGCACTATAGTGCACTATAGTGAACAAAAAATGCTTTGCCTTAAACCAGTTAATATCAATAGTTTCCATTTACTAGAATTGCCCCATGACACATCAGAAGAGCAGGAGCAAGCATAACAGAATTCAGTCAGCAGATTAAAAATCAAAGGCACCTACTACATGGTCATATTTGGGTTCCCAGTAGACTAAAATCATAGAAAAATTTTTTTTTCTACAACATAGCCACAAATGAAACATCAGCAGACACACAAATAAAAATATGGCAGTCATGATGAAAGATGACACAGGAAGGAATTAGGATGAATATCAAAGCTGCTGATATTCATTTCACTGCAGGCACAGAGCTTGTTTGGCCAACATGGAGAAGCTTGAACATCCTCTGTCACAAAAGACAAACACACTGAGTGAATGGATCTCTCAGGCCCTGGACATATGTGTTGTTTGAAAGGCCTTTGAAACACTCCACAAAACAAGTGTACAGATCTGCACAGTGAAAGAAGCACACAGAAATAGCTGACATGATTGAAAACACCTCTCAAAAATGAGGAACATCTTCAGAGATTTTATGAAACTTCTTGAAATAGCTGTATGCTTTATCATTTGCAAACATCCCATAATGCTCTGTTTCCACTCCTGTGAGAGCAGGGTAAGGGAGAATGAGGAAGACATCTTATGCACTTCACTCTCTTCAGGAGCTTCCAGAGACCAAAGACCAAGAGCCATGCAGGGATTCTTGCTCTTAAGCCTCCTGGATGGAGAGCAGACCCACTTTGTGTATTGACAGACATGACAATTTGTCCTGTGATCAGCCACTGAAAACATTCTACAGCTGTGCACTGACAGAAGTGCACAGCCTGAGAATGGTTTAAAAATGCCTGATTGTGCAACCATCTGAACCCTCATTGAAAGACAGCTTGAAGACGGGACGTGTGGCCAGGGGACAGATGCTGAAGACATGCAGCCTTTCTCCCTGGATCAGCTCCAATGGGGAGCTGGATCACATGCCTTCCTGGTCCAATAGTGAGCATCTGTTGGATTGGGAGTGTCAGTCTAACTCATGATGCTTTCTGTGAAGTGTCATGAGTTAGACTGGGGAGCTGCATGTCAGTCTGCATCCTTTAATGTTTATGTAGCCCTTTTGAAGTCTTCTTGGGTGGTGGCATTAGGGGATGTGCTTGTCTGCATGACCTCAAATTTGAAATGATGTCTATGGCTTATGGTAGGTATGCTGCTTCTAGACTTAGTCTTCTGTATAGAACTGGCAGTCTCCTCTCTTCCCTGTAGAAGGATGTCTGTGAGGAAAGAAGTAAGAATTCCTGTGGCTACACAGAAATAAAGGAACAGAAAGAGAGAATAAATAAGAAAACTCATAACTTGAGCCCAGTGATGGGACACTTATTATGGGGGGAGAAAGCCTTGGTTCTTGGACCTCCTTCTAGAGACTGCATATGCAATTTACACAGAAGTGACATTGGAGGAAATATATAAAAGTAGTGTTGTCAATGGATGCTAATTATGATTAGAAGAAGACTGCTGGATTGGGCATCTCAAGCAACCCAGACATGGGAATGCCTATATTGTGAATCTGAAAAGGGATTAGGTACGAGATAGATACTAAATATATAGCTCATGTTTTCAGTTTACAGCTGAAGATGGTGTAATTCTGGGCATTCAGGTAACAGAGTTTCTTTGTTCTAACTAATGGGAGGTCCGTCTGTCTTTATTCATTTTTTCATTATAATATTTTAACCTTTCATTTTTTCTATGGGTTGAAATATAAAATCAAAAACTGCAAAGTTTGCAATGAATGGCTGGGGGGGAAAAATCACTCACAGGAGAAACATGGCATATAAAGTCTGCAAGTATTACTTTGGTATTTTTATTTTGAAATATGTTCCCATTTCATAAAATTGCTGGGCCATTTTCTAGAATATACAAAAAGAGACATTTATTGATTTCAGGATCTTTTTTTTTTCATTTGTCTGGATGAAAACTGCCTCTGATTTAATTAGCTGTTAAGACAATGACCTAATTGTTTTTTTAAATAAATTTTGAAGTGGTAGAAATCTTTAGCATCATCCCTCTAACTCACAGTTTGTGTAAAAGCCATTTTCAGAGCTCAGGCTTGAGTCAAATGAACTATTCTGTCTTTTTTTTTTCTTTTCTTGAATGAAACACTCAGGGAAATTCCTGCAATTACATTTTATTGAATTTATAACTGTGTCTTTTTTGAGCATTTAAAAAAACATTCCAGTGGCATACAAGATTGAATTGGGTAGGGGGTGGTGAGACACATCAGTGCAAACAACCTCATGATGAGCTAATCAATGAACAATCTAATCTTCCACTTCTCATGGAACCATATAAGTTAAAATAAAATACTTATGCTGCACTCCATAGAATGAATCCTGGCTGCTGCACTCCAGTACTTTATATCATCAGGGTATTTGCACAACACATCATCAGCCTGACAGTTTTAGGAATAATAGACTGTCATGATATATACTGCAATTGTTCTTTTGTTCTGAGGATGTAGTACAGTTCCTTGCAAAACCTCTTATAAGTATGAAAGTGTATGTACAGGTGTTGCATTTAGTTTGACCTAACCAGGGTTAGGTCAATCTAAACGTCCAAACATGCAGGTGTTCAGAGAGTTTAATTTGGTTTAAAAATGGCCTTCCCAATCTCCTCAGGTGCATGAATTGAGATTGAGAAAGGATTAATGTTTGCAGCTCAGTTACTTGCTCCAGTCCTGGACCTATTGCCAGCCCCTCCCCACAAGGCTGAACAGTTTATATTTAGCACTCTGATGAGGTAACATTCCCCCTGCTTCTCCACAAACCATCCCAGACCCACCAACACTCCCCCTAGATTCACCAGCCCTCTCAGAGACCTGCTAGCCCCCCTATTTTTCACAAGTTACTTATACTGGGCTATCTACATTACTCCCAGAAGTGGAGAACTGATATATTTACCATTCCCAATCCAGCATAAAATGGCTTAAAGCAAAAGCCACCTAAACATACACTAGGGCTGCATCTACTCAAGTGGAGTTACTGTGTAGTAGTGTCCCTACATAGTTTTTTTTCAGACACTACTGCACAGTAGCAACAAGCTATTTCTCAGTAGCTCATTACTACTGCAAACTAGTGTTGTATCATGATCAGTGCCTGCCAGAACTACTGAGCAGTAACTTGTTACTCCTGTGCATTAATGTCTTGTGTAGATACACCTACTGTGTATCTTTAGACTTGTTCATACCCAGGGGTGGTTTCTTTTGCAAAAACCATAGTAAGTGACTGGTTAATGTTTTCTCCAGATTCTTTAAATTTCTGAAATCTAAGGAAAAATTAAAAATGAGTGGTTTGCTTCCAAGCAAAACACTACAGTGTGCCTACTCAGTGCTTTCACAGCAGATAAAAATATGGCCCTTGACAAAGTTACAAATCTTATATTAGACTGTCTAGATAGAGAGATCATATTAATATTAAACATATTTAATATTAATATACTTATAATGATAGTAATAAGAATGTTATACTATTAAAATAATGTTTAATGCTAATATATGTATAATATTATGTATAGTATAATATATACATATACACGCACAGGCATAGACAAATCAGCTTCCTTATAAGCAGTCTCCCATTCTCCAACTTCTCCTTTGGAAATAAATATGCCCTGAAAATGTATATTTTTCTGTTTTTGTGTCTTTGCAATAAGGTATTTAGCAAAATTCACAGATTCATTGGAATTTGACAATCTGTTCTGTGAGCACTTCTGTTATGGCTTTGAACGTGTGACCTCTAGGCTGTCAACCATGTGCCTTAGCACCCACCACCACCCCAGTCCCCTGAAAAATTCTCTAAAAGGCAATAGGATTGGGGCGGGGGGTTAGACTAATCTAAGGGTGACTTTCAAATATTAATTACTAACTAGAAAATAAGACAGACTTCCCCCCTGCCCAGATACCACTTATATCTTTCTCCCTTCAAACACGCAGACACACATATACTTTTTTCAGTAAGTCAGGGTATGTGCAAGCATTCAATTGAAGCATTAGAAGTTAAGAAGTTTAGTTTAAGCTGTTGGAAACAGTTCTGTACAAATATTCCAGGGGCTGGCTGCATGCTCTGCAGACAGTCTGTGATGCTGGCAGCACTCAGATAGGAGGCCCCAGATCATGCATCCCACCCTGCTTAGAAGACTTCCTCATCTGCCTGGAGACAGGTGACAGTAGCTGAGGTCACAGGTCAGGGTGCATTGGCTGGTGGCCCCAAAGGATGATGGAACCCCTTCTTCTCAGGTTGTCAGACAGCAGACCCAGAGTAGATGTGCTATGTTATCAGACCTGCCAATTTCTTTTCCCAAAGCTCAGGGGATCCTTTCCTCTGTAGCACCAGCCTGTTACAGCCTGTCAAACTTTTTGTCCAGGCTGCTGAAGGTCACCCAGCCCCATCTGGCCCAGGTGCAGGGAGCAGCCTGGGCTGTAGTGTTTGCAACCTGTTCCACCACCCCCGAGGTCTTCTATGGGGCTGGAGTAACACATCAGCCAGACTCCTTTTCACAGCAGCCCCAGTGGTGGTGGTTCCTCCCAGCTCCCACTGTTGGACCTTGTCCCACTGCCCAGGCACAATGGCCCACATGCCCCACACGGGGCACCAAGGGATACCACCAGGGATAGGACCCAAGCAGATAGGGCATGTTGCCAGATGGATAGCATAGAATGGGGCGATGGCTGCATAGGGAGCTGCATCGAGGAGGAGGATGGTTAGGTGGGGCCAGGGATAGTGATAAAGTGGGGACAGAGCAGAACGACTATCCACTGCCCACATGCCTCTTCGATAGCACTAGTTCTGTAGGCAGGGGTGTGCAGGGAGTAGATTGTGGTTCTACCCTGGGCCCAGCCTCATGCTGTCACCACCTTGCAATCCTGATTCCAGCCCCACATAACCATCCTGCTCCTGGGCACATCTGATAGGAACACCAACTCTAAGCCCACCCATGGCTCCATCCCATCCACCCAACCTCTCTTGCATTGGTCTTGGCCAGTCTCCATAAAGATCCTGGGATCGTGGGGCAGTGACAATATGGGGATGGGGCTAAGGGAAAAGCTGTGATCTGTTCCCTGCGTGCCCCTGACCACAGAAACAGTGCCAATCAAAGAGGCATGGGAAGAATGGATTGTGACTCTGTCCTGGGCCCTGGGCCCCGGGCCCATGCTGTCAACCTTCTATGATCCCAATTCCCAGATCCTGGCTCTATCTGCTTGCACATCCCATGCCCAGATGTTGTTCCCTGCCCACCTGTAGCCCCTTACCAGTCACTCGACTGTGTTTGGGGGGCATTTAGGGAATTTTGGTGAGGTGTTGCAGGAGAAGGAGAGTATTTACCAACCCCATGACAGCTCACTAAAACTCCCACATGGCATTTCAAATTTGGTGCCTGCAGCAAAAAGTGGACAGTTCTCAAGTCAAAGGTGGGTAGAAGTTGTTCCCTGTGGGGCACTTGAAAGCCAGCATCCAGAGTCCTGCACCTAGGGCTAAGAGTGAGAGGGCTCTGAAGAGCCTGATGGGTGTGGAAAGCATCCTTTCACATGAGGCACATAAAAGCCAAAGCCTGCAGTCCTCTCAAGAAGAGGGAACAAGGGACAACACCCTGATCTGTGGAAGAGGCAAGAAGCATTATCTCCTTCCCTCCCAGACTGGTCCCAGGTTGGGGGAAAAGTGGAGCAGCAGGGCAAAGTCCCCATCCACTCCTCATACTGGAAAGTCTGGTCTAGGCAATCGGTAGCAACAACTACTGGTATTTACTAATATCCAACTTTGGCATCCAGTATTCTAAAGCATATTTTGTCTGCAGGTTTACTTGTTAGTTTTTGTGCATTTGGAAATGCTTTCTGAGCATGACTGCATTCACTCTCTTCATTAAAGATATAGCTAAATTACATTTTTCCCTCCACTGAAATTATTTAGTCATTTCCTGCCACTTTATTTGTGACATAGGAGACCCTGCTGTCCAAATGAAATTTTAATGGATGTTTGAAGATCTGCTTGTGCATTGGTAGGTCCCAGTGCACTTTCCTATGGCATGCCAAAGAGCAACAGATGAATATTCACAGTCAATGAGTAAGTGTTGCATTATTACTTCTTCAAAGAATACACTTAGGAACATGGTGTATATATTAGCCAACTCAATTATTTTCCATATTTCTGACTCCACCCTAAAATCATTTTTTCACATTCTGTCCTTCTGCCCTATCTGTCTGGAATGACCAAGATCTGTGCAGTATGTGGACACCACAGTCCTTCAAATCCTTCTCCAAAATCCACTTAATTTCTACTTAATTCTTTTTTGAATACTGACAAGTTCTCTGCTGCTTTCATATTTTTATTTTAGAAAGGAAGTAACTTACTGCAAACTATATCATTAAGTCAGTGACCTTATATTATAAAGACCTTGGCATTTCCTTTTCCATCCCCTTCTTTCTTTTTTCAGTAAAATTTCGTCCAGTTAAATTCAGTGAATAATTTGCATTATCATCAGTGCAGTCAAGATCACACATGTGCACCTTCTAATGTCTTTTTTAAACTAAACTTCCTATGACAAAAAGAAAATAATTTTACTTGTGAAGTTTCAGGCATGCATTACCTATGGCACTGGATACAAACCTAACAATATTTCACCTTTTTAGATTCTTATTGCTTGATTTCATTCTATGGTTACTACCATTCTTATGACACCTAGACAAATATGCATTTGTTTTTCCTTTAAACAGTGATGTTCTGTAGAAGTTTAAATGCTTAAAATTGTGACTTATTTTTTTTCTCTACTGCCCTAGACTTCAGCTAGGCATGCCATTATGATAACAGATTTCATGGTTTCATATGTCTGGAATTTGTAAATGACTAATAGGTCCTGAAGAAAAGTTTTATCAAAAGTAGATATCTTTTGGATGTTTTTAGAGAGTATTTAGCTTTGTATACATACTATTGGACCAGCTGTTTTTATGTTTCTTTATAGAAAAAAAATGTACCTAGCATATTGGAGGTAGAAGTCTAACCTTCCGAAAAACTATATAGGTCTATCTATTTTTTTTTTAAATAAATTGCTGCTTCATCTAAAAACACATAGCAGGTGTAAAGGCCAGCCTCAGGGGTGGCTGTGATGCCCCCTGGTGGCTACTTAATTCCTGTTTTGTATTGTCTTTTAAGCATCCTCCCATTGTGCTGACCTCCCATGCCTTGATGTAAACATGTATTTACAAACTGGAGGCTGCCCCAGAGATCCCTTTGTGAGATCACATCCACTCATGAGTTATGGTCTAATTTTTCATAAACTTAAGGGCTAATTTTGTGGCTTCATCTTCCCTTCTAGCCATGCCCACCCTTGTAGATTTTACCAATCAGTCAAATATCACCAATCAATTTCATAGGCCATCGGTCCTAGTCACAATCAATTTATTAGGCCCTCAGTCTTGGTTCACATCACTTTCTCAGCTTCATTCATTTTGGCACCTCCTTGAGCCCTGGACTCTCTAGCCCCTTCTCTGCCCATCTCTAGCTCCTATCCATTTCAGCCCCTCCTAGGGTCTGGGGTTCTATAGCCTCTTCTATTCTCTGATCATGGGTTGTGGTCTGACTCCTAGGCCTCTCTATCCTTCTTCTTCCCTGTTTCCAGGTTCTGGCCTTATTCTCTGCCTCTAGCTCTGCTTTCAAGCCTTTTTGGACCTCCTCATTCCAATAGTCCCTCAAACCACAAATTGTTGACATCTCCACCTTCCCTTAGGCCCACCCTAAACCACCAGTGTTACCCCAGTTCAAGGCCAAATTACCTGCAGACAGTGTCTCTGGCTTGGTAGCCAACTCAGGAGCTCATCTCACAACAGCCTCCATGGCCAGACTACCTACCCAGCTCTGGACATGGGCTTATATGCACTCTAAGCTGTTTTCTGGTCAGGTGTCTCCCCAATTGTTGATTAAGACTTTCCTGCAGGGTTTTTTTTTTCCTATTAAAGTAACAGGAGCATTAAGCTCCCTGTTACACAGGGATGCCATGCTTTTTGGAAGGAAAACCAAAGGTCTAAATGCATTACTATATTTCACCATAGTTTCTCTTAGGGACCCACTTTCAAGTTAAGTTTAATCATTTGGAAGAAAAAAGTTCCATGAGGAAGAGAGTAACCTAGTTCACTTACCTTCTGATAGACTGATTAATTGTTGCCCTGAAACTCTTGTAATTGTTTATATCTTGACAATATGGGTGTAAAATGCAACAAGAGTAGCAGCAGTTAAAACTTTTGTTTCCACAGGGATCAATGACTACATGAAGTATAGATCCCTCATTAATCAGTCTTTTAATGTCTACATCTGTCTTAAAATGCAGTGAAGGTATTTACTTCAAGTTACACACAAAATGTCAATAAAAGACTTCCCAAGGAAAGAAAGTGAAGATAACTTCTGAGACATGGGCCAGGATGTGCTCCTCTATATAACATCTTGAGATGACAGATATCTACAGACAGAATTAAACTTATGATTTTTCTTCATGTTATGTTTCACAGAGACTTCTTAGCAGTGTTTCCAAATCAGAATGAAATCAAATTTTTTAAATCCTCCACAAAATCGAATTACCATTCTTGGCCCAATTCTGTAGAGAATAAATACATCCCTTTAAATTAAATCCAAACAAAGACACAGGCTAAATACCATAACAAAATGCTGAGGACAAGGACAAATTTGAACAAATGCCAAGAAGCCCTAAAGTTCTGGGACTAATAAAACTTCTATGTATTTCAAATATAAATTCAAAATAGTAACAAAGGGCATTCAAAGAAGTAACAAACATTAACAAAAAGGAAAACAGCATGCAGTTAAAGCAAAGATCTCCCATAGCTCCAAAATAATGTCCTTATCAGCCCTAGAGAATGTCCATTGCTTAGTCTATATAATTAATCTTGAAAACAGATACAACATATGGAAAAAGTTTACAAATGCTTTGGTGAGGATGGTGGTGATTGTGTGCATTTGAATCCTTCTTCCTCAGACTGTATTCAAGAGAGAAATAACATTCTAAATTAAATTTCATTATTCTTCTGGAGATATATCTCCCACATACCAGCAATTTATTCTGGGAAAAATACTGGACTAATTCACAAAAGAAGTGCAAAATATAATAAGATATTGATAAACCATCCCCTGTGATTAAAAATGTTTTCAATAATAAGTATTAAAGAAATGGGTTGTATGATACTCCAAGTTTTACTTTGTGATGAAGATTTCAGGCAGACAGAGAGAGTGTTTATTACACTTTAAAACTAGGTTAAGAACATGAAAAGGTCAAAATTAGGATTTAAGGTTGCTTTATTTGTGAAACACTAAGCAACTATTCAATATTTTGCTTTCTTCTCCTTGGTCCTCATATAGTCCCACGTTAACGATTATAAGATGTTGGACCTGAACAGCTCTGAATTGCTACTAAAGGAGTGGCAACCAGGAGTGTGACTAGAAGGCAGGAACCTAGGTTTTACCCCTGTGCTAGGAGGGAGAATGGGTGAGGAAGGTTTGGACCCATCCAGAAGGCAGTGCCACTAACCCAGCCCCCAAGCTTTCTCCAGAGAGGCTGTGTCTTCTAACATATAACTGGCAGGTAAAGGCTGTGGAAAAGGTCAATGAATCACAGTTACTTGTGGTTGAATATTGCTACCCAATGAAGCCATTGGGAGTGGGAGCATAGAGCTGCCATGTGATGGAGAGGCATATCTGATAGTAGGAAAAGGGAGCATCCTTCTCTGCCTCTTGGTGGTTCCACGCTTTGGCTTTCTCTATTTGTGCAAAAGCACAGCAGCCAGTGACAGTTCACTAGATCCCTTGGCTTCAATCGGTCTTGGGTGGCCGGAGCCGTCCAGAGGATCGCTAATTTAATTGGACGTCAGGAGGGCCGGTGATGGAGAGGCAAGCACAGTGTATTGGTTGCAAAAATAACTTTTACTTTAACTGTACTTACGCTGTTGGTGGCCACGACACAGATGGTAAGGTTGCTTACGTACTTACAGGTAACAAGTTGTTTGAATAGTTACAGATAACTGGCAACAGAATGAGCTGGCGAGTTTGTAGACAGAAACGAGCATGCAGGATGAAAGATACATCGGGAGCAAACAGTGACGGTGAGATGTTGGTGGGTGATCAGTCCGCCAGTTGTTCTCTGCCACATGGCAAAGTTCTCCGTACTCTACCACATGCTCAGAGCTCTCCGACTTGGGCAGAAGCTGCACGGACCTTTATACTTTTAGAGTAGCCAATGACAGACTGCCAGGTAGGAATAGCTAATGAGGCAGAATGTACCAAATTCAGAAGTAACTGTAGTTGCTTATGGCAGTTCTATTGTGACAGGGACACTCAAATGATTTGGTTATGACACAATCAATTTTTTCTTTCCCCCAATTCAAACTTTTGCTCCCTTAGTTTACTATGTCTCTGCTACCTAGGCAAAGGTCACTAATCACAGGAGAGAGAGGCGTCTACTGCTATCTCTGGTACTTTGAGCTGCAATTGCAGCCCAAATTCATCTAAGTTTCCATGAAATTGGACTAAAACAGATTCAGCCACTCTGTGGGGAGAGCACATGCAGCAAGAAACAGAGAAGTTTAAAACTTCTTGATTAGGATGATATTAGCTATGTCACTTTAACAAATCTCTACCAAATGAGTGTGTCTACATGAGATGCTTTACTGCACAGTAGAGCTAATTACTGTGATGTAAGCATCCATGGCTACATGTGAAGACACTTCCTGTGTCTTGGCTCTAATAACAAGTACATTTTCTACCTGCACAAGTAAATTGGCTACCTGCTAGCTCGCTGCCCCACTGGAGGATTGGGGAAGAGGGCTGGAACCTGCCCCTCCACTGCAGCTCTTTCCAAGTCTCCTGCTCCTGATGAGGAGTCAGAGCCAGGAACTCCCTGCTTCTGGGGCAGTGGGGGCATTGTACCCACCCCAGCAGAAGGCAGCCCCCCAGGGCAGTGAGCAATGGCTCAGCCCCTGCCAGGAGACAGCTCCATGCTCCTTGCCAGTCCCTGGGCTAGTATTGAAGGGGATTCTAGAGCTCTCCCTGGCTGCTGTAGGGGGCTCATGCAGGGCCAGTTGGGGTGAGAGCAGATTGCTGCCATGAGCAGCAAATCTGCTTCTGAGTCTGCATGTGTAAATGCCTACCCAGGTCAGTTTACTCTAGAGTAATTTACTCTTTAGGAAATTGATCCTGCATTATTTGATGTGTAGATGCACCAATATGAGCAAATTGTGATTTTTTATTGTTGTTGTTGTAAAGATTATGGTGCAGCCAAATTCAAGAAGACTTTCATTGGGATTGCATGCCTGATACAAAGGCCCAATTTGAAGTCCCTGCTGAAAAATATGGGATAGTATTTCAAAGAAAACAGTCTAATTAATTGTTTTTTGGGTTTTTTTCTTCTCATGGCTAACACATGAAATACATGAACCACTTGAGCTGAATTTTTTGCATACATCTGTCAGGGAAATTTCCACTTACAAGCAAATGAACACAAGGCATTATTGGTGGTAACTATTAGATGATCTCCATAATAGGTGATGTTAGAAGCTCCACTAAAAATCACCTCTTTGTCCAAAACCTTGATGTAATGTTATATAATGACATTTTATCATTTTTGAAAAACAGAAACAGCTACTCTTTTTATGTTCAGAGAACTTACTTCGAAAATGCATGTCAGAATTACAAAAATAAAAAAAGATGGAAGGAGACAAGGGATAAGTGAGATGGAAATTGATTTCTTTACTTACAATCCTGCTAAAAATGTTACATGTAGTCAAGTGAATATTTGCAACAAATCAACTGTTTACAGATTTTAGGTATGGGGAAGAAAAACAAATACTACAGACAGACAAATGTAAACATATTGTTTCTTTCATTATACGGTTTCAGTATTCCCTCACTCCCCACAGTGCAGGGAAGTGTACATTAATCATAACTGGTTTCTGTTAATTTTCTTCTGCATTTTTCAGAATGTTAAAACAATGGATTTTTGCTGTTTTTTCTGGTGGATTACAACTGTTTCTGATACTACTTTCTTTGGTCTTCCAAATTAACATTATGCAAGACAAGACACATGCTTGATGCTATGCTACTAATCAGTGTTACACTTCATCATGTTTTAAAAATATATCCCACTTTAGGGGGAAGAAAAAATCATCCTGAAAGTATCACTGGTGCTTTCAATTTTCTAAAGGAGGCACCACATCATAAAATGGTTTTAAACAGTTGTAAAGGAGCCAGTCATTAAGCAAGCTAACAGTATTAAACTGCACTGCAATTGTAAACAAGATTGTGGCACATGGAGACATAGATGAACTAATTTTAATGTAGCAATTTCGTGTACTAATAGCAATGTAGTTCAGTAGCAGGTTGGCCTCAGTGCAGGTTATGCAATACTACTGGGACACTGGGTGAATGCTTGGGCAGCTCACTTGTGCTGAAGTCCAGTTGCCATGGCTACACTACGATTGTTACCCAAGCAAACTAGACTAAAACTAGCTCAAATAGGTCCACGTGCACTGAAATTATCTCTCTGATTGCGGTATGAATGTACTCAAGGCCAAGTATTTCAATGATATAATATTCACCAGTAGAAGAGTACGTTGTATCAGATATGAACCTACTTTGGACCAATGATTTAGCTTAATGAAATCCATAGGGATGAATTATATCAATTTTGAAATCAATTGAGCTGTGCCAGTTCACATCAGCCAAGAATATGATCCAAGAAAGGCAAACATAAGAGAAAATTGGAACAATTACCACTTCTAGGGAGAGGAAGAGATAGCAGCCAGGGCAATGGTCACTTTAGGTGACCTGCTTGGATCTGTCAGATTTAAAGGTCAATCCCATGAATATATATTTGGAAATTTGGTTGAGAGGGACATGCTTTAAGGTAGCCACTTTAAACCAGCAAGAATTAGTAGGAAAGAAGTGCCTCAGAGTGCACCTTGGGAAAAAAGGTTGTTTTTCTATTGTCTACCCTACCACATTATCAAAATACAAATTCAATGCAATTTAAAATGGACCTAAAATGATTTTGTTCTGGTTATAAACTTGCATGCCCTAAAAATTAAATAAAAGAAAAGAACTGTTCTTTGAATCTTAATTTTGGCTTTCAATTTAAAGAAATCAGCATTTTTGTTATGTTGTTACAGGAAACCACAAAGCTGCATGCAAAATATCAATTCAGCTACCAAGTCTTTGATCCTTACATTTAATGTGGCATTCAATAAAACTAAGAAAAAGCATTATTGAGCTACATGGTGAAAATGCTGATAGCCCATGAGGATGCAAACCTGCCGGGATACAGATCCAAATTTCACACACAAACTGTCCACCATTTTTCTGTGGGCTTAATCATTCTCTTTAGTGAGCTACAAGACATGAGTGTTGAACATGCCCCAGTGATCCCCTTTATTTCCCAGGTTTCTAGATTTCTTAAATGCAAAATAGAAAATAATCATAGTATCATAGTATCTAGGGTTAGAAGGGGCCTAAAGCAGGCCATCTAGTTTGACACCCCACCAATGGCAGAAACAAGTGCCAGGGTCACAGGACCCCAGCCAAGTACCTATCTAATCTACTCTTAAGGATGCCCAAGATAGGAGCAAGAACAACTGCCCAAGGAAGCTGGTTCCACATCCTAGCCACCCAACTGTGAAGTAGTGTTTCCTAAATAGATGTTTCCTAAATAGTTGCCTATAATAGATGAACATGAATCAAATAGCCTTGATGCACTAACTATTCATTCAACTTTTGCACACTTCACGTTTACCATTCACATTTTCATCAATTCCATTTAGCTCAAAGCCTGGTTGATAGAATCTCTTAAAATTAAATCTTTGATAATACCTTTGAATTTGCCAGCAACACCAAGCCAGAATTTTTTCCCCACTGGTGTCATTTATATTACCAAAATGGGAGAAGAAACATTTGTCATTGAAGAGAAAAGTCAATATACTTATGCATTTAAACTCAGATGCTATTTTTTGTTCTGCTTTGCTTTGTGGTTTTCCTACGTATACTTCCTTTCTCTTGATTATTTGGGAAACAAATTAGCATGATCCATCTTTTGATTTTTGCCCAAGCCAATCACCTCACTTTCCGTGGTAGTTTATCTGAGTAAACACATTCAGGCACCTCAAGATGTGTTGATCTTTGTCCAAAATATGAACAAAATAGGATTCCTTCCAGAACTTAATGCTTAACTATAAGTTAAATGCTGATGGTTCTAATCAGTTATTCTTTATTCATATAAATTCCTATTAAAAAAAACAAAACAGTAGATGTTGGCTCAAGTTAGGACTGAGTAAAAACTGCTACTTAATATCTAAGATCAGCATAGTAGTTCTCCACTGTTCAAAGAAGGAATGAGGAACAGCAACTTCTCATGAGTCTGGAGTTGTAAATATGCTAAACTTATATATCTATATATATAGAGATACACACACACACACAGTTACTGAGACTAGCCAGAACCAGTCCATCTCCCGTAATTTAGAGTGATTTTTCTATTTTTCTGGAATCCAGGAATCATTAGAAGAACTTGAAGAGCTTCTCCATCACCAGAAGATGGAATGAAGCTAACCTGTTTCCAGTGGTCAGGCAAGAGTTCATTATAGTGGCTTGGCACCAAAATATCCTAAACACATACTGTAGACTACAGACCTGATTATTTTCTTTTCCTTTCCCAAATGAATAATACCCTAATTATTTATGTACCGCTACAAAATGATTTAGTTGCTTCCTCACCTTATCCCTAATTTTAAAAATTGTAGATATTGGACAGAACCGTATTTCGCTTAGCAGAAAAGGAACCTTGAGACTAACCTTGACTTAATTGACTACACTGTAGGAATAATTCTATTACTGACTCTTCCCATTATAGGCAAAGGAAAATGTCTGCACAGCTGTGGAGAGTGATCCTACAATGGAGGTATTTACACACCTAGGAGGAGAAATGGAACTGTTCCTACATAATAGTCAGATAACAACGAGTTAGTCTCAAGCTGAACTTCGGTCATCCACATGGATGAATAGAATACTGCCCTTAAGGTTTTTCACTCTGGGAATTACAGGTTAGAAAAGTGTTTTCCTTAATATTATTGTTTTTAAAGAAGATTAAGAGCCTGATCCAAGATTGTTTGAGAGTTGAAAACTGAATAAAAAATCTTGAAATTAAATGGAACTACTTTCTTTTCTTTTCTTTTTAAGCAGTAAGTATCTTTGTCAAGGAAGCGTTAAAACTGTAATTCTCACTTGCAAGAGTTATCCATATTTTCTGTTAGTTTTCTATTCAGAATTTACGAGGATTAACACATGATTAACCAAATTTTAATAAGGTTTTGAACAATTTTTGCAGAACCCAAGAAGTCATTACACGTCTTATTCCTATGATTTAAAACCACTTTCTGCTCTTATGCTCATCAGAAGATAAGAATACTGTTTTTAGCAATCCATAAATATAGGGCTCATGCCCATATTGTGCTTATAGTATCTATAAATTTACAAGACCTTTATACATCCTTGATAAATAGAAACTGAATAAAAACTGTGACTCATGAGCCTTTTCTCCTTATTTTTTATATAACCAAAGAGTATTTTGATTTTTTCAACTAAGTGTGTCAGGGATGTTTGTTAATTGAAAAAGGTAAATACAGCTCAGCAAACTGAAAGATGGTGTTAAGAGAAACTGTTGCCATTATTCTGCTTTGCAAGTGAGCTCTTCACATCAGGGAGATATTGGCTGAGCTAATTTTGCAGCTAATTTCAAAACCCACTGCACAGTTATATACCAAAAAAAAATTCCTAACCTTATTTTTTTTAATTGCCAAATAGCTATATCAATTTTTACAATTTGACAGTGATAATTCATAATAACCATGGGCTAACCACTTTGACACCACAGTCTACCCATGTGAATTTAAATAGCCAATTCATAATCTTGCTAAAGAAGGGTTTTAGCAATTGGAACACTAATATTTTCTTAAGTGCTGCAATGGTACCAGGAATAGCCTTTATTGTAATACATTAACTTTTTACAGCAGAGGTGGTTGTTGTTTAAAGTGTGCTCTCTTTTGAAATGCAGCCCACAGAAATTACTCTCCAAGGTTATTATTCCTCCATCTCAAAGAATAGAAATTTAGATTCCATTACTAATTGCTTCCTTGTAATCAAGAAGTTGGCATCAGGGGATTTTTCATTCCTTAGGCTGCATGAAATAGAAAGATGGCTCTAATGTAGTCTTGTAGAAGAGTTAGCTAACACAAATCAATGCACACCTTCACCTTGTGAGGAAATGCTGAAGCTTTACCAGGTTTTTGTCATCTAGTCATCTCAATATCAAATAATATCAGGAAAAAATAGTAAAATTTAATTCTGCTGCAGGAATACTCTAAAGTAATTATGGGAAGGCTGACAGATTTTCTAACAGTGAACTTTAGAATTATACCAAAGATTAACTAATTCAGTTTTGTTCAAGAATAAATTAATAATATATTTTAGGACTGTACAGTACATACACAAAGCCTTTTCTGCTACGAAAGGTCAGATCTCAGAGGCAGTTTGACCAGTATCTCCTAGTTAATTACTATCACAAAAATATGAAAGTATGAAACAGAAGACAAAGGAAAATATGCAGATTTAAAAGTTATAATGAATATGATAGAGCTAGACCATGCAACATTGATATAATCTGGACTGGAATCTGGATATAGAAAAGAATTTCAAGCTCTGATCACAATCCAAACTCCAGCAGACCTTAAGATAGGTGGCCAATTCAAAACATGCTGTAAAATGACCTTCTCTAGGTTTTAGCTCTTCTAAACATTACTAGTGGAAAGGTTCCACTGCTGAGACCAAAAAGAAATATTATAATCCACAAGAATTCTCACTCACATCACTGCCTCTGCTCAGAGAAACTCAGTGTAGCACAGGACATACGGGCTAAGTACAGAGGTTTAAAAAGCCCAAGGTGGATTGGCACTATTTTTTTTTTTTAAAGTACCATAGATTAGCTCAACAGCAAACAGAATTTATGCTTGCTGTTGGGAGCAGGAGTGGGGGAAGTAACGGGACAGGACAGGACATGGGGGAGGCCTGCATTGGCGAGGCCAGCAGTCTGGGGGTGATTACAGCCAGCTGCCAGGGAATTCTGAGACCAGCCAAGCAGCTGAACAATGAGACAGTCTTGACTGTACAGCACAGTACCAGCTCCACTTCCCCTGCCAGCTGTCAGCTATCAGCAAGGTTAGGAGAGAAAGAATGGAGCTTTTTACTGTATTGCCCCCCCCCCCCCAAGCTATGCTAACTTTGGTCTGGGGGAGTTGGGGCCAAGACCATGCAGCTGTCCACTGCTGGGAACCAGGAACAGGAAAGTGAGCAGTGGAATCCTGACTGCTTGGGCTCCCAACAGTTTGCTGGGCTGGGTCTGTATGGTTACCCCCTCTCCACCCGCAGTTCCCGGTGTGGTGGATAGACATGTAACTTTGAGCTCCTGCATACTTCTAAAGCCACACATAATCTAATCCACAAAATCCAGAGTTTCTCTAATTTGTTTTACATGCAACAATGGAACTCCAAAGACTCTGTTTAGCAGAAGATAGAGAGTGGGATTCAACAGAAAGCAAAGAAGTGAGTTTTAGCATATGTTAGGTCATTTACCATGTTTTGATTGTGTTTATAAGACTTTCTAATCTATTATTATGGTAAAATGATACCGTGTGAAATAAGGAAAACTATATATTTTGAGAGATTGGAAATTCCTATAGTTCACAGTGCTAGCAGAAAGCTAGATATTTTAAAAATCTAACTAGTAAGAATACAGTGCACATGAGTTTAGTTTTTAATATATGTTTTCAAAACACAGTTTGGCTACATCAGTTGATGTTTCCCCCCTAAATCCTTGTTTAGCATGATAGCTGTCCAAAAACTGATTATAAGAGCACATCTTTTGAGGGCCTGCTTACTGTAATTTTTAAACAAGCTTTCAAAAACAAACAACAAAAAACCTTTGGGAAACAACATGACTTGGAGAAAGGAAATATTAGGATAATCTAAAAACTAATCTCCAACAATACAATAATATCACTTTTGTTTTACAAACAAATGATCCTTTCAAATTTGATTATTCAGCTCAGACACAAGATCATAAAACCATTGAAAATTAGGATTCAATAGGACTTCAGGAGGTCAACTAATTCAACCCCTTGCTTAAAGGAAGACCATCTCCAACTAGATCATTATAGTCAAAGCTTTGACTACCCAGGTCTTAAAAGCTTGCATGGATGGAGACTCTACAACCTCTCTGGGTAACTTGTTTTAGTGTTTTACTACCCTCTTAGTGAGAAACTTCCCTTTCTGTATCTTGAGACCACTGCTCCAGGTACTTGAAGGCTGCTATTAAATCTCCCTTCAGTCTTCTCTTCCCCAAACTAAATAAGCCCAGTTCCCTCAGCCTTTTCTCAGAAGTCATGTTCCCCAATGCCCTCACCATTTCCACTGGACTCTCTCCAATTTGTCCACATCCTTTCTGTAGTGGGGGCCCAAAACTGGACACAGTAAATAGAGTGAAAGAATCACTTCCCTTGCCCTGCTGGCAACACTCCTACCAATATAGCCCAGTATGCCATTAAATTTCTTGGCAACAAGGGCACAATGTTGGCTCATATTCATCTTACTGATCACAGTAACATTTGCTGCAGAGTTGCTGCCCAGCCAGTCAGCCTCCAGCCTGTATTGGTGTATGGGATTGTTCTGTCCTAAATGCAGGACTTGGCACTTGTCCCTGTGGAACCTCATGAGATTCCTGCTGCATCATTCCTCCAATTTGTCCAAATCGGTCTGAATCCTAGCCCTTCACTCCAGCATATCTACTATTCCCTCCAGCTTGGGGTCATCTGTAAACTTGCCGAAAGTGAACTTTATGCCATCTTCTAGGACATTGATCAAGATATTGAACAAAACCAGCCCCAGGACCAACCCTTGGGGCAAACCACTTGATACTGGCTGCCAGCTTGACATTAGGCCATTGATTACTACCTTTTGAACCCAATTCTCCAGCCAGTTTTCTATATACCTTACAGTCCATTCATCCAGACAATACATCCTTAGCTTGCCTGTGAGAATGTTGTGAGGCCACATCCAAAGCCTTGCTAAAATCAAGGTATACCACATCCACTGGACTCCCTGCATCCACAGAGCCAGTCATAGAAGGCAATCAGGTTGGTCAGGCATGACTTACTCTCGGTGAATCTATGATGATTGTTCCTAATCACTTTCTTCTCCTCCAAGTGCTTAGAAATAGATTCCTTGAGGATCTGCTCCCTGATGTTTCCAGGGATTGGGGTGAGGCTGACTGGTCTGTAGTTCCCTGGATCCTTCTTTTTCTCTTTCTTAAATATGGGCACTATGTTTGCCCTTGTCCTATCATCCAGGACCTCTCCTGATAGCCTTGAGTTTTCAAAGATGATGGCCAGGGGCTCTGCAATCACATCAACTAACTCCCTCCATATCCTTGGGTGCATCTCGTCTGGCCTCATAGAATTTTATATGTCCAGCTATTCTAAATAATCCCTGACCTGTTCTTTCAGCACTGAGGGCTACTTACCTCCTTCCCAAACTGTGCTACCAGGTGCAGTAGTTTGGGAGCTGACCTTGCCTGTGAAGACCAAGGTGAAAAAGACATTGAGTACTTCAGTGTTTTCTGCATTCTCTGTCACTAGATTGCCTCTCCCATTCAGTAAGGGAATCACACTTTCCCTGATCTTCCTTGTTACTGTAAAAGATGAACATTTTATAGTGCAAGAAAACTGGAGGAGAGGCAGAGCCGAGAAGGCAATACTGGGACTTAAGTTGTTGAGACTGTCTTTTTTGATTATTATAGTCGTGAAATCTTCCCCTTTTTCTTTTCAGGAAAATTAAACATTTGTAAAACAATCCAAATGGTGTGTTATGATTCTTAAGTACCAATAAAAAAGCAAACCGATCTCCATTTTTCTGTATGCAGTATTCCTTTTATGGGATTACTAAGCAACAAGGCAAAGTAATCATTCTTTAAAAAATATCATACATAACCATTCCATTAGCTTCTACTAAAATCTATCATTAAGAAACGATAGTCATAAATATGGGCATATATTGCTACTGTCCATATGTCAGACTCCCACGGAGAGTGACATCAATAAGAGCTTTGCAAGCTAATTGAGCTCAGTACATGACTTAAGCTCATATTTATTTTCCATCCCCCCTGTGTTTTAAGCTACAAATATAATGAATTACAGTCAATAAGCAGTTAGAAAAGTCTCAGTAACTGGAAATTACCAATAATGCCTCTAGCATCTGTTACAAGGAAGAGTTGGATGGGTCAATGAAAGTATTTTAAAAATATATTGCAGTCAATATTTAGTACAGGTAACAAGCTTTTGCCAGCAGTATTGTTTAAAGGTTAATGCATACCTGAGAGTTCATAAGAAGCACATTGAGGGAGTAAAATTAAAGAGATGAAATATTGGTAAAAGTTTACATGTGCACCATAGTAACATTTAAAATATTGTATTTTGTTGCTATAATTAATTTTTATAGACCATCAAACATGTCTGGCCTTCTTCCCCTTGTGAAAACTGTTGACTACAGAATGAACTGTCATCTCCAAGGTTTTTTCTTTCCTCATAATAACACATGTACTTGCCTTGTACTTACGGTAATGATTAGCTGCATTGAAACTAAGAGTGTGCTTATGCATGTATGGTATAAAGCATGTTTCCATATTAACTTCAAGGTGTTTCTGTGGCAGCCACTTCAGCATGTGTACACAAATGTAAGGACCGGAGGCCTTTAAAAAAATTCTAAGTTTGTGATGATGCATTACTATCCAGACAAAGATACAGGGATGTATATTAAGTGCTGTGGTTCAGCAGAGATCATGCATCATAAGGGGTACAGTATAATATTTAAAAAATGGCTTGGTATTCTTTTAAAACAGAGATGTCAGGGATCTGTTAACATTTGAACATATTCTAGATTGCTCTCATGAAGGTGTCACTACTGCAGGGTGAGCATCTGTAATCTGCTCATTGAACATGGCCTGAATTGGACACAAATGTCACTTCCTCTACTCTGTGCACTGAAGAAACTGCTTCTGTTTTGTTTGGGTTTTTTTATGGGCCATACAGGTCTTTGATATGCCCACAAGAAGGGTATGAAAAAGTATAGCAACTTTCCTCCAACAAAGTATATAACAGCAGGTTCCATTTGCGTGCTGGAGATACCTGGGATTTCCCTTCTCCATAGCATATCTCCCAGAAGTTTTGTTCCACATGACCTTAAATACAGGTTTGTATCTCAAAAGCACAATCAAGTACTTAAGACAACATTCTTCACTATATGAAAGACAAACGAAAGCCCTATGGGTCAAATCACTTGATTGTATTTTGAGACCTTAGTTGAATGCAAGCAATATATAAATCTCAAGTATAGAAGTGATTTATACTACCAGTGAGAATTGTAGGAATTCCTACTGCCAGGTCACAAAAAGAAGCAAAAGTTCACCATGACAATAAAAGAACAACAGTTGTCAAGTGAGAACTCAACCACAAATAAAACAATAAGTCAAATTCTGTTCTGATTCTCATTCCATCTCTGGAGCCAGATTCAAGCTCTGGCCAGATTCAAATCATAGTCACATGATTGTAAATATGGAATTATTCTATTGATTAAAAAAAATGTATAGTTGCCTAACACATCAAATTTTGTCCTGGTGAAGACATGCAAGAAAGAGAAGCAAAAAAGAAAGCTCTATGCCAGATCCTCTCCCAACACTCAGGTAGAGCCAGAATAATTTAAAATAAATGAAGCTGAATTGTCCCCCTAGTCCTTTGCTTCTAGAAACTTGAAATGGCTAGATTTCAGTACAGCAAGCATTTATTCTGGACACTTAACTATTCTTAATTTTAAATAAAATGCATAGTGTTGCCTTTTTTCTGTGAAGGATTAATTTAAATTGGCTATTATATTAGTGTTGTCAAGTTTGGTTTCAGATAGAGTATTTTGCTATATTATAACAACATAGGTAATGAGGAAATGTGTTTGTGATATCATATGTTAATTGAAAATAAGATTAGTTGGTTTAGGTGAGATGAAATTAAAACATTAAGTTATGGCATTAAGGTACTTGAAATCATAGCATACCTTTATTAGCCAAGTGCTATTTTGGGCTGGATACTCTGGATGTTTCTACTGGGAAACTTGTTCCAAATTGTTTTATGCTTTTTTCTTTTTTTTCAAATGGAAGCTTTCCATGATGATTCTTTACCTGTGCCTAAAACTGGAGTAAATCCCAGATTCTTGCTTAAATGGACAGTATGCTTAGAAGTTTGGAGACTATAGGGGCTTGCTAATTGGAAAAGTCAATTTATATAAATGACAGGATGTTGATGAGTATATGTAAAAAGACAGTATTAATTACCAGACACATGGAATGGAACATTGTGTTTGTTATGTTCCAAATGTATGCTGTGATCAAAATAATGCTGAGAACAAAAGGAAAAACAGAAATTTTCACTTGTTTGCTAGTCAGTGCATTATCCTTTCTTATGTATGTTTTTATATTTCTCCTTTTTTAGCTTCATCACTAATTTTGGAGTGCAAAGGTAGGGTATAAAGAAAACATTGTATTCCTCATGCTTTACCTATCGTTAAGGATATTTGTCACTTGTTTGACAATGAAAGTGTAACCTTTGAAATCTGGGTCATCTTCTTAGTATTTAGATTCATTGGCCAGTGGTAGCCAGATATTTCACCAACTGTCAATCTGAAAGATTTGTCTATATACAAAGATTGCTAAGAGAAGGCTGGTACCCATTGGATATGAGTGAATAATTTTAAAATACTTATTCATATCCACATTGTTCTGTATTTTTATTACTCCTAACAGCCTGATTCAAAGTCTGTTAAGTCAAAGACCACCCTCCGATACATGTGCCCACACTGATTTCTGTTACCTTCAGCCATAAGAGAATGTGAAATTCTTGAGCATGCTCAGCTCACCTTATGAAAAAATATCTGGTATTTCTTCAATGAATAATTGTTAGCCTCCAGATTACTCACATTTAAATGCCTTGTGAACATTGTCAATTTGTAACATTTTCATTAGTCGTATTTTTTAGCATCTTTATGATATTTCATCTCTGAGGTTCTGACTCTTTCAGACAGGTTCTTTTTAAAACTTAGGAAATGATAGGAAGTATGAATTTAGGTCAGGAATGTAATTATCTATATTACAGTTCATACCCTTAACAGCATTGAATATGCAATAAACTGAAATACCTCTATGAAGGGCCTATTCATTAATATACATGGATTTTGCTGAATAGTACTGCTCCTTGCTATTTTAAGCCTGCATGGATAATAAACACTCAAGCTACAGATAGGCTGGAGTTAAAATGCAAACATAACACAATTGTCTCTATGGCTAGAAAACAAAATCACAAATATTTTTCCAGACCCTTTGCATTTGTTCCAAGCCCAGATAACAGTCCCTTTTAAGAATTTAGTTTCAAAGGAGACATGGTTTGCCTATTAGTGACCAACCTGTTGTTTTCTAGGGAAATCTAGGACAGAAAAGAGTGTACTATTTAAGTCGATGTATACTCCATTATATTTATACAACAGCAAAAATAAACCCTATACACATTCCCACTAATAACCAAATGGGCAGGAATTGCAAATTGATTGTGCAATATGTAAACATGCAATTCAATCAGTCCTTAAGTCTCCTTCCGTTTTTTAGTATATATCATTTTTAGGCAAGGAATATAAGAAAAAGATCAAAGCTGTCATCTCACATGTCTTCACACTTGCAGTTAGGCTTTATTGTCTACCAAATATCTCTGTGCTAAGTATATTGACCACATATCCTTGCACTGAAAATCCTTGCAGCATATACCTAGTGTGAGCCAACCAACATCCCATTCAGGGTATTCCCATTTTAAACACCTGTCTCTGGCATTCTCTCATTTTGGGCAAATGGATGCTTTTGCTCCTTTTCTGTCAGATGCCCAGGACAAGTGTTTAAAATGGGACAATCTAAATTTCCAGCACTCTGCACCCCACTGCTTCTGCATTCCAGTGAATTTAGCTAAAAGACAGCTGAGCATGCAAGAAATCAGTGTTGCAAAACTGGGGAAAATGGTGGGGAGTGTCTGATTTTGAGACTGGAGAGTAGACTGGAGTGTCTCATTTCCCTATGTATATACCCATTGTAATATCATTTAAATTTTGTGGTCTTGGGCACCATTACCTATACAGCTTGAAAAATTATTAACTTCAAGTTTCTTTGTCATCTTTCACTTATGAGTAGAGATACATTTTTTGAGTAAAATAAATTTTGCCCAACTTAGTTGTTCCATTTAAGTCAAAATGCTCCTTTGTACTCTTCAGTGCTTTAAAAAATGGGAAGTGGCTAACAGGTGAAGAGAAAGATGGAAAGGCAGACTTTCTTGCACCATAAACTATTCTGAATGATGCTAGTTAGGCCAGTGATATGTGCCAAACTCCAGTAAAATTTCTGCCCTTTGATTCAAAGGGATCTAGGGTTAAAACCTCTGCTCTCATTCATATTAACAGGAAGTTAAACTTGGTTTTCCAACACCCCCTTTTAGTACCCTAGCTCTCTAGCCTCACATAATTAATATACTAAGATGTGGTGACCAGGGAAGCAGACCCAGGTGCCAAGTGTGGGGTGGAGGGAAAAAGAAAAGTAACACCTGTGGTCTCAGCTGGACTGGAATGGCAACACCAGCTTGCAAGTCATTGCTGGTAGTCATTGCTGCCCACATGTTGCCACTATTCCAGACATCCAACTGCCTATTATGCCTCTGCCCACAAGTCATTTTTTTGCAAAAAAATAGCAATGGAAAGCAAAACATAAGAAGTGCCATGAAATGAAATGGTTACCCTCTGGTTAGCTTTATGATGAGTTATCCTCTCTAATTCTGAGATATACTAACACTTGTGCTGCTGCTTTAGTGATCCCTAGTGAAACTGTAATATATAAAAATACAACTTAGTTTGTATTCCATACTGTTCAGATGCTGTGAGCTGAACATCATGCTAATCAGCCCAAGAAGTGAGCATCTCCTCTGGATAGTTGAAATGACTGCTGATTGAGGCAAAAATGTAGTGTATCTGAGCTATTTATGCAAAGCAAAATATTATACAAATGCATACATTTCACAAGGTTTTAGCAGAGGTAGCAGAACACTGCTCAAGATTTGTTTTATTGAGCAACACATCATAAGTAAAAATTCTAGTGGGCTGTATTTGCATCCTCCAATTGGTTTCTAATATTTCATGAAATGTCTATTGATTATGATTGAAACAACAGTAGCCTGGGAACAACAAACTGATAAGGAAACTGAGCTGCTGAACTAAAAAAAAATGTTGTGAATTTTAAAAAACTGTCAAAAAACAACTTCTTCCTCCCACAAGTGAGCATTTGCTAGGGATTAGCCATTTGTGGGATGCATATAATCTATCTATATAATTGCAAGTGTTTAAAAAGAAATACAAGCAAATATTTGCTTTCACCCCACCAGTAATTCTAAACCAATTCAGCTCAGGAACAACAACAATTTGCAGGCTTCTACATTGTGTTTTCTCTGTAGGTAAGAAAATGACTACATTTGCTCTTGGATTAAATATTTCTTAATTTAGTTTTGCAGCATTTCTTGCTATTGTTAATTCCTATAGGCCACCAGCTTCTTATATTTGTAAGCATTTTAAGAAATAATCTCTCTACCTACAATTGGAGTATACCAGAAATATAGGAGTATGAATAAGGGCTCCCTAATCAGCACAAAAATGCTCAAAGATGAATTAAGCAGTTAATCGTACTCCATTTTCTAAATTAATCAGAAAGAATTGGTTCCAAAGGATTTATCTGCACATTTAAAAGCTTTTCTAAAGTTCACCAAGGAAGGTTTAGCAGATGTGATAGTAACAAGTATGTTCCAGCCATATTACAAAGTAATCTTCATGTGTGCTCTGCACCATAACTTTTCCGTTATTGCAGATATCAGAGAACATGTAATGAAGACTGGGAAAGTGCATTCCAAAAACACAGATCAGCAAACCAATTATCAATCCATCAATTGATCAGAGCCAGTCTTGGGAATACTTTGCTTTTGGATATGAAGGTCTATGCAGATGGTATGCATGTTCATGACTTGCATAGCATCTGTACAGAATAGATAATTAGACAAAGAAACAGTAAACAAGAATGCAGTAACTAACTTAAAGACATATGAAGTAGGTAACTGCTGGTGAAATTAAAAGATCTAGTATTGTATTTCTGTATTAAAGGAAAACTAGAATGTATAGTTTTAAATTATACAAATAGAGACTAAAGAGGATATTTAAAGTTTAAAAAAATGTAATTTTTTAAAATTATGCGCCTCTTTTTTCCCCTAAGAAATCTCAGACATTTAAGCAGCTTTCAGTTTAACATTACCTTTACATTATATGCTGCTGTTGAGATAAAGAGCAACATAGTGGCTTTTCTGCTATCATGAAAGACAACTTATATAATTGCTAAGGATGAATGGCTTGAGATATTTTCTTTAAGAAAAAACTCTTGAGAAATTCAGAAGAATACCAATAATACAAGGAGCTAGATAATCTTGATGTTATTTCTTTATCACATACAAACTGGATTAAAACATAAGGTGATGCTCTTTTATATTTGTCCTGAGTAGGCAGTGAAGACATAAGCATCTCAGAAAAAATATGAAAAAGTAGATCTGTAACTGAGGTTATTGATAAAAGGGCAAGTGTTGACAAACTAAGGAAACAGGCTGAAGAACTCAAGTACATGAATGTGGAGGAGGCCAGGAATTTTCTCAAATCACAGACACTAAGGCCAGGTAGAGACGTTACTTTTCTTACCAGTATAAGTGATCAGAAACCATTCTATACTCAGAACAGAACAGAAGTGCAGCACACAAAGACTGGTTTAAAAATGGTGGAACCCAGTCCAGGAAAAAAGAGGCTAGTCAATCACCTAGCTTGGGTCGTTTGACTCCAGCATTCTTTCCTGCCCCGGGAAGGGGGTCGGACTTGATGATCTGCTCAGGTCCCTTCCAACCCTACCAACTATGAAACTATTTACTCCTGCCCCCTGCCACCACTAAAGGGGAATGTATGTTCTGTTCACTACCAGTCTAAACTTTGCTACTTACAGAAAACCATACAACTTAGATAAGTTCTACCTTGGGCTTTCTGAATGTCTGTACTTGGCTAATACTAATCCCTATTATTAGCATTTTGTATACTATTAGAAATTTGTATATTAGGAATTTGTATTCTAAGCAAGGCTGTTAGAAGGGGACTACAGACCTAAATGTAATTCATAGATTTCATAGACATTAGGGCTGGAAGGGACCTCAGAAGATCAAGTCCAGCCCCTGCCCCAGGGGCAGGAAGTCAGCTGGGGTCATAGGATTCCAGCAAGATAAACATCCAAATTTCTCTTGAAGGTGATCAAAGTAGGTACTTAAACCACCTCTGACAGCAGGTTATTCCAGACCTGGGGAGGCTCAGACAGTAAAGAAGTTCTTCCTTATGTCCAGCCTGAAATGGTCTTGCAGGAGTTTATAACCATTCAACCTTGTCATTGCTTGGGGCACTCTGGTGAACAAACATTCCCCCAGATCCTGGTGAACACCCCTAATAAACTTATAGGTGGCCATCAGATTGCTCCTGAGTCTGTACTTTTCCAGGCTGAAGAGTCCCATAGATCTCAGCTTGTCATCGTAAGGTCTGTTTTCCTGACCTCTCCATGCACATGGAGCCTCTCTGGATTCTCTCACACTTCTCCACATCCTTTTTGAATTGTGGAGCCCAAAACTGGATGCAGTACTCCAGCTGCAGTCTCACCATGGCTGAGTACAATGGGAGAATGACATCCTAGGATTTGCTTGAGAAGCATCTATGGATGTATGCCAGCGTTTTGCTTGCTTTACTAGCCACAGCATCACATTGAAGGCTCATGTTCATCTTGTAGTCAATCTTGACCCCCAAGTCCTTTTCATCTGTAGTGCTAGCCAGCTAGCCTATAAGCATGTTGCAGGTTTTTCTTCCCAAGGTGGAGAACCTTGCATTTTTTGGTGTTAAACGCCATCAGGTTCTCATCTGTCCATTTGCTGAGCCTGTCCAGGTCAGCCTGGATTGCCTTCCTGTCCTCAGGTATAGATGCTTTACCCCAAAGTTTGGTATCTTTGGCCATTTCACTTCTGACTCTAATTTCCACATCATTAATGAAGATGTTGAACAATATAGGCCCAAGGACAGAGCCTTGAAGGACCCCACTGGTCACAGGGCACCATGACAATTGACTTCCATCAACTACCACCTTATTGGTCCGACCATGGAGTCAATTCCCCAGCCAGCAGATCATGGTGGACCCAAGGCCGCAGTTGGCCAGTTTCGGCAAGAGGTGATCATGGGATACCAAATTGAAGGCTTTTTAGAAATCAAGATATACAACATCAATCTCCTCTCCCTTGTGCAGGTGATAGGTTACCTGGTCATAAAAGGAAATAAGATTGGGCAAGCAAGACATACCTTAAATTCATAACAAACCCGTGCTGGCTATCCCTCCCTCAGGATCTTGCCATTGGCCAGTCTGTTAAGAATGGCCTCTTTGATAATCTTTTCTAAGACTTTCCCCAGGATAGAGGTCAGGCTTATGAGCCTGTAGTTTGCTGGATGCACTTTCCTCCCTTTCTTGAAGATAGGTACCACATTGGTCTTCTTCCAATCTTCAGGCACTTCAGAGTGCCAGGAGTTCTCAAAGATCTGTACCAGGGGCTGGGCTATGATGCTAGCCAGCTCCTTGAGTACCCTGGGGTGTAGATTGTCAGGGCCAGTTGACTTGAAGGTGTCCAGCCTCTCAAGGAGTTCCTTCATGAGGTCAGCATTAATGGAGGGCAAGGAATCTCCCTCACCTGGGCCTCCTTGTCCTGTAATGGGCAGGGGCATCCCATGGGACCGATGAAAGACCAACGCAAAGTACCCATTTAGTAGGTTGGCTTTTTCCTGGGCGTTGGTTGTTAGTTGTTCCATCTGGTTTAGCAGGAGTCCGATGTTGCCCTCACTTTTCCTCTGGCTCCCCACATATCTAAAAAAGGACTTTTTATTATCTACGATACTAGTAGCTAGTTGGAGTTCTGTCACAGGCCTTGGCTGTCCTGGTTCACTACCTGCAGGCCCAGACCAGTGTGGAATATTCCTCTTTGGAGTTGTATCACATCCTCTATCCTTTGGAAGTCTTTTTTTTTTTTTCCACTAGTTCCTTGCAGAACCAAGGGGGCTGCTGTGCCCTTTTGCTGTCTTTCCTCTGAGACAGAATAGCCTTAGCTTGTGCATCTAGGATTGCACCCTTGAGGAGTAACCACTTTTCCTGAACTCCCCTCCCCTTCAGGTCATGGCCTCTTAGGGCCTCACTGACCAGCCTCCTGAGTTTGTTGAAGTCAGCTTTCCTGAATTCAAGGACTTCTGTATTGCTGACTGACTTGCCAGCTTTACAGAGGATGGTGAAGGTGATCAGCTTATAGGTCATTGTCACCCAGCTTCCCTTCGATCATTAGGTCACTGATTAGGTCATCCCCAGTTACCAGTACCAGGTAAAGCAGTGCTTTACCTCTCATTGGCCCATAGACTTCTTGTGTCAGAAAGAGATCATCCACGCATGAGAGGAAGCTTTGCAACTGCTCAGTTTTGGATGAGTGCTCTTCCCATGAGATGTCTGGGTAGTTGAGCATGTGGCCTCAGCCAATTCCCTGGTGAATTCCTGGTCAAGCTCTTGACTTTGGGTGGGAAGTCTGTAGTAGACTCCCACCATTGTGTCCCCTGTGCCATGTTCCCCACAGATTTTCACCCAGAGGGTCTCCAGTCATCCACCTGGTCATCGATATTGGCTTGCAGGGTTGCATAGCTCTCTTTGACATAGAGAGCTACAACCCTGCCCTCTTTGTCCACTCGATCTCTCCTGTACAGGGTACAGCTGTCTCTACCCATGGTCCAGTCATGGGTGGAGTCCCACCAGGTCTCCGTTATCCTTATGATATTGTAATTATTTGTGTTAAGCAGGAGGACAAGTTCATCCTGTTTATTCCTCAAGCTCCTGGCATTCTTGTACAGGCAGGCAAGTGTCCCCTTGGGGACCCTTGCCTTGTCCACAGATTGTTCCAGGTCTGAGGCAGGGGTGGGCTCCCTTAAGTGCCTTGTATACTTCATGTTGGATATCAGGGATAAGCAGAGTGCTTTAAAATGGGGAGCAGGGGAACCAAACAGCAAAAGCATAACCTAAAAAAGTTATATTTTACAAGATCATGATATATAGGAATAAAGTGAGAATTCCCACAGTCTTAGATGTTGCAAAGGTGAGTAAAAACAATGAGTTTTTTCAGCTTTATAAATAAAAAGAGAAGGAAGAAAAAAGAGCGAGGCACTGGAAGTGGGGTAAAGATCAAATATGGCCGAGCAGCAGCCCCCATACTTTACTACAGTTTTCAGCTGCAATGATAATGTTGACCATGGGCTCAAACACAAGATGGATAATAAGAATAAGGGCACTGGAATTTAAATGACCACAACAGAGATAGAAGCAAGAGTCAAGGAGCCTAATGAATTTTAACATTCCCAAATAATGAAAGAATGGAGATGTGCAACAACATGTCCTGTAGCAAATATTTTTCATAAATCAATCTAGTTGGTACTTGATAGCTGGTACTATATGGCCAGAGAATAACTTTATATAAGAGAAACAAAATTGATCCCAACAGCTGCAGGCCAAAGATAAGAGAAAGGAAAAGTAGTTGTTCTCAAACAAATAGACTTTAGTAGTCTTTGATATAATTCTCCATGTGGGGAATTACAGCTCCGTTGGTTAGTAGAGGATCTGTAATTGTCAAAAGTATAGGCAATCACCAAACAGAGTCATCAACAGGTACTGTTGAAAGCAGAAGTATCAAGCTGGAGGGAGGTAACAAATGGAGCTATTCAAGGATTGCTACTTGGAAATTGCCTTGTTTACTTTTTCCACTAATGGTATGGCACAGAAAATATGGGCTGAAATTTGCACAAAGTTAGGAGGCATTTTCAAATCAGAGTGTACTGGGATATCAAACAAATACTTGGCTAACTGAGGACTGGAAAGCCGAAACAGTAATTAAATAGCATAAAATGAAAGGCTAGGAACTTGGGTTCTAAAACATAATTTTGTTATAAACTGGAAATTCATTGGCTGGAAACAACAAGAGGAGGAAAAATATGGATATACTACTTGATCACAGGATGACTATGAGCAACTGAAATGCAGTCATGAAAGAATTCATTGTAATTGTTGAATGTGTTGGGAGTGGTAGAGTGATGAATATATTTGATGACTGCAGATGCCCCTGGAATGGTATATGCAGTTCTGGTAGTTCATATCTTGGAAATATGAACTTTAACAGGAATACATGTTGGGAAGGGATACTACAGGATTGCAGTGCAGAGGTATGTGTTGACACCCCTTTGGAAGTATAGCAAATGCACCTTAGAATCACAGAATCATTCAAATTAGGTTTGGAAGGGAAATCAGGAGGTCATCTAGTCCAATCCCCTGCCCAAAGAAGGACCATCCCCAACTAGATCATCCCAGCCAAGGCTTCGTCTAGCTGGGCCTTAAAAACCTCTAAGAATGGAGAGCCCAAAACCTCTTTGGGTAACCTGTTCCAGTGTTTTACTACCCTGTAGTGAGAAAGTTCTTCCTAATAACTAACCTAAACTTCCCTTGATGCAACTTGAAACCATTACTCCTTGTTCTGTCAGCTGCCATCTTGAGGTCTTCAAGCTCACTGGCCTGTCAGTATAGCTCCTACCAGAGCTACACATGTGCTGTGAGCTCTAACTTTACCAAATGATTGTCATGGGCTCTGTCTGGAGCATCTGCATTTACACAGGCCCAGCCCTCAAGGGGTGAGTGCTGCCATTTTTCACATTCCTTTCCTACTGCTGAATTCAGCTGCAAAGTAAATGAGGGGATGAGTGATAGCAGCACTACTCATTCCCTGGGTCCAAAGCTGGGTGAAAGCAGGGGCTCCACCCAGAGCTTGTGCCAATCAGTTGGTGAGCTTGTTGTGAATAACCCTTCCATTTCTTTGAAGGCCTAATAAATGGCCTCGAGCCATCCTCCCAAGACAGAATACACAGCGAGACTGGAAGGTTGTTTTGTAAATTATGCCCATCTGC
>JAGPOW010003316.1:17683728-17796684 GCA_030014935.1 Caiman crocodilus | reverse complement strand
TTGCACCTTTATTGCTAGCAATAAAAACTTTTTTTCTTTCAAACTTCCAACTGGCATTCATATATTAGCTCATGCATGCCGGGCAACGAATTCAGACTTAGGCTGAAGCATAACAAACTCAAAGCTTAGTTGAACAGCTTTTAGAGAGCTGGTTGCCCATATGCTACACGGGCAAAGGAGGGGGCAACCAAACACCTGTAGATCTCCTAGATCTGCCCCTGATTAAAGGACTAAATGACAAAAGGCTATGAGAGTTTAACTTATTACATTTAGGAAAACAAAAGCTAGGAAGACCTAGAAATACTGTTCATAAATATATAAGGGAAGATATATGCAATGAGTGGCATGAGCTAATGGGACAATGTTGAATTAAGAACAAATAAGTCCTGGCCATGTGTTAAATGCGGATAGAAATTCAGTTGGTGATGCCTATGCATTAAAGAAGTGAGATCCCAGAACACTCTTCCATTCAGAGCTGTTGAAACAAAAAGCCCTATTTTTTTAAAACTAGGGCTTGATAAACTGATAGATTAGATCATATGGTATGTTTTGTGTGATATCATGGGACTAGATTTGATGATCTAGATTTCTTCCTAATTCTGTACCTAATTAAAAATATGTTTAAAAGAAATCCATACTTACTTATTAAAGGTAGACATGGACAGGTGACAACCTAAATAGCTTTAAACTTTTCCCTGTTGCACTAACATCCAAATATATATATATATATATCAATATATATATTTCCCCCCCCCCATTATGATGAAATCTTTTGGTGATTTTTTTTAGCACAGAATATATTAAAGGGATTATCAATGTATCTTCTTATTCTATCCCATCATGATGTTATCTTCCCCACTTTTCATACATTAACATTAAAAAGAAAATGAACAAAGATAATCTTAGGTATAATTATTCTGTGTTTGGCTCTGGTATATCTTCAGCACAAATTTTACTACTAAATTATCAAAACAAACTGGCAGTAAGGTTAAAAGTAACAGGTTTTGGTCTGGGAATTTCTTTACTTTCTTTAATCAAATTTCATACATGACCACTGAACAAGAAACCCAGAGCATATGATCTTCCTAATGATTTGAAGCTATGCAATACCGCCCTTAAATCAGTCCATTTGATTTTAACTCTGAAGTTGAGGTCTACTGCTGTATCAGAAGAGTTTTAAATCATCTAGAGGGCACTGACTAATTAAATGAATTTTAGAACTACTTTGCAAGGCCAGGACACTGCAAAACTGTCAAAAAATAACTGGTGAATCTGCCCCCTAATTTGCCATTGATTTACTGGTGTAAAGGGTTGTGTTAATGAGACTAATGCTTTTGCAAGGGTCAACATAGAAAGATCAGTCCCTGAATTTCTGTGCTTTGCATTCCTGCCTATTTCCTCAGCAATTGTGTTTTGAAATGCAGTGGAAACAAGGCAGAAGTGTTTTACAAGCATTAATGTCCAACTTAGTATGCAGTCAACAAATAGCTAACACATAGAGACCAAATGTCTAAGCAAAGAAAATTCTTCAAGTAATTATTCAGTATTACACATATTTTCTCACATAAAACACACAGCATTATGAGCAAACATACTGGGCTTTCTACCTGCTGCTGCTGTTGCATACTGCTGCTTAACAGTATTGTTAAAGACAGATTTTTTTTTCCTTCTTTCTGCCTTTCAAAAACAAGATTGGTATTTTATTTGGTGGCATGGTGTATGTAAGATAATATGGTGCTCATTGGGGTCAATGAATCCATGGTATAAAAATGCTGCATATAAATTAGTCATTGTAAATATATTGGCATAGCTGAAGGAAAGCAATTGGTTGAGTTACCCTCATGTCACAATAACCCCGCTAAGAAATAACAGAACCGTGGATTTGATCCTTTTTTGTAGCCTATATAAAGCATAATGATTAAATAAAATTGTTAATAATTTATCTTAATTACAAACCAACTTCTTCAAATGTAGCCAACCCACAAGAATTCAATTAAATCTTAACTACACAGAAATTAAGAAGTGTCGGTTAATCCATTGTGAAGATCATTCAGGACAAAAGAGAAGGGCCACATAGACACTAAATTTCTGTAAAGAACCAAGTTTAATTAATTTCTACTCAAACTAATTAACAGATTTACTTGTAAATTTTCATAAAATTAATTCTTCATTCAAAGCAAGTGCTGCAGGTTTAGGGAAGATGTACATTTTTGTACATGATGAAAGGGTTGAATGCATTCCTTAAATGCAAAATGGTACTCATCCTTAGGTATTGACTTGATACTGGTACTTTCATAATAGAGAACATACCGAAAACAAATCAAGTTTAGTAATTTATTTCATTCATGCTAATTTTTTCTCATATAATCTTCCAATGACAATGTTTTCTGATTTATTATAGAGCATAAACACAGAGATTGCAAATGCCGTAAACCTATATAAACTCGATTACACGAAAAAGGATAGTCAAGTCTGTGGATATAACATACAGATAATTGCAATTTGTTTCTTAATACATTAAGTTTACTGATATAACCAACACAAATATCTTAGAAAGGAACATACTTTTGTGGAAAATGACTGCCATTTCCTGGAACATCATGTCTATAATGACACTTTAATTATTAATAATTTAGACCCAGATGCCATAAAGGTTACACACACACACAAAATTAACTAGAACCATCTTTGTAGACTTCAATGGAATTAAAGGGCTTACTCAGGTGATTAAGATTACATACCTGCCTGCCTTTTACAATTCAGAGCCTTGGATATTACTGGTATACTATAATTTAAAATGTTATTGTCTTCATCCTCGACTCTGTTCATACATCTATTCTGAATTAAAGGCTAAACATGGATAAACTATTTAGTACTAAATTTTAGTAGTTTTCCTTTAATGCCAACTATGCTGAATTGTAGGTCTTACAATACCCCTTTGGCAAATTGGGCAACATAGTAGTCATAATTTATGTTGCACTTTATAGGACTTCAGGTTATGTTCATCTTAGATTTCTATGCAAAGTATTTCATTAAGTCATGATTTCTATTAGATATCAGACATTGGTTCTGAAGAACTCTTAAGAGATCCAAAATTTACAAACCAGGGTTTGACTGCTTTTCTTTAAATTATGAGAATATACTAAAGCCACATACACATACACCCCCCCAAAAGGGGGCTGGAGTGGGAACTTAGACAAAGGGTTAACAGCTCAGAGGTCACAATTTCAAGGCCATAGCAGAAGCATTCACGGTGCAGTCTGTCAGATTCCAATGAAACTGCAAATTCTATGAAATACCTTGTGACAAGGCCATGGAAAAGGAAAGGAAGGAAATGCATGTGCGTACATGTGTGCATATGTGTACGTTTAGTAAATTTTTCTGTTTTAACGGTGAAGGATTTTATCCTTGCTAAGCCAAGGGCACACACAAACATTCCTGGAACTCAATAAACAATCATGTAACTTACTTTAAGCCACACAGTCACTGGGTCTGGAAGCCATGGTGGGAACATAATCCAAGAAAATCAGGGAGGGGGGGGAGGCAGGAAATGCGGGGAGGTGGGCTAGGTTGTCTATGGGGGTGGGGGATCTTGACAGGTCTGCAAGGTATTTGCTGGGTCAAGGGAGGTAAGTTGAAGGGCTAAAAGTAGTTCCATCGGGGTGACGAGCTAGGTAAAGCACAGCCCCAGGACTGAGGTGAGTGAGTGACTGGTCTTTCCAGGCCCGGGGCTGTGCTCCAAACCTGTGAGGCATAGGCTAGCCTGATCCACTCAGCACACCTCCTCAGATGTACTGTATTAGATTGGGCCCAATATTTTCTGCCCCATCTAAACTTCCCAACTGGTTTTACACTTAGTTTGATTTAACCCTAATTAGGTTGATCTAACGGTAAAGTCTGCATGTACCCTTAATCTCCTTTTCTGTAATTTAAAGCTATTGTTTTTTATTCTACCCTCTGTGGCAAGGGAGAACAGTAATTTTTGCTCTTCAGATACTGAAAAAGATGTTATCATCTCCTTCTCAATTGCTTTTTCTCCAAACCAAACAGGTCTATTTCTCCTAGCTCAGTGATTCTCAACCATGGTGCTGAGGCACGTTGGGGTGCCAAAAGATCCTTTGAAGGGTACCACATAAAATGTGTGGAGATAAGCAAGATATGAGGAGATAAGCAGATAAGGTCAGGCTCACACTCTCCTTTGCTTAGCTGATCCCCTCCTCCCACTGCCTGCCCAAGGAGGAAACCACTTCAATAAATACATTAGGTTTTTAAATGGGGTGTCACTCCATTCACAAAAGTTATGGACGGTTGCCTCAAGTCTGATGAACCAATGCCTTGAATCTAAGCAGTTTGAGAACCACTGTTTTAACCTTTCCTCCTCGTAACTCTGGTATTGTTAACCTGTGAGCCCTCTCTAACCTTTTCACATCCTTCTTAAAGTGAGTAGCCCAGAACTAAATGCTATACTTTAGATCATGCCTAACCAGTACTATGTAGAGGGACACTATTACCTCACATCTTATACCTAATACTCATGTTGATGCAGCCTAAAACTGCATTTGCATCTTTTTTATTTCAGTACATTGTTGAATCAAGTTGAACCTCGCGATTCACCAAACCCCCTAGATCCTTCACATCACTGCAACCACTCAGCCAATTATCTCCCATTCTGTACTTTTGATCATGCTTCCCTAGGTATAGCATGTTACATTTGTCTGCAATTAGCTTCATTCATTCTTCATACCTCAAACGTAGCTTTCCAAATCTATCAAAATCCTTCTGAATTCTATTCCTACCCTTCCAATTGCTTGCAATCTTTCTCAGTTTCATGGTATCAGAAAATTTCATCAGAAAGCTCTGTATTTTGGCATCCAAATCATTAATAAATGTGTTAAATAATGGACACAGGACCTATACCCCTGTGAAACTCCACTTCAAACTTTCTGCCATTCTGACACTGATCTACTTATGCTTAACCTTAACTTGCACTTATTGAGCAACTCACCTATCTACCTTATTGTATTTTTACCAAACCCATGGTTTGCTTATGAAATAGTGACATAGGACTTTGTCAAGAACCTTAATGAAGTCAAAGTACATTATGTCCACTGCATTCCCTTCATTCCCCCAGCCCCTCAACTAGTTAATTTGTCATAAAATGAGAGTTATAAATTCTTATAATGGCTCCATTCATAACACAACTTTGGACCAGAACATTCAAGGATCCTGGTTTTCTTGGTTTAAATGCTCTACATTCTCTGGGCCTATGTCAATGAGGATATCAGCTTTGGAACAGGCCACTTCACTTGTAGTCAAACACCAGGACTTCATTGATTTCTTTAACAAGACATGGACAATTGGACATCTTGCTGCTGCACCAACCCTACACCATAGACCTACAACTTTGGCCCACAGTGGATTGTTTTGGCCATCTGTACTCCCTTTCATTCCAGCTCTTGATAGTCCCCATGGGAATACATTCAGAAGAACCTGAAGAAAGGGTTCATCAACCCCTCTGCATCCCTGGCTGGCACCCCAATTCTGTTCATTAAGAAAAAGGACAGGCTTCTACAATTATGCATGGACTGTTTGGCCCACAATGAGGTTACAATCAGGAACCAGTACCTACTTTCTTTAATCAGTGAGCTATTCAGAAGACTGGGACAAACATATATTTACCAAGCTAGACCTCATGGAGGTAGGAAGGGGAAGGGGGCATATTGTTCTGTATCCAGCAGGAGGCTGGAAGAAATAAATCTTTTTGGATTAGATATGGGTATTTCTAGTGGCACATGGTCATATGGGCCTTTCATTCTCACTACTGTGCCAGCTGCCTCCTAGCATTTCTTGAATGACATCTTTTGGGATGTCATGAACCAATTGGTAGTCGACTCAGATGACTCATCTTCTCTGAGAGCCAGGAAGAATATCCAGTGGTGCTGGAAAGACTGTGCAAACACCAACTATATGGAAAAATGGAAAAATGTGAATTGGACAGCACCATAGCATAGAGTTACTGGATTATGGAATTAGTGGATTACAATGAGGTCCCCACAAAGTAGCAGAAGTACTGGGACAGGCCCCCCACAAGTGATATACAAAGAGTTCAGTAGTTCTTGGGGTTTGCCAGCTTTTAAAGGAGATTCATGTGGAATGTCTCTGCTCTAGTTGCAGCTATTAGGGCTGTGCGTAACAACTAGTTCTGAGGTTGAAACAGCAAAATTCAAACAAAACAGATATGGTTGAAACAGCCTCGAAACAAAATGAGGCAAGTCAAACATTTTGCTGTTTTGACACTGTTTCAATGTTTTGCACATAAGCTATAATAGGCAAAGTTGACATGCTGAAAACTTTGTCATTTCTGGATGGCATTTGTCATTTGGATGAAACATGCAAGAAAGGCATTGCCAAGGTATTGTTGGCCCTGCTGGCTACAGCATCAAACTGCTGGCTCATTTTCATACTGTAGGCAGTTACTACCACCAGGTCTGTGGTGGCAAGTGATGGGGGATGTTCAGTCCTATTGCCTGATGAGAAGCAGCAGTTGCATAAGCACCCATGTCATGAGTTTTGCCTTTCAGCAGATAGGGGTGCAGGGCCTCAGAACCCTGCTACACACATTTCCTTAACAGATGGCAGGCTTTGTGGCCACAGCAGGGCCTAGCAGACAGGCCTGCAGTAGCTCCCCCTCCCCCTCTCCCTATGCCCCAAGATGGACACAGTTGCACAAGCACCCATGACATGAGCTTTGCCTATGAGCAGCTAGAGGTTCAGGGCAACAAAATCCAGAATCCCTGCACCTATCCCCCTGAAAGCAGGCAGGTTTTATGCCCCAAGAAAGGGCTGCCATTCCTGAAAGTTTAATCTAAATCAGGACCAAAATGACAAAGTTATAGGCTCATAACTTTTATCCTTCCCCATTATAGCCTATGGGCAAAACATTTCAACTTGCCTCATTTTGTTTTGAGGCTGTTTTGATCATATCTGTTCCATTTTAATTTTAACCTTGAAACAAGTCAAACAGCATTGAAACAAAACTGGTGGTGAAATTTTGCACAGCCCTAGCAGCTATCACAGCTCTCCTAGTAAAAAAGGGGGATTCTGCTTCTATTGAATGCCCAATGCCCAGGTTGCCTTTGATCATGTCAAGCAGACCTTCACCAGTGCCCCCAATATCACATATCTCAGCCCTCCCATTAATGATGCAGGCAAATGCTTCCAACTCTGCAATTAGAGCACTCCTGTCCCAGAATAGCATGGTCCAAGGACCTTTATGTTCTTGTATCTACTACTCAGGGAAGACAATGCCTACAAAATGAAATTACATTTGGGATAAGTAGTTCTTCACCATCAAAGCAGCCTTTACAAAATGGCATCACCACATAGGAGGTGGCCCACCACCCTGTAGAGGTCCTGACTGACCATGGAATCTTGAATATCTCTGACTGGCAAAAAGCCTGAAGTAGAGATTCACACGATGGTCCCTACTTTTCTCCCGGTTTCAGTCTGTCATCACTTATCCACCAGAGGCCTACAGTGGCAAGGTGGATGCCTTGTCCCACAAGGACAAACACTCAGACATCCTGAAACATCTGTCCATGATCCTGGGGCCAAAGAACTTTAAAGTGGGACTCAGGGAAGGGATTTGATGGAAATCCTTTGTCCTCTGTCAAGATCCCCATTGTTCATTAAGACCACCCCTGAACTGAGGGGCCGCAGGAAGACGAGGAGATGCCACCTGAGCCAGACAGGTGACATGTGCAAGGTAAAAAACAGGGGTCTGGATAGTCTTCCTGATTGGGGGGTGGCAAGCACAGCTATGCAAGGTCTTAAATACCTGTACATCAGTGCTCGTGGTATGGGGAACAAACAGGAGGAACTTGCCCTCAGCATAGCCAGTTCAAACCCAGACATAGTGGGGCTTACAGAAACATGGTGGGATTCATCCCACAACTGGGTAGTTAGCATTAAGGGCTATAGGCTCTACAGGCGGGATAGAGAAGGAAGGAAGGGAGGGGGCGTGGTGCTCTATGTCAAAGAGCAATACACATCCTCTGCCAGCAAAACGGGGTAAGAGGACGGGCAAGCTGAAGTGCTGTGGGTCAAGATACAAGGGGGTCATGGAGAATAGGGATTTAATGGTGGGGGTCTACTACAGATCCCCCAACCAAGGGGAGGAGCTGGACCGGGAATTTTCTGGCCAGCTTGCAGAGGCATTTAAGGTGAGGGATGTAGTTGTCATGGGTGATCTAAATTACCTGGACATCTGCTGGGAGGAGCAGTCAGTCAGGTCGGATCATTTCAGGAGGTTCCTGGCCGAGATACAGGACCTCCACTTAACCCAGAAGGTGCACAGTCCCACCAGAGGAAATGCTCTGTTGGCCCTGGTCCTGGCCACAGGTGATGAGGGCTGGTAAGTATTGTCTGTATTGAAACGCATCCTGTTTTCGTTAGCCCACCCCTGCAACCTATCCAGCTCTTCCTGCAGTCTTTCCCTCCCTACTAACGTGCCCACCTCATCCCAAATTTTGGTATCACTCCACTCCTTACCCTCCACCCATCCTGTGTTGGTTCAGGGACATGAAGAATTCATAGTGAGGAAAATCATTTACAGCCAGAAAATACAGAAGAAACTCAGGTACTTCATTGACTGGGAAAATGATGGACTACCAGAATGCTTGTAGGAGCCCACAGAAAACATGCATGTCCCTAACCTAGTCCAAGCATTCCGTGAGGCCTACCCAAAGCAACTTGGCCCAAAAATGCCCAGAGATTGCACTAGGAAAGTGGGGTGCGGGGGGTAGCACTGTGATGAGGCTAAATCAGAAGTCTGGACCCCACCAATCAAAATATATGCACAATTCATCTTCTGAACAAGTGCCACCTGCAGAAAGCCCAGAGCAGTGCCTTTGTACAGGCTTTTGTTTCCAGAAAATCATATTTACAGATCATGTAAAATCATGCTTACAGAAATCATATTTTCCAATTTAGCACCAAGAATCTGGATAGCTAATATATTTGCATTGATAATAGGTTACATCAGTTTAACACTGTAATTTACACTGGGATTCAGAGCAAACAAATGTGCATTTATTCTGGGGGTAGCTTCATGCATCAGATGATAGTTACATCAGCTTGCCATGAGGGAGAGGATTAAAACCTGTTTGCCATTAGTAAGTTGCTACAGTTTTACCCCAGATTTGAGTAAATCATAATGCTATAAGAATTTGTGCGACCACTCCTTTTTTACACTTCAAAGAAACACTGATTATACTAGTGTGGATATATTGTGTTCAGGCCCTAAGCCTGGAAGCATAGACTTTTGAAGTGATATTAGTTCTGGGGGAGGAAATCTGGGAGAAAACAACAATTATACAAGAAACTATTTGGGCCAATGCACAAAAAGTAGGATTTTTTTTTAATAGACTAAGAACATGTGACAGTAGGAAGACTATATATTTACATATGTTCACAGGTATGCTGGATTTCAATTATATACGAAATCCAATTATGGCATTTTCCTATTTAGAGCACTTGACTTTAAAACTCAAAAAATAGACTTGTTTTCCCATGCAATATCATTTCAACCAACACATGATCTTTTCTAATTTTTCCCTGCATTTTTTATTTTACACTGTCTTTTTGATTTCTCTTCCAATACAAAGTTTTCTCCTTCAAAACTTATTTAAAGAGAAAATCTAAGGTTCAGAATCAGTCCAATCTTCAAACTGAACATAGTATAATTGCTGGTAAAGGGCAATGCTTGATATTAACTGAGTGCTGTGTTTTGGGTTCCAGTGCTACCTTGGGATTGCATTAATTTATGCTGAACTTTTAATGAAATCTTGTTTTCTTGCATATGCATTTCATTTATGCTTTAGGATGCTTATGTGCCCTTATCTCACACAGTGGGTAGAAGTCCAGGCTTTTAATGAATGAGTCAAAAAAGGTTTTTTTCTTTTCTAGGTAAATTTATAAAAAAATCCATTAAAAATAAACTTTAGAAAATGCTCTGTGATGCTTGTTATACTAAGGGGAATATTGCAATATTTAGATCATAAGGAGAACTCTTACAGCTCATATCTGATTAAATTTTCACTAGTTTTAATAACTATTTTAGTCCTAGCAGCATTCTGTAAGTACCTTAGCAGCTGAAAAATTTATAGACACTCTGTAAGACAGTGGTTCTCAACCCTTTTCATACTGTGTTTCTGAATTCCAACAGAAAACAAAATTAGACATCTTCCTGCAACCTAACCGTAATGATGCTAATAAGGTGATGGTGTCCTCCTACAACCTATTTATGATCTCGCTGGTGGTCACAAGCCCCAGGTGAGAACACATGCTGCAGAAGTATATGATTTTAGTTTACTACAAGAAAATATGAATGCACTATTAGAGAATACTTTTAGCTTGAGGCACACATCTGTTTTAACTAGCATTCCTTGTCATCTCATGCTGATTTTGTGCTGCCCTACTTATTGTGTTAATGTTGCTGAGTATTCTCTGAATGCTACTGATCTAGGGCCCCATCACATCTATATTTGTCCCATGACTTCAAGAGGTTTATTATTATCAAAGACAATTTCTCACTTTTAAACCAGTTTTTGGCATTTCTAAATCAGCCTCTCTTTCTTTCAGTAAATGCATAAAATGTTTCCTGATGACCATAAATTACATATGCATTTCACTTTTAATTCCATTAAAGCTTTGCAAAGATGAGTAGGTATGTGCATCAAGTCGGCATATGAGCCATTTTCCGATACCCTAAACTTATTTTCCGGCATTCAGAAAATATTGGGGGTGGGGCGGGAAATAGAGGAGTGGGGGAAGAATGTAATTCTATGACAACTCAACTCTTGTCTAGAAAAAAGGATGTGTATAGGGTGTGCATAGTATTAGATTTGTATAGTAAAACAAAGATATTTCCTAATTAAACCTTCAAGTTCAAATATGCACACCATGGTATCAACATTTCATCAGAAGACCTAGATGAATACTGGAAATAACGCTTATAATGTTCTCTTGAATTTTTAAATGCCTTTCTTTAGCAAACAAAATCTCTTTTTTTGTTTGTTTGTGTTCATGTGAATTTATTAGTTCAATATCAGCTGAAAAATTTTTGAGAAATTATTGTTGCTTTGGCAAGGTGATCATATAGAAGGAAACTGAAACCAAAACTATCTAATCAGAAACCAAAACTTTATGCTGTATTCTAACATATCTGATCAGTCACTAATAATTATTCAAAGTTGTATAACTGGATATGCAGAATGCTATTCACAATTAAACACAGTTCACATAATTAAAAAAAACAACTAACGAACTAGATTTAAATATTATAATAACCAATTGTACTCAGTGGAATCATGATCTGCATGTGACTATTTTGTGTGGATGTTAAAAGCTAAATATTTTCTAAAGATTATTCATTTATATCTATTGGCTATGTGAACCAGACTCTGTGACTGAAAACAGTCCCACTAAAAACAGATTTCAAAGAATAAAGGAGAAAAGAATTTCCCCCTTCCATATTTTATGGGACTTCACTATGGGCTTTGTTAAACATCATATGCTAAACTTCTTAAACATTGTTCAGTGTTAGTGTTAGCTCAAGTTTAAAGCAGTCACATGTTGAGGTGAGCAGGGGTTTTGGGGGCTGAAAGATAAGAATCCTCCCTCCCCTCCCCTCCCATACCAGGCTCTTCCCTTATACCCCACAACCCCTCTGGGTTTCCCACTCTCCCCTCCCACTCCCAGGGCTCCTCCCCCTAACCCTTAGGCTTCCCTTTCAGCCTTCACAGCTCACTTGATTTGTGCCTCCTGGTAATGCCCCAGGGGAGCAGGAAGGGAAGGGGAACCTGCCTGCCTGGCCACCACTGCCACTGAGCCACAGCTTCTCTTCGGGCTGAGCCAGGTTCCTGTACCTTTCCTTCTGCCCCAGGACAGTATCAGCAGCCACAAATAAGCTGAGGCTGGTAGGGTGGAGGGAGTGTGGGGATCTAGGGTGGGGGGAATGGCAGGCCCAATTTGGGGTGGCCTGGGGGAGCAGCAGGGCAATCAGGGCTGATCTGGGTGAATGAGGACCAGCAGGCCTGATCTGGGCTCACAAGGAGAGGAAGGCAGCAGGGGATGATAGTCCAATCCAGGGAAGGGGGTCAGCAAGCCCAATCCAGGCCAGTAGGAGAAGGGATTATTACATTAAAATATAGCTTTGAGTGGTCACATGTAAGGTTAACAGAGACAATAGATAAACATAGTCTGTGACATAACTTTAAGCTGCCAAAGACTACCTACAGATGTTTAGGGGCTGCACTTTGTAAATCATCACAGGTTAAAGTGCCATGAGTTAGTGCCACTTCCACTCCTGCTTATCCCCTGCTGCATCTGTCTGTTGGGTCGGGGAGGATGGCTGATTTGACAAGGGTTAATTTTGCATGCAATAGCCATTTAAAAGGTACTCTGCAACTGAGCCCATGTGTTACATCCAGGCTGAAGAGCACATTCAGGGGCCCAATCATGAGAAAAATGTAACTTGTGTAAACCCCCTAAAGGGTACTTAAAACTAGTTTCATGTCTTAATTCATGGGCAAGCCAGAGGTTGAGCCCCATGACCACCATTCAACATTTTAGAACCGTTTAAAGTTTAAAGAGAATTTCTCTTTACCAACAAGGACATATATTTTCCAGCTGTTAATCAAGTTCCACCTTCATACTATACCACAAACTATATGCAAAATGCAATAATTTTACATGCAGCTGATGGCTATACTTTTGGAAAGCTATTTTCTTGTTCTAGCAATTTGAATGCAAGTTATCTATAGCACTCGATTAAGTATCTGAAAATAATGTGGAATTAAATTCAATGCTTTATCAATGTGAAGTTTGGCATCCATATTTAGAAATCCTGTGAAAAGCAGAGACAATTGAATCACTTTTCATCTGAATGAACTTACCTGTATTAATGCATTAACATTTCCAAAAAATAGGTCCAAAATTGAATATTTTTTTGCTATTTTTGCATGCACAGTCCTGTAAAGCATAGAAAGGAGTCATTTTACTGCACAGAACAGAATTACAGAAATAGTGAACTTTATCTGGCCAATGCTTTACCAAACCAGAAGATGGCCACATGTCAATAACATTATCTAACACAGAGCTATTTTGCCCACAAAACCAACTAATTAGCATAGCTCCATTTCACATAGAAACATGGTATGATTATTGGCACAATATAATTAGAAACTCAAGTGCCTAATAGTTAGGTACTGTAACACCTAAATTTCAGGTACTTAACCCCAGAATTGGATTCCAAAACCCCAGATTAGGTTTCTAGGTTAAAAACAGACAGGAAGTTTGATGGGGCCTGATTAGATAGGGATATGACTCCCATCAAAACAGGTGGGATCCATATGTTTACATACTAAGATTAAATGACAAGTTAAATTAGCCACAACTGTTCTGAGGGAAAGTGTTAATTTGAATAATTCACAGGTACTTAATGTGGGACAATGGGTTTGTTAGTCTGTAACATCTGCGGCTTGGTGCGAGACAAGACCAAGATGCCCGAATATGAAGGGAGCTGGTTGCCTGTTTTAACTCTAGAGTCCTTGTACAAGAGATGTACAAAGTGCCTATGAAGAATGATTCTAAAGGCCTTGTTATACATTGCACTTTGAACTTCTCAAATGTCAATTGGTATTAGTGCTAGCTAGAGTTTGAAGCAGACACACCTTAAGACTAAATACCTTCTGACTGCCCCACCCCTGCACAGCCCTGACTTGTGATCAGTGGGCTGACAAACAGGGGCCTACTAGGAGCTACAGCTGTGAGTTACCACTGCAGGGCTGGTGAGCCAGGACAATTTGCTCTAGGTGTGGGGGGTGTGAGAGATGAGTTCAGGGGAGCAGGAAGCTAGGAGGTGGGGAGTTAATAGAATGGGGTGGGTAATGAAATAGGAGGTGGAAAGGAAGTTGGTGTGGTTGATGGGTGGTGAAATGAAATCAGCCAGGCACTGAAAAAAATATATATATTTTTAAGAATTTAAAAAAGAAATGAAATAAATTAGAGGCCTCATGTTTTAAAAATAGGGATTGGGGTGTAGAGGGTGCTGGTCATATATATACGGTAACAAGGTTGTTACTATGTTATATTAGAAGAATTTCTCACAGGTGAGAACTGCTGAAAATATATTTTCTATCCCTATGAGAAGTTCTTCTAACATAACATGTTACCAGCTCAGATTAACTGAACTTGGTACTAACCAGCTAAATCAGAGGGATGAAATATATGTTAATGACAGGTGGTAAGGGACGCCAACGGGTAACACGTAAAGACACCAGAAAAAAGACCATATTAAGAAATGTGGTCATGATGGGTCTGTTGAACAAAGGAATATGCTGACAGGTTGGGCATTTATATACGTACCTTTGTATTCTTCAATGCCCCAGAAATCCAGCGCATTAGGAGCAGACTCACTTAATCGAGTCTGTGGAGCACGCAAGCTGACACGCACAGCACTGCATTGTGTGCATTTGTACAAACAACAAAATGCATGTCAGCACACAGAAAATGGCAGCACTCCACTTTTGACCTAAAACACCTTTGATATGCTTTAGTTCAAAAGTGCACCGCCACTATTTTGTCAATGCTAATGCACATTTCACCATTTATACAAATGTACACATTGCAGTGCCAGGTGCTTTTAAAACTGCCCGGCACTGTGGTGCATGCATGTGTACAAATACCCAATATGGGCAGTATGCTGACTGCAGACACCAATCCAAAAGCAAAGTCATAAGAGGGGTGAAGTTGAAGAAAAGCAGAAAAAGGGGACAGCAAGAAAGGTTAAGTGTCTGCCATTATAAATTCAGGAAAACATCTGTTTGCGCCAAAGATTATCCACTGATGCCTCCCATTGTGTTCAGGAATAGATTGGCCATCATTTCTGCAGAACAGTGTACCATCTGGATTGTTGGGCAAGATTATTGTAATGACATTTTTTCTCTGTTTGAATAAAGAAACTGCTAAGATAATATCTGTGATACTAAAAAAGTTAGACTTTGATTTTAGGACACTGAGTTGTCTGTGTTCATACTTCATGTACCGTTTAAGGTTTAATTGTACTTTAAGGATACCTAAGCACTATCTGGTAGACAGTGGTGTTAACCAAGGCACGTCTCCAAACTTCTGCCTGTCTCTAGAGCTTAGCTTCCTGAGTCAGGTACTATATGCTCAGGATCCAGAAGTTCTTTGTTGCATGTAGACTTACAACTTTTTGCTCAAATAACTAAGGGCTCACTGTTCTTTTTTTTTTTTCAGGGCTTCAGGTGGTCAGCTATTGCCCACACAGTAATGTTGTGGCTAAAACAGTTGTCCAGACAGTAAGGACCGCAACAGGTACGTTCCACTGCTGATGCATAAGTGTTGACAGTGGTGGGGAGCTACTGCTGGGCACTGGCTCTGACCAGGCTGCAGCCCCATGGTCACTGAAGAAACTGCACTGCAGCTGCCAACCCCATTGCTGCTGGACCCTGCCTCCAAATGGGTTGCATCCCTATGCCCTGTACCTAACCATCAGCACAGAAATCTGGGGTAGGACACAAGCCCCCCAAATCCCAACCAATGCATGGGCAATAATGTGTTCGATGTGGTTATAGAGATGTGGCTGTGAGCCCCTCAGACTGAGCAGACTTTCAAACCTAACTATTTTCTGGTTAATTCCCATAACTACTACATTTTTATATAAAAGGTGAGCATTACCCACTGCCCATATTTAAAAATATAAAGCAAGTATGACTTTTCATGGGGGGAGGAGGAGGGAGGAGGAGGTCTAAGCTGTTGCATTTTAAGCATATCTGAATATGCCTTCCAGATCAACTTCTGTTAAGAGCTTACAACTCTACTTAGTTTCTGGATCTACATATGTCACAGGTAAGTGTCTAACTGTTCAAGCCAGGGCAGTTCTGTGTGCCCAGAAACAGACTCTTAGGGAAGTTCTGGATTGAACAGGTAGTCACTGGGCATGTCTACACATTCATTAATGTACAGTAGTTACTGCACATTTAATACAGTACTTGCTTTATGAAATACTCACTAAATGTGTAATAACTACAGTTACTGCACAGTAGCACTGGCAAATGCCTTTTTAGTGATGCTATAGCACAGTAGCCTAATAATACTGAGCAGTAACTTATTAGCATTGTCTGTCCTGTGACACACTAATATTCAGTCTTATCAGGCTACTGAGCATTAAATATCTTGTGTAAACACACCCATTGAGTTTCAGGCTCCTCCACCATTAGGTAGTTACTCAGAGAGTAGTCACTGGATTGCACATTTGCATTTAGGCACCCAAGTCCCACTTTAGGCACCATCCTATTTTTGAATCTGGCCTTCTGTTTCTATTTAACTAGATTATAGCTCATACCTTTATTGCCAGATACTTCCTTGACCAATTTACAAAATGTGAGTATAGTCTATTCAGTCCTAGAAAATAATTCTTAATTATCACCATTATAAAAACAGATTTAAAAAGGAATGGTGATTACACACCATCTGGAAATGTACTCAAGCTGTCAAAAAAAATATGTGGATGGCTCCAGTATACAGTATTCAAATTTCAGCAGGAAACTACACTTGGTCAAGGGGGAAGGATTCATTCTGACTCATACATTTTTAAATGAGCTTGAGATAGCAAATAAAGTTCAAAGTGAAAAAAAAATCAGTTTACAAGATTTTCTTAGAATGCTTATTAATTGGACATATTGTATAAATTAATACAGTCAATAGAAATAAGAGCATCTATCCTAAAATGCCCATCAGGCTAGTCTAAATGCAGCTCAAAATATAAAGGGGGGAGGGATTGCTGCATATATGAGAATAGATAAACAGATTACTGCTGACTTATCTGAGCAATTAAAGATCTGGACAGTTCCACTGAAAACAACCATACCCTGTTAGTGCCTGTTGAGGTACCTTTGGCTCTGTGTTTCCTGGCAACCAGGTCTTTAGAGACCCCTGGTGGGGACAAAACTGGTATTAAGCAGTCTTCCATGTCTAACAACCTGGCACAGTTTCTATTAGCGCAGATAAAAACACAATTAAGCACATTTGCTTGCCCACTAATGTACAGCAAGAAATGAGAAAATGAGGTTTATTCTTATTGCTGATATTTGGTATATGCAAGCTGTAAATAATGTGTAATCAAATAAACATTGTCCTGAAAAAATAATATTCTACTCAAGTGCACAATAAGAAAAGTACATTGTATATAAAACTGCTTCTGGTAACAAACAGATGTGATTACACATAAGGATTTTACAATGGTTTTGAGTAAATAAGAAGCTAATCTCCAGTGCATCGAAAAACACCCAAGAGTATAGAGCACCTAAAATATACTGAAGTGTATGAAGTTAGCCTTAGCATTTTAAGTCCAGAGTCTTGAGCAAGTGGAATTAAAACAACATGAATTCAGAAAACTAAAGGTAGAATCTCCCTGCAGCTCTTGTGGAGTTCACTTATTTTGAATCCAGGCTGATATAGAGAGAATGACCTCTAGTTTGCTGTCTGCTATGACTCATTTCAGTCAAGTGGGATGTGGGAAGTAGCTAGATGGCAAATAAAAAATATGGCCATAATTATCATAAGGGCAGTATTAAAGGCATTGAAAAATGGATATGCTAAAGTTATTCAATGATCCTACCTTTAAAGCATTTAATCATTTTAAACTTTTAATCTATTCTTTCTTGGGAAAACCCAGACACTTTGATACATTACTTTTCTAGCATGCTCAGGAACAAGATCAAAGATGAAACATGTTCACGTGTGAAATATTCCAGATCATTACAAAAATTCACACACTAGGCAGTATATTTGGACAATCAATGTCAAAGTTTGATTTTCAAATTGCTGAAACTGTCTCTCCTCTATCCCCCTCCCCCAATACCATACACATATTTTCTTAGTTATGATTTTATCGTTATATTTCCTTGAGAGAAGGCTACCCATCTTTCCTCCCCCCCCCCCCACTACCAGTATTTTCTCTTCTTGGACAAGAATTTTCCAATCTTGTCTAATGAAACTAACAAATAAAATGTTTAAATCATGTCCATTATGCACTTAATGAGTTAAATTTTAAGAAGGTGCCAGAAAACATATGGAAAATATGAAAACATAAATTATACTAAACGTGGAATAATGTTTTATGAAGCAAGTTGGAGATAAAATGCTACCAAATACCATGTATGTAAGAAATATGCCTTATCTAGGAATGCAAATGAATTAGGGCCTGATTCAGCACATCACTTCAGGTTAAATGGCCTTAACTAAGGATACTGACACAAGAGGCATTTTGTCATGCAATCAGCCACTGAAATTACTCTATAGCCATGACCTTCTTAAATGATGGTTCAGAAGAAAGCAATCTAAAGGGGTGCACCTTCAGTAACTTGTGTCAACAACGCACCATGATCAGGGCTGTGTCTAAGTGCTGGGAGCAGGGCTCAGCTGCAGTTTTCAGATGCAACTAGGGTAAGGGAGTGGAGGGAGCTCATTCTGGGGGTTGCCTAGCTGGAGCTGGACGGTGGGGTGTATGGATTAGAAACCACCTGATGAGCTTCTTCTGCTCCTCTTCTGAACACAGCATTGGGGACGGGAAAGGGGGATAGGGGAGAACAGCTGCAGACTCTCAACCACTCTAAACTGCAAGCTCTTTCCTAATCCCCAGGGCACAACAGCAAAAGTCTGTTGGGTCTGGGAGATCACTGTAAAATTGATGACACTTCCTGCAAAGCAACATGAGTTATGGTGGGGAGCTGCACTTCCCATAAAGTGACAAGGATCAGAGAAGCTGCCTTTATGTTACATTCTGTCAGCATACCATTTCTTATGTATATCCTAGTTAATTTTATTCTTAGTTTTGTCTTAAATAACTCAGAATCTATTTAAAAAAAAACTGTAACACATTGGAATAAAAGTATTTTAAAAGAATATGAATTGCTATCTTATAATCTTCTCAACTGTGAAAAGTTGCCAATGAGGCTCAGTAGTTTTTATTTCGGAACAAATGTAAAAAATATATATATTATTATTTTCCCACCTTGAAAGTAAAATTGAAAATATTCCCATTAAAAGGCAATGGGAATATTGCCTTCTACATCTGACTTGACATTTCTCACTGTTTGGACTGGAAAATATGTCTATAATTGAAAATATGTGCTTGGGGGGGGAAGAGAGAGAAAGATGCTTTCAGAAAGTTAAGCAGTTTCATACTGTTCAGTAAGTAAATATGTACTAGTTAACACATACCCTGTTTTTGTATTATCTGATTTTGGCTTCAGAGTGAAAGATTTTTATCATATGTTTTCCTTGAGTATAAGAATCCCTTCAGTGAAATGGATCCAAAACTTATTTAAGTGTGTATATATGTGTGTGAATGTACATTATCCAAGTGTAATAACAGAATTATTAGACTTAAAAAAAGACACACAATAAAAAGCTTGTGCTCTAAAACCAGTAGAATATAATACAACAAAGGAATTCATTATCTAGTAGATGAATTACATAATGTCCAATTAAAAAGAAATTCATCCTCCAGGGCAAATTGCTGTAGAGGGCAGGTAGAATAAGACTAAAATGTACGTAAGCAGTCTAAATGCTATTTACACAGGTATAGTTAGTTATATATAAGCATTTTTTACAAATCTAAAGGGGAGCTGGATTTGGGCCTGAGGAGCTATTTCAATTTGAGAACCATGATGCTAGGCATTGAACCCTAAGATACAAGAAGCATTTTAAAACAAATATTTTGTTTGGGTTTTTTGGGGTTTTTTTAAACTGAGCAAAACTTTCTACCCAGAAGCACCACTGGCTAATAGTATGAAAAACAGTTATCACCAGCTTATCTGCATATAGATATTTCACAGAAGCTATTCTTAAACCCAGTATTAAGTAGAACACATCAAGATAATGTATTCTCTTATCCTTTGGTTAAACTAAATATGAACAAATCACTCTTTCTGACATAAAAGTGTCCAAAAAGAGTAATTCAGGAATAACTGTCCTCAAAAGCTCTTCATGAAGTCATGATAGAATACAGGAATAAACTCTCAACCAAAGATCAGACTCTTCTCATATACTGAATAGCCCTGCAATACTTGGACCTGGTAATTTTTTTTTAGTAGTAAAGAAAAAGCACAGACAAACAACTGTACTCACACATGTTCATGGTATCTAATTTTTAAACAGATGGCCAGCATTGTGCACCAGCGTATCAAAAAGCATGAACGAGCCCTAAATGTTTAAGTATATTATATCACAAGTAATTCCATTTCACTCAAGTACTGTACTTACACATCTGCAACAGCTCCATGGAAAAATAGCTTTTTTAACATGAATGCTTTCTTTAAAAAAACTCTGCCATGTTGGATCTTTGTATTATGCCTCTCTAGTTACCCAAGGTAAAAGAAAGCAAGTTAACCACAAAATAATCATCTGCTCTCCTGATTCAGTGATGGTTTTATACTCTTTCAAAGAGACAATAATTATAACCAGGCTTTTTGTTGCCAAACAAGCAGAAGACTAATTTTGATTTTTCTTCTGGAACCATCTTCCAGGACCTCCTAGAGCAGCTCTGCCTACACCTGGAGTGGCAGGACACCAGCATGTGGCTGCCTCTCCCCACAGACACTCAACTTGTATTAGTTTTGTTGAAGCTAGCCACTCCTGCCAGACTTTGCTATACGAGCCACTTCTTCAGTGAGGGCAAGACAGCCACTGGGGAGGCCATCCTGGAGTTGTGCAGTGCCTTCCACTACATGTTGAAGCACATGGTGCACTGTGTTCATGATCCCCCGGAGGTGGTGGCAGGGTTTCACACCCTGGGATTCCCCCAGTGAATCAGGGCCCTGGAGGGGACCCAAATCTCCATCATCTGCACACTCCATCTGACTTCCACTCCTACAGCCAGAGAGTCTTTTATTCCACTGTGTTCCAGACCATTGTTGTCCATCATGGTACCAAGTCCACTGTTGCAGCCTGTGTGTTGCATAACGTCTATGAAGCCCAAGTGGAGCTCCTCTGTGAGCCCTGGGCAGAGGAGGTAAAGCAGTCAGAGGATGGAAGCAACAGCTGTGGTGGCAGTGAGAGCAGCAGGCCCCTCCTGCTGAGGTCCTGAGGGAGCAAGGCACAATCATGGCAAGGGCAATGCAGGCCACAGAGAAGGACTGCTGAGAGCTGTGCACTGTTCTGGCCCTGGGGGTCACCTTTGTGTTGCCCACTGCCCTGCTGCCAATCCTATCCTTGCCTTCCCCCTAGCATCCACATACTACCCAGCAGCAGGTCCAGTGCTACCTCCACAAGCCAGGAGCCCCTGCCTTAGGTCCATCTCCAGCCAGCCTCTCTGCCTATGCCCAGCACCAGTGCTCATCTTAGCTGCATGCAGGTGCAGAGCTGGAGCTGCCTGCTGTGGGTCCAGAACCATGTAATATCCCTGATGGCTTTGACCACCAGCTGCCAGATGGGGAAGAACCCGTGACATGGGAACAACAGCCACTGTTGTCCCTGAGCAAGCCAGATTCACTGTAGCATGCAACCCACAAGAGTAGCATTCTGGCTACCTGTCCCCAGGCTCCACCTTAGATGCCTTTGCCGCATTGCCACCCACCCCAGGAACCACCTCTCCCCCTACTACTACCTCATTTTGTTTGGCTTTAAAATGAATAGCATTATTATAATTATGTCATCAAGAAGCTGTAATGTTACCATGCTTTGAAATATAACAACACCTGAAATTCAGCCTGGTGAGGTTAGGGATGCACATTTTCCTACAACTGTATTTACGCAAATTTAGCTAAAATCACACATACAATCCACAGAAGCGTGCTACAAGTATAGCCATTAAATTATTTGGCAGTTGTCTTAAACAGGCATGTTCTAGCTTAGTGCTGCACATGTTGACCAGGATTCTCCCTTCTAGTTGCAAGGCACTTGTGGTAGTGTAACTGTCCCTCATGGGCTATCAACACTTCTCTCACTTGCAGGTCAAAGGTACATGACCATAATGCGAAAGGGTAAAGAGTGCAGAGGAGGAGTGCAGAAGGAGCAATGAAAAGTTGTGTGTGTGATCAGTATAGGAAAGAATAGAGACAGTGAAGTGTTCAGGAAGAAAAAGGATCTATAAAGAACCAACTCCATTCTAGAATTCAGAACAAAATCCATAATTTCTGAGGCCCTGACAGACACTGGAGGTATGATGGCATCCGATTTGGGATCCCAACAATAGTACCCGCATGTGCATGGCAGGAGGTGCACTTGTAGGACCCTTCTTCAGATCCCATTGTGCCATTAGGAGCCCAATCCCAGCCTCCCCCTGCACTGTCAAGTAGAAAACCTGCTCCCAGCCAGGAGACCACGCCATGCACGTTCACATCTGGCAGCCCTGCCAGCTGAACCAACTTCCCAGCCAGGGGCATGTACCATGTGGCTCCCCCTGCACTGAGAATATAGAGCAATAGGTTTTGAGGCAGGATCCCACAATTATGCTTTTTACCATGTATATGTGGCATGAAAGGAAGCACAATTATTGGAATTCTACATCAGATCTCACCACAAATTTACTTGAAGGTCGGTCAGGGGGCTAATTGGATGCTCACATACTATCTTCAGCACAGACCCTAATCTTACTGGAAATACAAGGAATAACTTGTCTACATTTCAAAACAGCCTGCATTCTCACTAAGAATGCTTTATTTATTAAAGAAATCAAAAGATGTTTATGAAATTGAAACAAGAAACTTCAGGAAGAATAAGATGCTTAAAAAAATCTGAATGGCATTCTGGGCAACTAGAATCTATTCTCATCTCTGCAACAGAGTTCCTACATGATGCTAGGCAAAGTCAATTAAATACAGATTATTCACAATTGAACCCTGTGGCCAGGTATAGAAACTACACTTTTACCAATACAAATGATTGTAAACCAGTTTATACCTGTAACAAAACAGAAGTTCAACACAGGAAAGAAATCTATACCTGTAACAGAACAGAAGTTTGACAGATACAGAGTGGTTCAGAAATGGTGGAACCCAGTCTAAGATTTGTTCCCCCATCCCCTCACTAAATGGCGAACATGTACTCTCTTCACTACTTACCTAGGCTACACCACTTACTGAAGATCCCATAGCTTAGATCAGTTCTTCCTCAGGCTTTTTTAGTGTCTAAACCAAGCCTATTTGTGTATTCTTTATTGAAGGATACCGAAAATGAGCTGCATCAAGTTCATTGGCAGGTGTGTTATACAGCAAAAAATGCAAATGTTGTCAATGGGTGCTGTGTATTGAACTTAAACAGTATCACAAAAATGTGAAGTGCTTTGAAAGATGAGACTCGCAGTTTCTCAGGGTACAAACCCAAATTACTCCATGCCTTTTATAACTGGTTTTCATTCTATATCTGAATTTCAGTCTGTAAATCTAGACAGAGCAATGTTAAGAGCAATGTTGTGAAGGCAATATCATTAAATATTGTGAACCACTCATTTGCAATGGTGATAAGTGCTATAGAAATGTGATGTGGCAACATTAATAATTCTGTATGGAAGTAAGAGTTGGGATGCTGCACAGTAAATACAGCATGCAACACCATATTGAATGATGAACATATGATGAATAATTTATCAGTTACCCATGCAGTGAATACCATCCATCCTGTGCATTGAATGTAGCTGGGGTTCTATAAGAAAAATAGTATAGTCTCATGGTAGTATTGAAGTGATGTTGTAGTCGTGATCCAAGAAATATGCAAAAGGCAAATTTGGGTGCTAACTTTTAATGGACCAATTATGTAGTTGGAATAGACATAGACAAGCTTTCAAAAAAATGCATTGTATTCAAAAGCTTCTCTAAGGCCATAGACAGGTATTGCCTTTATGTTAGGAGAAAACCTTTTCTCCCAGCACAAAAAGAATATACAGCCATTCAAAGTATTTCTTTCAGACGAGAACTGACTCTTCCATAAGACAGTTCTCCAACTTCCAACATGGACGTTATCTTCCCTTGAATGACTGTACGCTTCTTTCAGGTGCTGAGGATACCCACTATTCCCCAATTGCCTGCTCTCCCTACTTCCCTCCAAGGGAGAGGCAGGAAGGGAGAGCAATGACTCCCTGATAGCCTGCCCAGGTACAAGTTGTTTGGGGGTCTCTGTGACAATCCTGCTGTGTGCACCAATGTTCCTCCCTCCACTCCCCCTCAAGCCAATGAACAGACATGATTGGGCATTTTCCAAGGCATCTACCTCTTGTCCCAGTTCAGATCGGGAACCAGACTATGCATAAGAAGGGGCATTTACCACATCTGGACCAGTGAGGGCATTACCTACAGCTGTGCTGCCTCTACCTCCCACCTGCTGCAGGTGAATGATTCCTCTGCCCATCATACCAACAAACTGGCTGATCAGATGAGCACAGGAGCCATTCTCCCTTGGCTGGAAGCATCCTGGGACTCAAAGGGGGCTCTCCAGTCTTGGGCGCATTGTCTTCCTGTCCTATGCAGTCCTCTTGGTTAACCTGGAGTGCTCAGAGTAGAGGTTAACCTGCAGTGGGAACCCTCTCAGGGCTCTGGCAGAGAGTTCCCACTGTGGGAGCATCTCTCTCCTCTCCTGCCAATCAGCTGATTGATGGGACTGGGGACATCATCCTGAGGTAAGGAAGGGCAAGGAAAGCAGTTCTTTTTTACCCATCTTAATGCTAGATAGCTAAGGGCTGCCTGTGGCAGCTGCTTCTTTTCTGCAGCTGCCAACTGCCTATTAACAACCTGCCCCCTTCCTTAGAACAGCAGCAGACAGGCTAGCAATAAATGGGCTACCTTAAGGGTAGGAGTGCTCCAAGGAACAGTCCTCTAGTGCTCCCTGGCTGGAGAGCTTGCCTGGGCAGCTTTCCAGTCATGGGGCTGAAATATACATATACTCCAACTCCCAAATTTGTTTTGTAGTGTTTAAAATTCACAGAAATTCTTTGAAATTCTTTGTACTAGAAATGAATCCCTGTGCATGGCCTGTGTCTATTCCAGCCATGCAGTTGGTCCAATAAAAGATACCATCAACAAAAAGTCATTGCCTCTTGTATATGCAACATCTCAACAGGAAGCCAAATTAAAGTACCATGGCCAGCTTAATTCTGGCATTTCCTTGAATTTTGAGTGCTTGTCTTTGAAACGTAAAGGTTCTCTTGTTGTAGGTTTTGCATGTAAATTTATGTGAGTTTTTGAAGTCTTTGGTCTAATACTAAAGAACAGCCCAGACAGCACATAGATAGTTTAGATTAATATACATATTTTTATCATACTTATACTGCATTCTCTGTTATACACCAGAGAGAGAAAATTGCCTAGAACTGAACTCAGGCTAAAAGGAAAAATTATGCATTAAGGATTGTACTTACAATCATACACTTTTCAGTCAGTAAATGACCTTTAAGTGTTTTTTCCTTGAGAGACAAATTTAACCTGGCATAATCGTGTCTTGAATAAAAACCTTTAATAGTTGTATTTTCTTTGTGTTGTCTGTATCCCCATTGGGCCTAGAAATAGAGTTTGTATAAAGACCATACAGAAGTCCTGCCACTGTTATTTATGGGCTATAAATTGATCTTGATTTGATGTGAAAAACCCTTGGTGAAAAGGCACTAAGGACATCTGTGGCCATTTTAAATATCTGTGGATATTTCCATATAACCTTGACTAACCTTGACCCTTGAGTGGTACGAAGTCAGAATTTTGGACAAGTGCCTACTTCTTTTGTCTGCCATAAAACTATATCTTTTAAGTTTATGTATTGCCTTCATTCTACAGTCCAGAAGCCCTTTTCTGAGTATGAATCAAAAACAGTAGATGGCCCATAAAGTTTACTGACAGGGTTAGTATTATACAGTATTCACACAGATTTTATTTCAGGATCTGATGGAGACAAATATATAAACTAGCAAAAATTCAATTTGGAGAGGTTTTTACTCAGAACACAGTTTATGTTACGTTAGATTTTTCACACCTAGGAAAAAATACACATTAGAGGTCATTTGCTGACTGAGGTATATTTAATTTTAAGGGCATGCATTCATTCCAAAGCTCATTCTATGGTTTATTTCATTTCCAGGAAATTGTATATTTTTACATCAAACACAAAATATATGGGGGAAAACAAATCAGAAACAAAACACGCATTTTTCAGAATTTTATGTATGTAAATAAAGCATTGCCTGATTTATTTTCTTGTTGACAAGTGCCTCCATGAGATTAATATATGGTTTCTTTTGTAGTTTTCAGTACAACTTCTCTGTTTGTTTCAGTTCCTCTTAAATTTTATAATTTCCAGTTTGGTTATTACCATGATAAGCTAATATTAAGTTAGTGGCTAGAACTGAAGCATTGAGGCCAGTGCTACATTGTGCTAAGTAGCATATAAAACACAGTGCACAAGGATCCCTGCTACAAAATAATTTTACAATATACACATACAAGACAGACAAAGGTGGTTGGGGGGGGAGCATAGCAGAAACAGGTGAAATGAATTGTCCAAAGTCACACAGCAAGTCTGGCAGCAGCAGTCTGGCTAAAACCCGAATCTCTTGACTATCAATCCAACGATATCAACTAGACAATTCTGTTTCCCAACAGATGTTTTGGTTTTGTTTGCTGTAAGCTACTTTGTACTTATCATAGTGGAACTATGTTGTTTTTTTAAAAGAAGTTCATGGTCAGCTTTTGTGAATCATTCTCCCTTAAGCCATCTCTTCTCCTTCCTAACTTCTTTTCATATTATACTGTTTACTCTCTCTTCATTTTTTATTTTATAAATCAATTTCCATTTCTAGATTCTGTTGCCTGTCTTTATTTAAATAAATCAATACCATTTTCAGAAGCACTGTAGTTACATAGGAACCTAAAGCTTACTAACTTTTTTCAATGTAATATAAAGATATTTCTATTTCTTTCTTTGAATATTACTCATTTTGAAGGCAAACTGGAAATATACATCCTTATGGTATATGTAATATCATATGTGGTTAACTAGCTCAAAATTTGTTGTCACTAATCAGCCAATGTTAATTTGCTCTAACTTTGTAATGTGTTTTATAGGTTAGCTATTTTATTAGTGGAGTTGTCCAGTAATACTCTTTTAAAAGCTGAAAACTGATCTATTTACTTGGAAATTTCCATTACAAAATTGTTCTTTTGTTTTGTTTTTTTATTATGGACCCAAATAAAAAGATGTTTAACTTCAGTTTGTTGGGCCTACGGCATTAAACAACGTCCTTCTGAGGTAATACAGTAGCTGAGAAGAGTTATAGTTTCTATGTCATGTTCTACTCTAGGAGCTACGTTTCATCTTTCCATGAACCAGTCTCCCCTCTGGTTGAGCCACCAAAGAGCATGTTCTGGACATGACAAATGTTGGGTAAACATATCTTAGTTATGAAGCCCAGATCACAAGAGTTGATTGAAGACATTAGGCACCATGGTTTTCTGAAACACATTTAAGTGTCTAAGAGTTGAACAGAAAGTCAATTTTCAGAACAAATCATAGCATTTTTAAGGTGAAAATGCTACTCTCTCACAAGCATCAGTTTTTATGGGTATGTTTTCATGATTCCCTTATTGCTACTCAGTTGCATGTTGAAAGCAGCATTCTTTGTCTCTCTCAATCATTCAGCTGAATTTATCTTGTTTATTTTTCTCCTTTAATTTGCTCTAGTCCAACAAAATTGTGCTATTTTATGGCAGGTCTTCTCTGAACAAAGTTTATTTGAACTATTCCCCATACAAATCTACCATTTCAGTGTTTCTAAAGAACCTATGGTCTCTTGGAACAGTTTTGTCATTTTATTTTATTATGTTGCTGTGCATTTCATGAACCTCCTGGCAGGTGTGAACAGGGAGGCATTGGCATGGTGATTTGAATTCAGTTGTACAGCAGTAATAAATAGTATGTTTCCCTGAAGGCTAACATAGCACCACAAACAGCTATGCAGAGCCAGGGTCTCCCACAACTATCTAGAGCAGGTTGCTTGCCACTCAGGAGCTGGTGTTCAGAATGTTTAATGACTGCCTGCAAAGTTTACTTTGGAGTTCTTTATGGAATCAATATTGTGGCAGGTAGGTAGGTACAATATTATATGCGGGTTTGTGACAACATAATGAGCCTCCTCAACACTTTATGATTATTTTGGAGTTCTGTTGGATGAAGAATGCTGAGCAACTGAAATGCCAACAAAAAAGTCAACAAAGGAAACAATGGACTCCTATACAGGAAATGGGAGGCTGGTCTGACACATTGCAATTACAGCACATTGGAGCAGACTCAATTGAGTCTGCTGCAGCAAGGTAATTACTGCACTTCCGCAGATTTCAGTGTCATGCATATCAGTGTCCCCATGCTGAAAAATGGTGGAAGGGTCCTTTAAAGCTCGTTCAAAGTGTGCCAACACCATTTTTCAGTGTGGGGATACTGATACACGTGATGCTCCAGGCACTTTTAATTAGCTTGACACATCTATAAATGCCCAATATGATCAAAAAGAAGCTGCGACTGTTCCTTGATCTGCTATAATTTGGTCACCTTCTACCACCTTTCCCTTGGGTGCTGAAAACTGCCCCAGAATACTAACGGGCTAGCACTGGAAGCTGTACTTTGAATATTGTTTTAAGAAAGGTTCACCAAGGCACTTTCCATAAATAGGGCTTTTTTTTTTAATGGTCATTTCCTTAGGCTGGCCAGAAACATGTAAGTAGAACCAAGTTGAGATGACTAGACATAAGAATGTAGGCACAAAATAATTTATTTAAAGCTGGAGGTGGGTATGAAACTATAAAAGCCTTTTTCTTCTAGTGATTTCAGTACTGATAAGGATTCAAAACATAAATGCCTGCCAAGACATTAAAGGCAGACTGCCTATATTTACTTAGTGCTTGTGATAATGGAGGAAAGTTTTCAGAAAAAAGCTGCATTGCAATGTGTATAGTTCTTCATGGTAGCCCAAGATGACCACACAGAACTTCATGAAAGAGGGACAGGAAGGAACTAGGGAAGAGGGACAGAAAGAGGATGCAAAGAAATATGCTAAACAGTTGTGGCAGTAGATTCCAGTTGGAATCTATTTGCAATCCTATATTTCAATACCTGCTATCTCTACACTACAATTATGGCTCCTGGCAAGTTGGAGTAGTACTAGAAGATGCATCAACTGATGCAGCTGATTCAAAATAGCATATGGAAGTGGCATGCAACAAATAAATAACAATTTCAAACTACAAGGTAATGGTGAACCTTGAGTAGTATTCTCTGACCTAGCTACTTTTCATCATTATTAATAGTCCATGAGTATATCAGAGTTGGATTTTCACACCCAAACCTCAGTTCTGAAAAAAAATGTCAGGTGTGGATGGCAGCTACTGTCAGGATGACTTGATTTGATTTCTAGCAGAAGTTCTAGGCTCACCAAGAGGAGACTGTCCAAAAAAAGGAAGAAAACCTTATCAAAAAAGAAGTGTAGGACTTGATAAAAGGAAGTTTTGAACTACCTTTGAACGATTTATGACAACAGAGCCACCCAGGGAAAAAGGACTGAATAGAGGTAGTTCAACACTACTGATGACGGTTGAAGGGTTCTGATAACATAACAAAAGATGGCAGAAGACAAAAAGTTCAAGCAACAAAAGTAGTTGTTGTTGGATAGAATAGATCAGTTCCTCCCCTGAGATGAGTATGATTCCTCCTGAGACTAAGTCATAAGCTAATAAGTATGACCATTCAGAAAGTGTTACTGCTTTTCTGCATATTTGCAAAAAATATGGATTGTGTTAAATGCAAACATTTTTCTTCTTTAATCACCACCTACTCAGAAACATTACTTCTAACTAGTGCCCCTCTACATGTGCAAGTAAAGGGATGATGGGATTTAATGCATGATCCACACAATCACGCCTCCTGCCATGACATGTGCATGGCAAAAGGTATAATTGTTGGGTCATGAATCAGATTCCATCAACCCCTATTACTACTGCAGGAGGAGCTCGATCTGAGCCTCCCCCTGCACTGGGAAGAAGCAAGTTCACATGGCTGAGAAACTTCTCTTCTGATGGGGCTCACAGCTATAGGGGTCTCCTAGCCACAAGGGTGAACATTACCCAGCCAGATATTTACAGCTCCCAGAATATCTGGAGGTTAAGAGTATGAACTTTGGGCATGGAGGAGGTTCTTGGTCCTGGGGCACAACCTGAAACTACACCCTGCTGGTATTGGATGGTATAGTGGGGCTGCCTATGGTGTGGAAGTCTCCAGGAAATGTTACACCTGTGCCTCCTCAGTGAAAGATGAGGATGGGGTGCCATATAGCCTCATTCCCCATGATCTGGTGGGTAACCCTGAAGAGGGGACAGGGTAGAGGCCCAGGAGGTATCACACCCAGGAGCCCCATTGAGGGGCAGAGTAGTGGCCCCAGTGAGGAGGGAGCAGCGAGCCCAATGAGGGTGGAACAGTGGGTCCAGGAGGAGTCCAAAGAAACTATATGGTTCATAAGCTCAGGGAAAGTGGGGACCATGTTTGGAGGGGCCTGAGAAGGTGGAATCATATGGGAGAGAGGGCTAGCCACTCAAGAACCTACCCAGAGAACCTCAACTGGCCTGTGCTGGGGCCAGGACCATAAGAGTCAAAAGGCAAGAGCACCCACTGTGAGGGATGGCCAGAGCCAGGGGCCTGGAGTTATGACTGGCTGAAAGGCAAGGCCAGGGACTATGAGGCCAAAGGTTGGGGGGTCACTGCTGAGAGGGAAAGGGGTCTAGGAGGGCTTGCAGCCCTAGATGATGGTGGAGGTTAGGCCACTTGAGTAAGAGGGATCCAGGTTGGGGTCTGAACATCAGATGGGAATATAGCGAGGCTTCATGTGAGGCTGGAGCCATATAGTGATGCCATCTGAGAGGCATGGGGCATGCTGTAGGAAAGGTCCAGAGTCGTGTATTATGCAGTTTGCATCAGGGCATTAAATGGGCAGCCTCCTGCCTAGGAATGTTTCAGTAGCATCAAAGGCATGGCAGATGAGTTAGGTGGGCCAACTGCCCTAGACAGGTGAGCAGACCAATGATTGAAACAGTGGCAAGATGGCCCTCTGTCACAGGAGATAACCCGAAATTTAGTTTTAGTTTTAAATTTCACAATGGTCATTTTCATAAAATAGAATAGCTCCCTTTATGTAGTGATATAAGGAGAATGATATTAAAAATTAAAACTGAAAGCAAAATAAAAATTGAGAATATAATAGAACAAACAATTAAGCAGAACAAAAAAATAAAAATCAAACAGAACAAAAAATACTATTTTTTTTGGAAAAGAAATAGCTTTAACATTAACTTGACATACAAATACTTTATATTTTATAAGCTATAATATTAGGAACAAAAGCACTAATACACTGATAACTTTGTGATGGGATTTCTCTCAGTATCTAAAATGGACCAACAATATAATAGATAACAAAAGTATAGTGCTTTTGAAATACTGGTATGGGAACATCTTCACTTTGGCATTTTCCTGAATTTGGATAGCTAATTTCTTTAAAGTTAAGGGTTTTTTGCATGCAATTCCCCTGACTTTTAAAGAGAAGCAAGTATGTGTCTAAAGTAAATGGGGAAGAAAAATCCAGAGGTAGTAAAGTCAGTGGAGTTTATGAGTTTCTAGATCCAGAGAGATTTGGCTGTCAGGACAAGGATAAAGTTTAAGATAAGACCTTTTAAAAATAAATTTAAGTGAAGAAAGAATCAATGCAACTATATTGGACAGATGGCTTACAAAAACAGAAAACTCAATCTAAAAATGACTCATAACAGGTATTTGAACACTAGGCTTCCCTTTCATTTTATACACTAAGAAGCACAGTTGGATGAAGAAATTATCCTCATTAACAAACTTTTTCTCTTTAAAGTTATTTTCTTGGTAATATCACCATGACTTCCGTATGGTGTTCAAAAACTTACTTAATACTTGTATTATTTTAACTTTTGTCTTTGCTGCTACTTTAGAAAGACCCTCCTGACCTTGAGCTGACTTTATACTTCCTTAACATATATTTTGTGTGTGGGAGAAAAAAAACCTATATGAAAAGTACTTCTTGTCTGTGACCTCAGAAATGTTCTCCTACACCTTCCTGAAATTGCTAAATTAAAAAGGAAAAAAAAATCACAATCTTAAACTATGAAACTATAAGTCATTTAATCTTTCTTTTAAAAAGACAGTCTAAGTTCCTAGTTTTGGCTTTATTTTACCTAACCCTAGCAATTCCAATTAGAATACCAAGGGCTAAATACTATATGTAGAAAAATGAAACCCAATGCCAAAATGCACACACATTTTGTGATTCGATTTCACCCTTTGGCAACATAGAATGACCCTGGATGCTGGAAGGAAGGGGTCTCTCTCATGTGTTAGCCCAAGAATCTAGTGGTCAGGGCAATCATTCAAAGAGCAGGAGACCAAGGTTTTAAACCCCTCCAGAGGTTTTGACTTGCATCTGTTTGTTTTTTTTTCCCAGCATGCTGATTTCACCACAAAGACACAGGTTTGACATTTACAAGTTCCCTCTTCATTCCTCCACTGAGCCAAGAAGAAGAGAAAAAACTATGGCTCAGTAAGATGTAGGCTACTCTGGGTGATCATTGATTCTAGCCTAGACCACTGCCCCCAACTTCCAGGCTACGCTCCTTCCAACTTATCCAATGAATAGTTAATGGAAGGTGCAGTGGCTCAGTTCTTAAAATGCCATATTGGAAACTAGGGAAATATCAAAAAGGTATAACGTTCAAATCTCCTATGTCTGAGGCGGAACTTTGAACCTGGGTCTCCCCCTCTGCCATTAAATATCTTAAATTAGTAAACAATTTGGCTTAAATATAGACAGGTCCTTGCCATCATTTCACACCCAGTAGTCTTAGGTTTTCGCCCAAGTACAATTTCAGGGTTCAAACATGTACCTGGGTAAGCACAGTGTCACATATCTGCTTAGCCAGAACACAACCCTGCTGTGTCTGCTCAGTAGCCATGTGAACACTTGCATACTCATATTGAACTCAGAATAGAGCAACGTATAGAATAGGTGAGAGGCATATGTGTATGACACTTTAAAAAGTGGCCTAATTGATTTTGCATCATTTTATCAGTGTCAGTGTTTGCATACTTCAGCAGCGCATTGCTCATTCATTCCAGCTGCTGTAGGAAATTCAGTGGCATAATGTGCCATAAATGACTTGGGGCACAACAAACTAAAACTCCTCCTCCAAGATACAGTTTGCTGCCCCTACAGCTGTGGGGTGAAGCAGTAGGCTAGGTGCAGCTCCACAGGAAGCCCTGCAGGCAGCCTGACAGCAGCCAGGCAAAGCAACTCCACCCAAGAAAAGCGGTGAGCCTAATCTTTCTTTCCCCAACCCCTCCTGAGGGCCTGCCTGGTAGGATGAGCTGTGCAGAGGTCTGGTGCTTCTCTTTCATGGTTGTTATGCCCCCCAGGATCACCCGAGACAGATGCTGCCTGGAAGGGGAGCACAATTGCCACAGAGGGAAGCATCGGCCCTCCCCCTCCCACCTCCCACAGCCCAGGTACTGCTCCACCCACCTGCAGCTTGCCCTCTGCTTCCCACTGGAGAGGCAGGTAAGTCAGAGTGTATGCACAATATGGGGGTTTAAATCAGCCCTAAAATGAAGTGGTGTTTCAAATTTAGGGGCTTGTTTCATTTACACACACCATAGAACTGTAAATTGCCATGTGGGCCAAAAATCAGAGCTTATACAGTTGGGTAACAGGAACATAAAGTAAAATGGGATCTAGCCATTAGAGTTCAATTTTTTTTTTTTTAAATCTGGAAATTTTTAACATTTATTCACACAGTGCTGACTGGATTATTTGGAAGACCACTGACAATAGGCACAAAAACTGAAGAAGCTAAGGACTGTGAGGAGGTCAGCAACTGAAACAGGTGAAGCTAGAATGAAAGTGAGAACTCAAACTTTACAGAACTTTGCAACAGTGAATATACAATGACTACTGTAGTATACACAACTAGACTGTACTAGCATACTTGATTATGCACTGGTCACTCACTAGTCAGATTGCGACCCAGTTTATCTGAAGGCAAAGGATTAGAGACAAAAATAATAAAATGCTTAGTGTCCACTACAATGCTTATGGGTCCTTTACAGGACCTTCACCTGATCTAGGAGGTGCATAGCCCCACTAGGGGTAACACCTTGCTGGACCTGGCCACTGGGGATGACCAGGTGAGGGAACTGCAGGTCCTTGACTACCTGTGAAATAGCGATCATCACCTGCTGGAATTCACTATCCTACACAGGTGTCAAGAGCTTATAGCAAGACTAAAGCCCTTGACTTCAGAAGGGCCGACTTCAATGAGCTTGGTGGGGGAGGCACTGGGGGCCCAGAAGGTACAGGAGATGGGAGTCCATGTGGGATGGTTGTACCTTAAGGATGACAGTCCCTGAGAGAAGCAAGGGACTAAGAGTGCTCAGAAATCCCCTATGGCTTTAGAAGGGCATTCAGCAATGCCTGAGGACTAAAAGGGTAGCATACAACTAGTGGAAGGGAGAGGCTATCACCAAGAAGGAATACTCCTCCTCAACCTGTGAGTCTAGGAGGGCTATTAGGAAGGCCAAGGCAGAGATGAAACTCAGGCTAACATCCAGGATTAAGGACAACAAAAGGTCCTTTTTCAAATACATTGCGAGAAAGAAGAGGGCACCAGGCAATGCAGGACCCCTGCAAGACTCAAATGGTAACCTTGTGGCTACACCAGATGAGAAAGTCAATATTTTGAACAGTTTCTTTGCCTCTGTTTTTTTGAACAGGGACCAGGACATGTCCCTACCTCTGGTAGGAGGAAATCTTGGGGATAGCTCTGTAAGGCCTTGGGTCAGATTTAGACAGACTACAAAAGTGGGTAGATGAGAATAGAATGGGGTTCAATGTAGACAAATGTAGGGTGCTGCACCTTGGGAGTGAGGTAAACTGTGGCGGGTGGATGACCAACCCTCTGGTACGACCAGGCCAGGGACGAAAGGGACACTGACTCAAGTTAAGGTGGTAAAATAAACTGAGATTTTACTTACAACTTGTGCAGGATGACAGAAAACTCTTAAACAGCAGCTGCTTCTTGTGAGGTACAGTCAGAAGATAACAGAACAACAATGACTGCAAATGCTGATAACAACAGAAAAACTGTTGCACGAGAGCTTGGTATATTTGATACGTTTGGCAGTGAGCGTATAATAGCCAAAGTAGGGGACACGGGCTCCTGGAAAGAGTGATCAGTCCTTTCCATCTGTTTGTGTGGAACCCCGAGTCACTGCACTCTGGTGCTCTGCCCCTTTTATAAATTCCTGTGCCAATCAGAATATGCTGCTGATGTTCAGTTAGGAGAGTGTGACTGCCAGCCATGCAGCCACACGCCTCGTGCAACTTCTGATTCGCTGAGGTCGTCTGATCACGCACCTGTCAGCCCTGTGATCATGAGTTCTTCACACACCGAACACAACTTGCTCTCGTGCTTCACATTGGTCTGGCGTTTGGTCACCTTTTCACTCAGACAGGGAGAAGGAATCCACAGCATACATACAGGCTGGGGAGTTCCCTTCTTGAAAGCACAGAGGCAGAAAGGGATCTCGGAATCATTATTGACCCCAAGGTGAACATGAGCCGCCAATGCCAGACCACAGCCAACGAGGCCAGCCACACCTTGTCATGCATTCTGTCTGTGCATAACAGTTAAGAGATGCCTCGGCACAGCTGGGTTGAGCACATTGCGAACACAGATGCAGGGAGTTTCCCCTGTAGTGCAGGAAAAGTTTAGATGCAAGGTCAGAGCCCGCCAAAACCTTGCAGCTGCACCAGCGAGGACATGCTTGCAATTGGCTTACATTAAATTATGCATATGTGTCAGTCAGCAATTGGCCCGCTGACCAACTAAGAGGCTTGGGCGATGCCCGCCCAAACTGGAGGAGAGCTGGGACATGCATGAGGAGAGATCCGCACGCGTTTCCGAGCCACAAAGGAGGCCTGATCAACAAACAACAACTCCCCGCCAGATTCATCTGATGCCCCGTACCCTGCGTGAGTGTGAGCTTGAGTGTGCCTGAGTTCCTGTTTGAGTTTTGTAACTTCAAGGAATGTGCCTACAGCCTAAGGACTGTAAGCAATGGGGTTTTTTTGCTTCCAACAACCTGCGAGTCTAGCTCTCTAATTCCACACTCCACCAATGGCTCCATTCCACCAGTGTTTCTCAGCCCCCACATGGTGTCATGAACAGGATTATCAGTACTCTGGGAAGATGCAATGGAGCTGGAATTAGTTGAGGGTTGTCCCTGGCATGGTGGAAAACGCCATGTGCTAGACGCTGCAGAATTGGAAGCGCACATCGCTTACCATCAAGCGGGTGGAACGGGTGGAAGAGTTGTGAGCAGTTGCCTTTCGCTCAAGGGAGAAGGGGACCCTGAAAAAGACTGGGAAGTGAGCCTCCACCCGAGAGCCTTCGGATGTGTAATGGGGAATGAGCGGGTTTGGTTTAAACCCCGGGAGCAAGGGGGCAGTGAGTCCTCAGCCGAGCAGGAGCCGAGCGAGGAAGATGAGGCTCTCAGTCGGGAGTTCGCTCGCTGTATGGGCTGTGTGTGGGAGAGCAAAGGACCAGTGCTGATAGATTTAGACAGGCTGTTTCCATATCCTGTCCATGTACTCCTTTGAATCTGTCTGGATTTCTTGAAATATAGAACCGAAACTGGATACAGTAGAAAGCGAATCACAGTAATTTTCACTAGAATTGGGCTTCCAAACCACACATTCTTTAGAAGTAATGGTTTGTGTACATCTAAACTTAGATATCAAAGAGTCTGATTTTTATCAAAGTCAATGTTATGTACTTAATGTTACATGTAAATGTGTGTGCATATTCCTGTCAGTCAGAGGGGTTACTTCACATGTATTTGTCTTTTGTTGCTGCCTGCAGTTATACTTGAAAAGGCATTCTGTCAAGGCCTTTTCAGTTAGTATGAACAAGGCATTGCATTTGTCCTGGGAAAAACCCTTTTACCTAGAGGCAGAGTGCAACTGTTCAGACATCCATGTCCATTGTCCTTGGATAATAGTTCATGGGATATGAAGTACTAACAGTTTGTACCAGGACATCACAGAGTGCATCTGAATAGGTATTCTGGGATTGCATCACGGAATCAATGGCAGAAATATGGCAGTGCATCAGGCATTCATTAAACCTTGACTAGCAGAACAGTGTGTACACGACAATCCCAGGATGTTTCTGTTCAAGAACAAGCATAGGTAAAACCTGTCCATGGAAAAATGTAACATCTGTTCCTAACCTGAAAGTGCTTGACCCTGTTGATCCTTGTCTGACCTCAATGGGACAAATGAATCTCTGCAACACAGAGAAGTCAAGTTCTTTGTATAATCAGCCCAATTTGATGCATTTAATTTGGGCATTTAAAACTGAGGCATCGTACACCAGTAGTCATTCTGGATCATCTTGGACATTACTAGGGTAACCATGCATCACAGTTTGACCAGAACAGTCCTAGATATTGTAGGCCATCCCAGTGTCCTGGTGAGTTGGTTAAAATTCACACGAAAGTCCCAGAATTGCTGGGGTGTGGGGTCCAGTCCAATATGGATGCAGAGTGGCAGGGTGCACAAGGCAGGTAGATACCACTGTTGCTGCCCACACAGTCCCAGCCCGGCTCCTCCTGAGCAGCAGCTGGGCACCATTTCTCCTGCCTGGGGTGAGATGGGACATAGTGCTTTTGTTAGGCTGCTTGTGTGTGCGCACATGTGTGCAGGGGATTCCCCTGCCTCCCCCCCCCCCACTAGCCACAGCACCCTGGGGAACTGCCCACATTGCCTACCCCTAAGGTCAGTACTGTGCAACAATTTATCCTAACAAATTATTTTCTCAGTGCTGAGAGAGAGTCCCAACACTGTCAGAAAAAAACTGTAAAAAGAATTTGACAGGGTGAACGAGTCTGCTGCACAGGGCTGGCCTTTGGGGAAGGTCATATAGGCAACAGTCCTGGATGCTATGCTCAGGGGAATGACACACACAAACAGCTCAAGCTCACAGAAATGCTCTTCCCCCACTCTGCCCCAGCCAATCCCTGTCCCATGCAGGAGGAGCAGTGCCTGGTCCAACCTCTCCCCACCTCCAGCTGCTGCTCAGAAACTGGGCTGGGCATGTGCAGGTGGGGTAGCACTTGCTCCACCAGTATCTGCCTGTCTGGTACACCATGCCACTCTGCTTCCCCACCAGACTGCACCCCATGCCCTTGCCTGCCTGCCTCTGACTCTGTAGCAGTGTCACTGACCCAGGGATGACAGCGTCCCAGGTTTCCTTAAAACATGGGATGACCATAATATGGTCATCCTAGTCATCAGTAATGTAAAGTCTCAGTATCAGGTCTTTACATGGACCTGTACATATCTACAAAGTGTATTTTATAAGTTTGCAATTGAGTTCTGATTTTCATTCACGCAATTGATCCAAGTAAATGTTTTAGTATTTCCATCCATGTAACAACTGTTAGACATGTCTAATATCAACAGAGCTACCATGATTTTAAAACAGTTTTGAAAAAAGAAAGGGCAGAGAAAAAGGGGGGACCCTAAAAATTCAAAGTGTAAAAAATTCTAATTCAAGACTTATTCTAAAAAAGGTGTTGAAAAAAATCAAGCAATGGTCCAGTTTAAGTACATAAGCTTTTAGAAATAATTTCAATATTTTTCACTGCCTCCTTCCCTTCCTGCCCCACTTCATTTTTAACTAATTTGAATTTTAAGTTCCCCATGACCAAAAGAAAACTAAAGATTGAGTTCCTTTTTACAATCACAGAGAAGTGCAAATCAAGAAAGTTCGTATTACTGGGATTCCCACATAGCAGCATATTGGTTTACAGATAAGAACAAACACAAACTATTTAACAGAATCCTAGATTGGAAGGGACCTTAGTATGTCATCTAGCCCAACTGCTCAAGGCAGGATCATTCGTGACTAAACCATCCCACCAGGTATTTGTCTGACCTTCTTTTAAAAGTGAAGGTCAACTTCAACTTCAAGAGGGACAGATTCCACAGCCTGATCCAATTCTTAATTCACAGGGAGAAATTTTTTTTTTTCTTAATACTCAACCTAAAATTCCCTTACTGAAATTTAAAGCCATTGTTCTTTGTCTTGTTTCCTATGGCCATAGACAATAGTCTATTTCCATTTGCCATATAACTACCCTCCAGGTATTTAAAGACTGTTATCAAAACTTCCCTCAGTCTTTTCTTCTCCAGATAAAAAAAAACATAAAATAAAAAAATCTTAGTTCTTTCTACCAATTCGATATGTCATGTTTCTCAGGCCTCTAACCAATTTTAACACTTTCCCAGCAATTTACACAATCCATACTAATGGTGCACATGTCATCCATACATTCCCACTACATTCTTAGATGAATTGATTTTAACACATTTTTTCAAGGAGGTCGCCGATGGCATGTTATATCGCTACTGCAATTTAAAATAAGCCAAAAAAAAATGACAGAGAAAACACAAAAAGCTTGGTTCCTGTAATCTGGGAAATTTATGCATCACTATACCACCACACAACTGCCTTAAGTAATGCCCACACACATAACAGTATTTCTTTTTGTCTGTAACTTTTCTACATCATGAGGTTATATCAAGATTAATAGAGTTTAACCTGGAAAGTTTCATAAAATGTGCACACATGATTTTCTTTTGAGGTCCCAAACTGAAAACATTTAAAGAATGGACCTTGCCCTGTTTCTCCCCCAGGATCCTATTTATTTCTCTTAGATTATAAGTAAGATAGATGCTCATTTTTTAAACTATGCCTCAAATGAAGTTTGCATTATTGTGTACCCTAGAGACAGAAGGGAAATTTAAAATTTAGTATAAAAAAAAACTTTATCCTCAACTATGAGAAGACTTTAACAGTTTCCCACAGGTGCTTCCAACAGTTGTCCTCCCTTTACCTGCTATTACAAAGAAATGAAGAAAAAGAATATATAGAAACAGCAAAAAATTGATCCTTCACAGCAAACTTTCACCTTTCATACTGAACCCATGAGTATGAAAACCTATACAAAGATCTCTTCAACCTAGTTTGAGAACACATATGACTGTGCAGCCTGAACTATCACAGTTTATTTTTTATTTAAATGCTGCCAAGAGACTCTGTGAGGAACTAAGACCCCATTATGCTAGGCACTATACAATTTTAGAATGAAAGAAGATGATCCAAGTTTCCTCAAATAAGCCAGAGATCTAGTGGGAAATTAAGAGATTATACTGTAAAAGATCCAGCTTCTTTCTCATCAGACATGAGATGCATTGAATTATTCTCCAATGGTCTGATTCTACATCACTGAACTCATTGCAGGTTCTTTTTTTTATCATTAATTGCAATGGAGAAGATCAGGGTTAACCCTAATTGCACTATAGAGAGGAAATAAGAAGTGATAGTCCTCCCGGTTTTAATGGATTTTTTTTTTAAATAACATTTTGTAGCACTTATAGTTCTAATAAAAATTGAATAATGAAGATTCTTAAAATGTGATGGAGGCTAGTGGCATCTAAAGACCATTTTCTTAAACAAAAACACAAATCTGTACCTTAAAGGCAAGGTACAGCAGTGGATAAAGAAAACAACACACACAGTTGAAGACACAGCTGGTAAATGCTTGATCTGCCTGTCTAAGCACCACCATTGTAGTTTTAAAGACCTGTTTGTTATAGAATGAAATTAAATACATCAAAATCGAGGTAAAGGACACACACACCACAGAAATAAGCAAAGCAAAAATTCCCTTCCATTTACTTGCTAGAAAAGCATCAAATCATGTTGTTATATGTTATTGTAAATGCAGAATAATCTAAGAGAAAAGGCAAGAATTAGGGCAAGTTATAAAGAAAGAAACAAGGATAGAAACAACATTCTCACCTGTCATGTGCAGTCATTAAGCATTGACAAGGTTTTATCAGTCTGTCTAGAAGCTGAAAGATACAATGACAGACAATGCAGAAAATCCACAGTCCAATACCTGGAAATGTCTGCCTTAAAAGTACCACAACAACCCTTAATTCTGTGCAGCACTGCTCATTTCTTAAGATCCTAAATGTGATTGAAAAGAAAGGCCATAAGCATAAGTGAGATGAAAAAAGCCTTGCTCGTTAACTAGAGTAGTGAGGACCATGGACATAAGCAAGGCCAAGATTTTCTCTTGAGGTATCCACCCAAGTAAAACTTTCAGTAGCCTTCTGCTAAGTGTCTAGCATGTGTGTTCAGCTCTCAGAGTGCATAGGAGGACATTATAAAACAAAATTTCTGTCAGCACATGAATCTACCAAATTGTCCAACAGTTCAGTATTGTTAAAGCTGAAATAATTGTTGTGGATATCTGCCTTGCCTTTTTGTGATGCACAGTGGTTGTTGCACAGTGATTGAGGCTGCAGTGCCTCCATTATCAAACTGCTATCATATTTTTTTTTTAAGTAACAGCAATTTGATGATCTGCAGTAGTAAGTATCTATGTAGGTCTTAAGACATTCATACTGTGAAAAATATTCATACAACAAAAGGTAGATGGACAAGAAGATAAGTAATTGGTTGCATACCTGGGACTGCCCACAGGGTTTTGTTTAAAAAGAAAAGTCTCTTTCTCTAGTTCCTTGAATATCATTACTGGCACTTATGGTTTTAAACTACAGTCTACTCTTTCAATCCTCCCTTCTGAGAAAAAGCACACAGATACCAAGATCTTAAAATTTCTTTAACAAATAACTGATGTGTAACTTACTCTGTGGCAGCCTTTCTCTCATCTTCCAAGGAAAAATGGTGGTGGAACTGGCATAGTATATTATGGCAGTCATTTGCATAAAGGCTTTGTTTAATTGTCTAATCAGATTGCGTAAAATTTTCTGCCTGATGGGCAGACTGTGAAAAACAACTTAAACAGAATGCACAAAATGTACGGCTTATGCCTCTCAGTCAAAGAAGGTGCCATGGCTGGATGGATAGCCTTGTTAAAGATCAAGCTTCTTTTATTCTCACTGTATGAAATCTGTTTAACCAATTTTGCTTCCTGCCAGAAGCAATTAGTCCTTTATTTAAAATAAATAAATAAAATAAAATAAAAATAAAAGGAAAAAGAAAGTGTCCATTTGGAGACATTTATATTAGTAAACCTTTTGCTAAGTGATTACAGCAACAATCACACCTCAGCTTGTGCACACACCCAGATAACTGGAAAAACCTAGATCTGTCCCCTTAAGCAATACTTCCTTTTGTCACACAAGCATTGAGTCTATGCATAAAAACAAAGACAAATTATAGTGGAGGAAAAACAAATCTAATTTGGAAGTCACTAATTAACTCTAAATTAATAAATCAACTACGTGCGTATATGAACAGTATCTGAAATATTACTAATGTTCTAAGTCAGTAGTGTCCTGCATCAGTTTGCAAAGGTGGTACAAATGTCCATGAACAAATGGCCTTCTGACATCTTGCTTGTTTCTGTCCTCTCTTCCCTGACAGTTTGTCAGTGGTTATGTTAGTCCCAGAACTCAACATAACCACTAACAGAACAACAGATCCAGGATTTTCTTTTTGCCGCTGGGTTGCAGAAGAGGTTCAGGATACTTAAAAAGAAGTGATGGCACCAGGAATTCACTTTTTCTTAACCAAAGTATTACATTTGCATACTAGGGGGTTGTCTATGCAAATCAGGCCTATGCATTATATCTTTCATAACAGCAATAAAAAAAATCTCCTTGGCTTAAGAGTTTTAAATCACATGGCTGTACATGATAATCCTGAGAGGAAAAATAGGGGTTTAAAATAATGCAGGTAGTGCAAGTTCTGGGAAAAGTATACTTTAAACTACATGGAGATTAACACAGTCTAATTTAAACAGCACCAAACTTCTGTGACTAGACTTTTACCAGGACCAAAGGTAACCAATTTAAAAATAGCTCTACAGTAGTGGTTTTCTACTAGGGTGCCAGGAGAACCTCTCCGTGGTGCTGAAACTTCCCTGTGTGCAAGGATGTGGCATCTGCATGTGCTCCAGCTGCTTCAGGACTCTGAAAAATCCTAAAGCAAGACAGGAGAGCTGGCTTTAGCTGTCAACCCTTCCTGGTCCAGCCCCTACTACAATCTTGGAAACAGGTATGTGGGGCAGTTGCACCTGAGTGCCCCTGTTTCCGGAAGGAGTGTAGGGGGCCTGAACCAGGAAGAGTTACAGTCTGAGCCACCTCTCTGGTACTGCGTTAGGGTTATCGAAGAGCTGTAATGCAGCCCGAGTGCATGCATGTGCCACAGTCCTCCGCAGGCTGGATGTATAGCAGACAAGCAAGCCAGTTTTACCTGGAGGCAGCAGCACCTGGTTGAGATGTTGAGACAGTGCCAACAGTGGTTCTCAGCTGGAGTTGGCATTCAAAAGAGTGGTGGAGGCCCCTGAAAAAGAGGACAACCATTGCTCTACACTATATGTAGTCTATGTACTGTAAAGAATGTAAGCTATAACCTATTTTAGTAGGAATGGTTCAGTCAAGACTCCGTTATATGTTCTCTTCAGATCTAAATATTTCTAACGTAAATTAGTCAATAAAACCCAGGACCATGATTTTTTTTTTTTTTAAAAACCAAAAACCAAAAAGGGGTATCTCCTTGCTTGGCTGTCCAACTTGAGGCATGCTGAAGAGAGATTGTAGTTAAAAGAAATGTTTGTTAGATGTTAATTGAAAGCATTTGGCCTGAATTCAAGAGAGACCTTAAACAGTAAGGGCAAAACCCTGGCCCTTTGAAATCAATATTGAAACTTCTATTGACTTCATAGGTTTATGACTTCACCTTATATTTTTTCCCATTATAACTGAAAGAGTTTCAGGGAAGAGTGTGCTGTACTCAATTACAAAAAGCATTGATACTGGAAAAGTGTATACCTGCCAAAGAAGTTTAAAACATCTTCTATTGCTGTTGATTGTCCCCCGTTTTGAATATTTTTTTTCCACGCAGAGGCCCTAGCAAAAAACACACAACTGTAACAATACTTACTTAATTATCCTTCTGTTAGGAGTTTTTGGCTTCAAAGGCCAAAAACTCCTAACAATATTATACTTTTGAGAGTTCTGACATCCTGATGTAGAGTATCTACATGCTCAAGTACCTTATAAATGAATATAAAAGAGAAAAATATACCCCCAATTTTTTAAACAGAAATAACATCTGTATAAATGTTTTTTATAGCTTTAATTGTCTTTTAATGTTCAGTAGTAAGAATGTTAATAGGGAGAGAAAATTAGACACTAAAAACTTCCATTCAGAGTCAACTAATTTCTTTAGTTTGGATATCATCTCTTTGTTAGCTACAATGTGCATCTCATTAGACATTAGCTTAAATGATGTTGTAGGCCTGTTATTTTCCTTAGTCTACATATGCTAAAAGTCTACGTCTGACTCATACAAATACTCCCTGTGGTACCCTCCAAAAACATACTATTACAAAATTAAACTTGCTTTCCCCTCCACCCCCTTTCAGGGGAAATCTTCTGACCTGTTCTCAGAGATTCACATTCCCTTTGAGTGCCATCATCATTGCTCTCAAATTGGCCAGTTAGACCTAAGGAACATAGCACCTATTTCCATTCAAGGGCTAAGTTTGCCATTTCTGTAATAGTGTTTCTGGCCACTCAAGGATGAAGGGATGAGCTAGAATCTCAAAATCAGATTTCTGTATTACAATAAGGGTATCAAACTCACCTCTCCTTACAAGCTAGGTCCAGATCATGGGGTTTTTCATAGGCCAGAAGAAGACTGCAGAGCTCATAACCAGCCAGATCAGGAGGCAGCAACAAGGCAAACAGTGACAGTGACTACAGAAGTTAACACAGCTCTTGCTAGTCTCAGTAAAGGATCATAGTATTTCAGCAGCAGGTCCCAATTATACTGAATTCCCACTTCCTGAAATTCTCAGTTTCTCTGGGAGCCCACCCCAAAAGCTAGACAAATCAGCTACATGACTGACATCCAGACAACAAGCCTTATTTTTTACACCTATGCATTATATTCTATATTAGAGTCCCTGTCTCACTTTCTCCAGTGGGCCTCATTCCTTTCTTTTGTTTTTCTATTTATATAGAAGGGACTTTGAATTCCTCATTCATTCAGTTCAAGAGACTAAACAATCCCTCCCCTACCAACAATACAGCTTTTCTACACACATGCATGTGTATGGACAGTTTCAGGGGGGGGGGTGTGTGTGTGTAATAGAATTTTGTAAGCTATGCACACACACACACACATACACACACACACACACACACACTTGAAATTGTCCATCATGAACCTTCTTTACTTAACATAAGCTAATTGATAATTTTGTAAGCTAATTATAAAGTCTGGCCCTAGTACTTCTGGATCTCAGTAATGTTTACTGTACAGTAGTACTATGCAAGAGAGAAGTAGAGAATATGAGTAATGTTCTATCCTTTTTTGCTAGGTTGTAGAAAGTCAGCAAGAAATGATAAAGAAGAGCAAGTGAGTCTGAAGGAATCGGGAGCCTAATTCCATCAGGACCCTTTAAAATGTCAGCTTAAATGGCTGGGGAGGATTTGCTAACAGTCTTCAAGTACCTGAAAGGCGATTATAAAGATGAAGATAGCTTTTCTTCTTCCTGTGTCTGCTGGGGACAGGAGTAGGAGCAACAGCTACAAGCAGCAGTAGAGAAATTTAGGTTGGAGATAAGGAAAAACTTTTTGACCATGAAGATGGTCAACCGTTGGAACAGGCTACTTAAAGATGTTGTGGACTCTTGCTTCTTGCAAATTTTCAAGCTGCTTTATTAGAATAAAAATTTCCCTACAGCTATTGCCTCTATTCCTGCTTGCTCCTTCTTGTGTTCGTCTGATAGATAGAAGCTCCAGTAGCAGTTTTCTACATTGTAGGACTGATCAGTACGTGCTTACGTGGAAAATGCCACCTAACGTATCTAACTGCTTCTTTCAGCACCATATGCATTTTTGAGCTTTGCCTTCAAGCACTGATCAAACCCGAATGTTCCTAGCTTGTGAAATCTGACAGGCCTAAACCTGTAGAGAACTAGGAATGACACTTTCTGGAAAAACAGAAAATGATTCTCAGAGGAGGATTCAATACCAACCGATCCAGATGTAAGATGACTCTTGACATGTGACTAGCACTACAAGTAATTCCATTGCCAGGGACATTCCTGCAGTAACATTCAAAATGGCTACTCATGTTGATTTGAAGGCAAGTTGGTAAATCAAATACTTGTCATACCTGTAGTTAAGGTAGGTCTAATGTCTCCTTATTTAGAACTATGGTTTAAATATTTCCAGAATTACAGACATGTTTCTGCACCATTTATTTGCTGTAGTTACAGGCTTCTGGCTTAACAGTTTCTTGGCACTTGTCACAGCGGCATACGTTTATAGCAGCAGAAAATTTTATCTTTTAGTTTATCAGTTATATATAAAAATCAAGCTGGACCCCAAAGGCTGTAAAATTCACAGTAGAAGGCAGTGGCTCATTTATAAAAGCAGCTAAATTTCATTGATGTTACAAAGAATTTCCAATGAACAATTGTTTGCCTCCTTAAAAAGGACGGATGAAGGACTGCGTATCTGAAAATCCTGGGAGAAGAGAGATATTTCCTCCAGAAAGAAAGTGGGGGTTTGAATGCCAAGTTTCAGGCAGAATGGGCAAAATGTACTCTGAAAGATCCCCTTATTTCTTTGTCCAAGATGGCAACATGGAAAGCAAGATCATTCAGTATAAAGTCTTCTGCTCTGACCACTACCTAAATTGGACAATCACTGCATGAGATGACACCAGTCAGTAGCTTAGTGGTACTTTTCATCCATACTCATATGCCATCCCCAGAGCTATGAAGTCTATGTCATCACCTGTTTTTATGGCAGCATAGATGGGAAGCAAATGGATGTCATTAGTGGCATAATAAAAATTAGTGTTAAAAAAGATTCTTTTATTTTGGTGGACACATATTTGCTCTCTGCTTGGGAGGCTGCAGTTAGCTCGGAGCTGCCTGCACTTTCCAACCTCCCCCAGCCAGTGTTCTGGGAGTTTGAGGGGCCTGATTCTGTGTGCTATGGGAATTCTTATGGAGATCTGGGCCCTTCTAGCCTCTGGAGCACCTTCCTGGCTTTCCCTGCTTATAGAGACATACCCTGGGGCATCTCAGGGTGCTTCTGTATAAGCTGGAAAAGATGGGGTTCTCTGCTTGCAGAGAGCTACCCCTGGATCTCCAGGGTTGTGTCTCCATAAGTGGGGAAGCCCATGTGGGTCCCAGCCTGAAGGCACAGGACCCAGAGAATCCCCAGTACTCCATGCTTACAAACTGGGACCTGCATCTCCACTGTAGGATCCATGCTGCCCCAGTGCTTCACATGGAGGCACAGGTTGGCACAGGAGGCATGGCATAGGATGGGGTCTAGGGAATTCCTGGTATCCCTTACCTCCACAATGGGACTCCTGCTAACCCATGACTCCAAGTGAAGAATGGGTCACCGCAGGCCCTTGTTTAGAGGCACGGTTTACCAGGAATTCCTTAGGTCCCATGCCTCTGTATGAAGCACAAATCATCGTAGGTCCTGGAATGGAGATGTAGAGAATTGGGAATTCCCTGCATCCTGTACCACCCTGTACCCCTGCACCACCCCATGCTTGCACCTGCATCTCTGTGAGACACAGATCATGATGGGCCTAGGACCCAGCAAGAAGGTAAGGGGCAGCAAGGGAAGCAGGGAATCCTGTAGATAAGGGGAACACATTACCCAATAGAGAAGATCAGCTTCTGACACTGCTTGATCTGCTTCTTGTAAAGATATTTGTTTTCACCTAAAGTAACCTCTTCATCTCATATACTGTCCTTTAACACATCTCTTACTCTGATACTAGAGAAACATGTTCAATTAGAGGGGAAATGTGTAGAGCATTGAGACAGAGTGGTAAAATGAAGGCCTCAAGAGTTCCTTCACATTTGTAAAAAATCATTAAAATTAAACCAGCTTCCCTAACCACAAACAAAGCTGTGACATTCAGGAGTTTTCCAGACTTTTCATATCCTTCACTGATGACTTCAGTGGAGCAATTTGCACCAGCTGAGGATATGAACCTCAACCTTTTAATTTTTATTTAAAAGGCTTAGTTTAGAGTTCTAAAAGCTTAAAATTTAATCTTTTAAAATAGAAATGTTAAGGTCAAAAGCAGCTGTTTTCAGCAATATTAAATTGCTAGTCCAAATTATTTTATTAAAACTCTGCAGTATGACAGAATTTGTTAAAACTTTCTTTTAAAAAAATAAAATCCAAAATAAAAAGAATAAAAATTATAAATAAAAGTAAATAAATAAATCACCATGCATTTTCTACACCTATTATCTTGTCGGTTTGAAATCCTGCCCCACAATAGCACTTATTCTGATGATTTCAGAGGAATGAGAAAGCATGACAAAAGTGAGTAAGTATGGCAATGCACCGCTCACAGAGGACAGGAACAGGGCCTCAGGACTCAGCTAATGTGTTCTCATTCTCTCAGCCATGCCAGCCAAGTACTGAGCCCAGCCCTGACTTATTCAGCATGCCTATAAAAATCCTTACCTTTCAGATAGAAAAGCTACAGATCAAACTATTTACTGTGTTGATCTACACACTGTGAAATTTAGTATTTTATTTATATATGTGTGTGTGTGTGTGTGTGTTTATTAAAGTTAATAAAGTTTAACTTCCTGCAAGAAATTAGTAATTTTCATTTCCAACTATCACTTCAGAAAGTGAAACCTTATTTATTTTTTTATTTATAATGGTATTTAGTTCAGTTTGTGTTTTAAATGAATCAATGAAACCAACTATAAAGGTCAGTCCAAAGCAATATTTCCTTCTGACCCAGTCTGAAATATCCAAGAGAAAAAGCAATTTTTTTTTTTTAAACTAAGGGGAAGGTTGAAGTGTTTTGTTTTGTTGGGTATTTTTCAGATGCAGTAATTTCAATTTTAAAAGTAATTTCAAGTAAAGGTTTTTATATTGTGACCCAAATTTTCAGTGAAACAATTCTAAATTTAAACTTTTTCTTTATTTTTTTTTGCTAACCAGATGTTGCCATATTAGTCTATTGAATGACAACCTGAAAGTGACTAAAAGTTAAAGAAAATACATCTCCCTTTTATAAACAGAAAGTAATGCCAAAAGTAAATCAAAACTTCTTCTTTCAATGATGTATGAAATCATGAGAGACTGGTGCCTTCTGAATCTGGGGGGAGGAAGGTACCCACAGAAGCCGTCGACTATGTCAGAGGGGCAGCAGCCCTACCGATAGCAGTGTCAACCGTCAGGGGGTGGGGGACATGGGCCCCATCGGGGGGGCAACTGTACCTTCTACCAGTCGCCTATGTTTGAAATGTTTGTGCAGACAGCTGCTAGTAAGGCTTTACTATACGTCAGTGACATACTTAATTCTAGTGCACATTACATTCTTTGAATCTTTTACATTGTCCCTATTGTACTCTTCTGCATTCAGAGTGACCAAACGATATACCTGTAATGTATCAGGCGTCTACTTCTGTAAGTAACATCAAAGTTTCTGAAATTGTGGCCAATTGAGTGAATTCTGTTTCAAAGAGAGGAATTCTACAGAAGGTTTTCTAATCAGTCCTTTGCCACTTCTGTAGCAGTGATGCTATGTGCCTGCTGGTCCTACTGTTTGCTGCTGAGATTTTTGCATTTGGAGCAACCACACTTGACTGCTGCTACAAAATGTGATATGTTCCCTGGGACATAGTCTACCCAGTATTTCCCCTTGTATTAACAGGGATTCTTCTTGGGAAAAAAGTATGGAATAAAACCTACTTCAATTTTAATGACATTTTCAGTAGGGAAACATGTCAAAATTTGCACAACGATTTTTTAAATTATATTTAACATATGTGATTCTCAATATCAAACATAACAAGGTTAATTAAACAAATATTTTGATTTTTTCATGTAATTTTCACATTCTAGGAGATGCTAGAGGCAAATATGTTTGTGGGCGATGCCTTTACTAGATTAGCTATATGGTTGAGAGAGACTTAGACAAGTTTTGAATGCAATGCATTCTTCTTCAGGTAATACAGTTGGCCCAATAAAAGATATCCACAAAAATCCTTGCCTCTTGCACCTTTCCTAGACCATTATAGCTACAGCATCACTACAGCACTAAATGAAATGTTATCATTTGTTCAGATTTGGAGTGGATTTTTTTTAATGTCAATTTCCCATAAAACCATGAAAATGTCATATCTTGATCAACTTCTACACTTTAGTTTATACAGATGGCAAATAGTGTTCATCTAAATCTGATTTTTTCAGTGACTGAATATGCAAATATCAAATTTCTCCAATGTTGTATATTTTGCAAGAAATATGGAAAAACATTTGTCTCATAGTGGCTAGAGAATTTAACTGTGCAGGCAATTATTTTATTTAAAACTGTTTTCTAACCTGTGCATAAATCCCATAAGATGCAACTTTTTGTTCTTTGTAATGGTTATAGATTATCAGTTTTCATAAATTAATCAAGCCAGGAGAGTTTCATTATTTTCTAGCCTGATCTCCCATTGACTCCCATATGATTCTTGTCAGACCTTGTTAGAAACACAGCTACTCAAAAGTGATTCCTCCTTTATAATTTCATTTTGAGATCTATCAGTTAGCCAGCATTTAATCCACTTAATACATCCTATGTTATTTATGTGGTGTTTTATTTAGTTATTCCAGGTGTCATATAGTACAAAGTCAAATACTTCCTAAAAACAATATCACATCAGAAAAACCTCCTCCTTCAGCCAAATTTATAAAACAAGCTCTTTTAAAGCACCAAGTGAATGTATTACTGGCATGGACTTTATCATGCTTCTATACAAGTATAATCAGGTCATGATCATTTGTACCTGAACAACCAATTATCATTGATGGTGATGCTGCTAATCTGCCATACTGAAGTCTCTGTATTATATAAAATAAATAATTTTTCATCAGAAGTTTTAGGAACTCTGACTTTCTCAAAACATCACCAATTTCAAGACACAAAAGGAGAATAATATCCACCATAAAGTAAAAGACATAAATCAATATTCAGCTGTTCACAAAAGGTATTTAAAAAATAAGAAGGGAAGGGTAGAATAAACTACTTAAATTCCACAAACAATTTCTACAAATTGACTTTTTAAATTTATGCATACCAAATACTAAATTCATAACCTATGTTAAATTCTCAGGGTGTCCATAAATGTGCTCTGGTGAGAGTGGGCACTTTAATTAGTGTGGTTCCAAGAGCTGCTCTAATTAAATTGCCTGAAGCACTTCATCTATCAACATTAAACAAGCTTTAGACAAAGTGCCCCCACTGCCATTTTGAGGCATGGGGACTCAATTGTTGCCCTCTCTCTGAGCTGTGGTCCCCATGCTACCATGAGTCCCCTATGTGGCCTCCTCCATTCCCTTATAGCCTCATCTAAGCCACCAGTAAGAACAAACAAACAAAACACAAGCCCCTACAAATTCAAGCCACCCGGCTACCAGCATTCAAGCCACCCTAGGGATATCCCATTCCTCAACCATGTCAGAAACTGTACCTATAATCAGGAATAACTCAGGCAAGGCTACTTCCCTCTTGGCTGCCAGCAGGGAACTGCCCTCCTGGCCTCAGGTCTGGAATTTATATGCGAACCAGGTCCTGCCCCTTCCTGTCAGCTGACCTGTAACAGGCGGTTGCCACTGCCTCACTCTGGTTGCTCTCGTAACCCACAGCTGGTACTTCCTATTCAATGCTAGGGCTCTTCCCCTAGCAGTTCCCACTCTGATAGGAGCTGGGCATCTAGAGTGCCCTGCGACAATGCCCTTACCTTCTCTTGAATTTTGTGATAAGAAAATGGAAAGAGAATTTGCCAAACTCCTTGATCATGCCCATTTTGGCATAATCGATTCCTATTAATTTCCAATGGGAATTTTATTACACACTTGAGTTACAGCAGAGGCTTTGGCCAAGCCTATTTGATCTCCCAAGTACTGCATCAACATCTAGTTAAATAATGCCAATTCTAGGAGCTGTTGAGGTCTAAACAGCAGACTATTCCATCAGTTATAATGAACTTTAAATTTCTTCTCAGATGAGTAGATACCTGTGTTTCAATTATTTCTATTTGTAAAATAATTCTAAAAGTAGTAACCAGCTGCTATGGAGATTTGTCCATGGAAAAAGAAGATTTTTCTTCATTCAAAACTGAAATTAATTATTCAGTGCTACGTGTATAGTCAGACTTTTTAAGTAACAGTCACTCAAATAAAATTCAATGGGATTCAGTCCTTAATCTCCTCAGTCAATACTTTCAAAACTGTTCAGGTACCATTTTAAAGTGTAGTACACAGGTACTGAAATGTTTTCTTAAAAGCAATGTTTATGATCAGGAAGCAACAGAAGGACCTTCTCATCAAATCCATATTTGCACACGTAAAGGGAAACTTGGTGCTCTGGTTATGCTGCACTCATCATTTCCAACTGACTCTTTGCCACATTGCCCAGTGGTTTATACATTGTTTTGACAGGATACATGTCCAAAGCATCTGAGGTCTCTGGAACACTGAAGCGCACACAGAGATTTCAGCAAACCAATTTACCTAATCCCTAACTGTGGTGTCTATTTATGTACCTTCTGTCTCTCACTGAAGCTGCTCTCTTTTTGCAGCCCCAAGCAAGCTTGGAAAATAACTGTGCCTTCCAGCCAATCTTTCCCTTGTCTAATAAATGGCCGCCAAATATTTTCCTGCTATGATATTTTGCTACCTGTGACCACCTGTTTAATCCATATGGTAGCCAGCCAGCACCAACTAATATGCATTTACAATATCATCTTTGCATACAGGTAGCTCTGCCAAAAACTCAACCACCTGAATTCTTCCTTGAAGAACTGCCAGGCAGAGGCCAAAGCTAGCCTTATTATCTGACTTTTGTATACCTACAATAAAAGCCTCTGTGGGGGCTGTGCTTTTGATTGTTAAGCTTGGTTGTTTAAATTAAAGCACCATCTGCTTTTAGACTATTATCTGCTTCAAGCTTTGGAGGCAAAGAAAATAATAAGATAATAGACACTGCCTCAGTCATAATCTTAAGAGAGAGAATTGTTAGTAGGTTTTTGAGGATAAGCTTAACTTTTCCTAAGTATTTGAGGATATGAAGGGAATTGCACTGGCTTATATTTGATAACTTCTCAGATGTCTCGCTAACACTTACGTATTATTTTTGCCCTCGCACGGTATTGCTTTGTGGAAATACATATTAGATATACTCTAGTCATCCATTTCAGTATCCCTTTCTTCAGTCTAAATTGAAATTATTGCTATATAGACAGACGGTAGAAGTGATTATTTTCTCTATGGTGTTGCAAATGAACTACTGAATTATGTTTTAAAGGCAAAATAAGTAATGATGCCTTTATTTAGTGCTTTCCATTCTAGGTGATTGGTCTAAATTGTTTACGACTTGGCCAAATTCTAAACAGTTGAACTGAAATTCTCCATTTGTGATGTTTTTCTTAGACTAAATTTAAGCAGAAAACATCATCAAAAACATAAGTCACTTATGTGACAATAAATGAGGGCAAAATAGTGAGCACTAACAATGATTAAAGACAAAATGTTTGATTAGGTGATTTATAGTATAGGCTTTGTTTACACAAACAAGTACACACATTTTCTACTATAAGAAATGAGCTATATATATTACAAAATATGTATAAAATTTTCATACAAAAATTCACATTTCTGTAAAAGTGTATACATGACTAGGTCCTCATTAGTTAATATGTAAATAGCATAATGGACCTATGCTAACTGACATTATCTGAAGTGTGGGGGGCGAGAAACGCAACCGCTCACAACTCTTCCACCTGTTCCACCCTCTTGATTGTAAGCGATGTGCACTTCCAATTCCATGGCATCTAGCACGTGGCATTTTCCAATGCGCCAGGAACAAGCCTCACCTAATTCCAGCTACATTGCGTCTTCCCAGTGTACTGATAATCCTGTTTGTGACGCCATGTTGGGGCCAAGAAATGCTGGCAGAATGGGGCCACTGATGGAGTGGAATTAGAGCACTAGACCTGCAGGTTGTTGAAAGTCAAAAAAACTTTACTTACAGTCCTTAGGCTGTAGACATGTTCCTTGAAGTTGCAAAACTCAAATAGGAACTCAGGCACATAGAAGCTCACACCCACGCAGGGTATGGGGTGTGGGATGAATCCAGCGGGGAGTTGTTGTCTATTGATCAGGCCTCCTTCGTGGCTCAGAAATGCAAGCGGATCTTTCCTCATGCGTGTCCCAGCTTTCCTCCTGTTTGGGCGGGCATCGCCCAAGCCTCTTATTCGGTCTGCTAGTTAGTCCCCGACCAACACGTATGCATAATTTAACGTGAACCAATCACAAGCATGCACTCGCTGGTGCAGCTGCAAGGTTTTGGCGGGCTTTGACCATGCACCGAAACTTTTCCCGCGCTACAGGGGTAACTCCCTGCTCCCGTGCTCATAATGTGCTCAACACAAGCTGCACCGAGGCATCTCTTAACTGTTATGCACAGACATGAAGATCTGAACCATGGTACTTGCTTTATACTGTACACTAAATACAATGCATTGCCCATAAACAGAATTATCCCTGGTTTTACAAGACATTTGAAAAGATAAGATAAAGAAGAGATTATATCTGCAAATTGTGAACACTGACATACAAAAGGAATCACTGCCTTTTTTCATATGATATTAAGTAAAGACCTCTTAAAAGCATAGTGAAGTACCTCCTTTCTGAATTAAGTCACATTTGTAGTGCTCTATAGGCATTTCTACAAGACATGTTAATGTGCCTTAGCCTAGTTTACTGCACAGTAAGGGCACATGTCTACATGTGTGCACCCTCACTATGCAGTAAAAATGGCTAATCATGACTAAATTTGCATTTGCAAGTATCAAATTTAGTACCAATTAGATAATGACCGGTAATGCACATGTAAACATGACCCAGCACTAACTTTATTGCTGGGTCTGTTCTGCCTCTAGGAGGTTGCCCTGAGCCTGGCCCCAGGACCCCTTGCTGGGACCCTTTCCTGTGCCAGGGCTGGGCTGCTCTCTGGCAGCCATTAGCTGCAGGCTATGGAAGCCTGAAGCCATTTAGTGTCTTGGGGTACACCACACAAAAACATGGTGGGTCCTGTGTAGTCCACAGGACCACTGCAGTTCTTTTGTGCCCCCTGGGCAGAACACAGGCTGCCTCTGCCTGGCCTATCTCCTCATCAGAGTTGCTGCTTGGCCACAGGTGAGTGTCGCAAAGGGCTTCAGTTTTCTGTAAATCTTGTCCAGCCCTGGTATTCCCTCCTAGGGCTACTGGCTGGCTGTTTCTGCTCACTCCCAGCAGTATCTTCTGTCTTTCCAGGCATGGAGGTGAAGTGCCTCTGCAGCATGGCTCCCAGACCCTGGCTGTATCCTTGTTCTGGGTGCTGCTAGTAGCTCTCCAGGGCCAGCATCATGGGGATAGCCATATGGTCATCACATCCTCACCATCTACTCTGTCAAGCCCCAGTCCCGCCCACCTGCACATGTCCATGCCAACTGCCCAGGCCCCCAACTGAACCTGAGAGGGGGTTGGTGACTTCATGGAGCTCTGGGGCAGTGCCAAGGTGCTGAGACACTTCAAGTGGGGTGGGTACTCAAACACCCATATTTATGAGGCCCTGTTAGATGGCATCTAGGAGCAAGGGCACTCCCGGTTGGTGTGGCAGTGCCACATTAAAGTCAAGGCATTGCAGGCATAGTGGGTGGCTGTGACTGACTACAATTGTAAGTCTGGTTATGTCCACAAAACAATAACTTTTATGGGGGAGTTTAACTAGATTTTGGTGCCCAGGCCCCCAAACTGCACCCCTGTGAGTGTTACCGGTGAGGGTGGCCTGCCCAAGCCCCCATTCCATTCTGACCCTTCCAGGGACATGTCACAAGAGGAGGGGACCTCGAGCCTCCAGCATCCCACCTTGACCTCCTCCCTGGCTGCTGGATCCACTGGCAGCTTGGGGAACCCTAGCCAGCAGCTGCCTTGCCAGCTTTGCACCCCTAGGCCTCCCAATGAAGAGTGGCTGGCAATGTTACTGCCAGCAGCACCAGCTTCTCTGGGGCGGGGGAGGGGCATGGACTAACTGGCTACCAGCCCACACTGCATTGTGGGCTGTGGACCCCAGGTGCAGCTGGTCCCCCTTGCCAATGGGGAGGCCCACACGAAGCCACCAGCCTTGCCAGCCTCAGACACATGGTAAATCCTACATTGGGGAGTGGCCTACCCAGTCCCATATCCTGCCCTTGTTCCCAATCCTGCCCCTGCTCCTTGACTGACCCACAGTTCCCCTACCTACAGAATGCAGAGAGGAGGGACACTGTTCAGAACTTTATTCAGTAGCCTGTGTCCCTGCAGCTAGATAGGCATAAGCCTCTCACACTCTGAGAAAGGCATTGATGCCAGCAGTGATGTCCTCCTCAGCAGCCTGGGGCAGGACTGTGTATGTAAGTGCTGCCACAGGTAGCCCTTCAGGTGGTAGTGGAGGTTGCAGGGGGGCCCAGGCTTGCCCCATGCACTGCTGTTGCTCAGGGTTCCAAACCAGGAGTGCAGGTGTGCCCAAGGCACCAGAAGAATCAACAACAGCAGGGCTTAGTGGCTTGGGCTGCCCTCAGCCTGCATAAACAGATCGGTGTGCACCACATGGGGCACATGCAGCAGGGGCTGGGCACCTAGGCACTGAGAAAATGTGATGAATCTTTCCTAAGGAGTGTGCATTATATTTACCAATACAAAAACACAGCATTTGTAGACTATGCAAGTCTTAATATATGTACTTACTTTTCAAATATTACATATTTCTGAAAGAAGCTTTAAGCAGAAATTTATAATTATGCATTTGAAATACAATAAACATAATATTTGTTGAAGTGACTCCTGAATTAGCAGAGAGACATATGTAAACACACATGTATACACATACACACACACAGACACACACACACTATGCCTCTTTTCCCAAGTGCCCTTTCACTTTATAATAGAACGGGTCATATTTTCCTTTGTCACCCTCATTATTGGTATTGCTAATGAGTTTCCTAATAACACTGAGGCTTACACTTACATGAAGTACTGAAGAAAATGAAGGAATTATTTGATTCAGAATAATGCTTAAATAAATGTGTGCATGCAGACATACAGAACTGGATCCTTGTACTCAACACTCTATTAGAAGGGGAAGAAGGAAGAAAGCATTATAGATTAATCTGAACCTATAAAATAAACTGCAAGAAATCCAAAGCAAAGGTTTCACAGGTCAAATAATTAAATTTCTCAAAATGAAACAAAATTAATACAGGATTCAAATCACATAAATTGACTAGAAATACAGAATTCAATTATAATTGATTTGTTGTCATCATTATGTTCTTGTTATGCTGGGTGCTGAGTGAAATCTCCTAGAAACTGGTTAGCCTAACAACAGTCCTTCAGTTAGGATAAATATAGTTAAAAATTGAGCTTCTTTGCACTAACTGAGAAAGCTGAAACAATAGGGTATGTAGAAGTGTTACATTTAGATCAGCCTAACCAGGATTAGGTCAATCTAAATGCCCATGTGTACAGGTAAAACCAGCACCGGGAGCCACTTGCAGAATAGGGGTTTGGTACGCTTGGGAGGTCTAACTTAGACGTATTTCCATGGTAGGGTTAACTTAGGTCAGCCAGTTTTATACCAACCTAACTGTACTGAACTTCTGTACAGTTTTCACTTAGACCAACCTAACTAGTGTACACATTTGGGTGAACCAAGTTAAATTACGCTAGATTCGGTAGCCAATTTAACTTCCCCCTAACCTCTCCCAAAGTCTGTATGCAACCTGTTTGTACTCATGGATGACTTTTCTGAAACAGGCCATGTGCAAAACCATTAAAAAAAAATTAAAATATGTGGAATATAAGCTTCCTTCTATTAAAGCCTGAATGCAAATGCAAAGGGGGAAATAACTGTTTTGGCACGTGAAGAGAAACAGCAAGAATACCAGTGAAAAGACAAAAGAGAAGCAGCAGAAAGACAAAATATAACCTGCAAGTACACTGGGGCTATGGCCTTAAGAAAAACAAAAATACCTAAAAACCAAATTACCAAAAAAAAGGTCTCACCTTAAATACAGAGCTTTTGGACTTGTCTGAAAGAGGCTTGTAAATACAAGCGAATAAAATTGCTTCTTGTTAAGTTGTACTGTCTTTAGGAAACTAGACTTTACATGCATTCTTTATTAGAAACTATATTTTTCCAAAATCTTATCAACTTGGAAAATAATAATAATAAAAAGGAGGAGAAAAAAATGAAAGAAAAAGAAAACCCTGAGTGAGATTCCATAATTTTTATTTTCATTTCCATAATTAAAATGGCTGTCCATAGTTTGACCTTTCCAGTACTCATTTCTGTCCACCTGTTTAATTGCCATGATGTTTTTAGGCATTTGTATGTAAAGAGAAAAGCAAAATGGATAAATTATCTAATTACACCCAGGCTGTTTGTGCCATACAGGACCATAAGTCAGAAGCAGATCTTATAGCAGCCTGTCAGAAACTAAGTCGCTTCCAGGTAGTCCCAAGGTGCCAGAACCATCTGTGCAATACCCACTCCTCTCTATTGGTTATAGGGGAGTATTCATTGCACAGAGCAAGGAGTGGGTATTGCACTCTAACCAGCAAAGAGGATAATCTGGGTCCTTGGAGCTTGCAACCCCTTCAACTCCACTGTTACCGCAGCAACAACTTAACCTGAATAAATCAGTCCAATGCTCACCATAGCCTAAACTTCTAAAGTAAAATGAACTTCAAAACAGGTTACTTACAAAATATTAAATCTCTCAGCCACTAATAATGGACTTGTATCTTGCAGTCATCTCTTTTAGAAAGCCTTGTTTAATATAGATCTGTCAGTGAACAAATCGTGAAACCTTAACATAAAGAATGCAACTGATAAGAAAATCTCCTGCCCCCAGAATTTTACAGAATTATAGCTGTGAATTATTTTCAAACCAAAAAATGCATTTTATAGACTCCTTAAACCATTTGTGAAGGAGACCCTTTAACTTGCATAACTGGGACCATTTAAAAGCATTTAAAGTTAGGCATATGTATTCTTCATATATATTTGTTGCTATAAAACATTTCCAGTGTTTTAAAGTTTGGATCTCTTTGTAAATTTTTGTACTAGAAAAGTCAAACTTTCTCTGGCATATGTGCTTGAACTTGAAACCATCTTACAGGATGCTGATAGATGTGCAGCTCCCTACTCTAACTCACGGCACTTCACAAAAAGCATCATGAGTTAAAGCCCATCCCTTCCACCCCCCACCCCCAGTTCAACAGAGGTTCTCATAATAGGCAAATCCCAGCCTGGCATTACCTCCTCTTCCCTCCTATGCAGCAGACAACTGTGGGGCCAGAGCTGGGATGATGCAGCCAAGCCCTGATGGCGTGCAGGAACTAACAGAAGTTAATGAAGCTGCTCTGCTTTGGAGCACTTTCCTCTGAAGCCTCATTACAGAAGATTATTTTTTTCCTATGATCGGGAACTTTTAAAATGCTCTGCAGCCATGCACTTCTGTCAGGGTAAAGCTTTAAAGTGCTTTACGAGGCTGATCATATGATAAATTTCATTTCTGTTAGCACCCACACTGTCTAAGAAGCCTGGGTGTGGCAGTGCCAATGAAAATTCAGTTTTGATTACAACTGAAAACAGTTTGTAGATGTTTTGCTATAAGTATAAGAACAAGCATTTCCTGCCCAAATTAATTAGGCCAAGATTTACTCAATCTAATTGGACTGCTGGTAGAATATTAGCCCTTCACATCACACCAATTTTGATGTGGTAGCTTTGGCATTAAAATACTGCAATTTCCTTTGGATCTCACCAAAGCTCTGCAACTGCGTGCTAACACATCTGATCTGGCTCAGATACAAGCATATTGTTTTTCATGCATTGCCCATTTGATTTTTTTCACCACTTTAGAACCCTTCTTATTGTGCAAGAAACATGTGACGCTTACACACAGCTTGTTTCCTGTTTTTTGGGGGTTTTTTTAATTGGGCCAAGCAGAACTATTTTAAAATGCAAAGGACAAAAGCGTGGGGCAAAAAGGCATTGTGTTCTGAAGTTGTTCCATATGTTCATTGTCATTCTGCTGCAGGCTACCTACAACTTTTATAAAATGACTTAATTCCAATACTTCATACTAATACATGGTGAATTTGATGATGACAAGGCCTTACTCATTCTTGCTTTATGTTTATTCATTTATTTCCTCAGATTTTCTTAAAAAGCTTACAAATAACATTCAATTAGAAATTTTTGTTGTTTTTTCTGGCTTGTTTTGATAAGGAAAAGAAAGAGAAAAACATTTGGGTCGATTCATTTTTTTTCACTTCAGCAGCTAAACAACAACAAAAAAATCAATGACATAGCCCTAGCATGCAAGTACACATAGCCCACCCCCCCATGGCACATATCAATATGTGGTGACATATCGATGTCAGTAATAAAAAATTAAGGAAAAATGGACTCTTTTCCACTCATATGCTTAAGGAAAGCATATTTGTAAATAATTAGCCAGAGCTATTCTAATTTATTCCAAAGTTGGTCTATTGTGACTTAAAATGTATGAAACTGGATATAGGGCATACTGGACAAGAAAAAAAAAATCAAATAGTCAGTTAAGAACTCTGAGCATGAGGCACAAATTTATCATTTTCAGTGCAATGAAGTTGCATAATTAGGATATACCACACATACTGTAAGACTTCATTTAAATGTGTTCAAAATAAGAACCTAAAATATATCCTGGAAGTAACACTATGATTCATAAAAAATGTACTAAATGTAATAAGGCATGAATCTGAGATTGTTGGGAATAATGGTGAAAGTTTTATGAGTTAATATGAACTAGCCTGGCAAAAATTGGGCTTTGTGTCCTGCATGCAGTGTTTAAGCAGAAGTATTTTGGTATGAATATCACGTTATCTGCCATGGAAATTCTTGTAGCTAAACATATATTAATTAGGAGGTAAAATGAATTTGTTGCACTGGAGAGAGAGGAAGCTGGTTACATTGGTTATGGATGGGAGAAAGAAGCATTTTAATTTGGAGGATTAAAATCACAACTACTTGTGAAATTTCAGTAGAGATTTCTGCAATGATTATGCTCACTCTTCTGGTCCCTCTCAAAAGGGATTCAACAATTAAAGAATGACAGAGATGCCTAGTGTTGCAGAGATGTTGGAGAAAAAGGCCTTGCCATTTTGTTTCACATGCCATTTTTATTTTTTAACTCAAGCACTTTGAATCATTGTAGCAATAACCAAGATGCATATCCATGCTCATTTTCACTTGCACATAAAAGTTACAGTCTATACTGGGATCAGTATAAACATAACACACTTCCCCCACCTCCCTTTAGTTTATTGTTCAGCCACTAAATGAAATTGGTTGCAATAATTAAAAATACAGTTTTCTGTGTGATAACGAACGAAAAAATGTACTAAGTACTAAAGTGTTTTGTTTCAACTTGCTTGGCTTAAATGAAAATCTAGATAGCATAATTCTTTAAGGTGTTTAAAAGTAAAAGAGAACAAGAAAAACAAACATGCCAATGGTTACTTTCAAATGTCACCCAAAAGGCCAGTTCTGAAGAACTTAAGAACACATGGTCTTACTGACTTCAGCAAACCAGTTAATATGAGTGAGAGATTTCAGATTATGTAGCAGAATATCAAAAGGAAATGAACAGACCTGATTATTTAGGCACAACATGGCTGCTTGGAGATATTAACATTCTCCACCCCCACAAACCCCAGAGTTTTACTGGAAAAAGCAACACATTTCTTTGACCTGGCTGGCTCTGAGGCATCTGTACAGAACATGTACTTCAGTGGGGCTTTCTGGCATTTTTAGATAAACCAAATTCAATCAGCTATTATATAAAAGCACCAAAAAAGCCCCACTAAAGCTCTGGATCTATACACATGCTGCAAAGGCGGATCCAACTAAGCTGCTTCCTCTTCTGGGCATGTGGTGGGCTCAGTGCAAGATTAATACCAGGCATCTAACACAAATGGGACTGGATTCATGCAAAATGTATGGAAGCTTTCCATGAGGGTAGAAGTCAAAGAGTTGAAAGGAAAAGACATAAAGGAGGAAATAATCGGAGAGATTGAAGGAGAAGGAAAAACTATCATGGTTATAGGTGTCTTGAACAGAGGTCACTTTTCTCTATTTTAATTTTGGGGCTTTTTTTTTTAGATTTATTTGCAAAGATATACAACACAAATACCATCAACTAGTAAGACATATCTACATACACATACATGCATATAAACTTGTAAATGGAAGAGGAGAAATGAGACTGTCAAACAATTCCTACTGCAAATCCACTCATGTCAGTTAAATTTATATGCGTGCATCTATACAAGGTGTTTACTGCCAGGTTGCCCAATTAGCTCTGCAGTAAATTTTCAGCATCTACACATGAACTATTATGCCACAGTAAAATAATTATTGCTGCCATAGGTTAGTACTTGAAAACATAAGTACTATCCTGTGCTGGTTAGTAAACCACAATGCATGTGTAGACACTGACAGGGCTGACTGGACACAAAGGTGCTGGCTAGTCCCTCACTGGAGCACCCTTGTGCCCCAGCCAGCTCCTCTGCAGCCCAGTGAGCCAGGTCAGAAAAGCCCTGAGTTAAGAGGCTGAACCCCACAATTCCCCTGCCAGCTGGGACTGCTATGACCAAGCTCAATGTGCTGCAGTCCTGGCAAACATGTAAACTTAGTGCCTGGGAGCAATAAACTCTGGCATGAACTACCCTAGAGTTTATTCAATCACATTAATAACACATGCAGATGTTCCCACTGAGGATGAGTTTAGTATAGTACCACAAACTGGCCACATAAGGCAATCAAGGAGAAATTAATTTAAGGAAAAAAAATCAAGAATTGACAAGTTCAATAATGCTTAAGTTTAACAATGACAAGGGCATAGTGGGCCATGACTGGACTAATATTTCTCTGTCCTGTTATTTCCACTTTTACAAAGCTACCAGAAAAGGATATTTAAAGCACCTGGGCCATTTAAGTTAAACACATCTAGGAGTCTGAATTGAATGTACTGCTGCTTTCCTCAAGAATCATGTGTAATATTTGATTTAGAAAGGCTGTCCTCCTGATTGTGTCCCTGATCACATTTGCTTTTCTACACATTGCTCAGCTTCTTGTCTCTACAGCCCATGAAAATCCCCCTATTATAAAGATGTGTCTACATTTCAGAGCCTTTACTCATAACAGCTATGCCAGCATAGCTGTTGAAGCTGAGCCCCCTAATGAAGACAGAGCATATACTGACAGAAGTCCATCTTCAAAGGTCTAGCTACCCTACCTCTTTGAATGACACAAGCTAAAAATGTAGAAAAAGTCTACTGGCATAGAAGCAGCTACACAGATTTTGCTGGCATATTTACCCTGGGGATATGTGGAAAACCAAAGCAGCTATGGCAGTAAAATTCTGTAGAGTAAGCTAGTTGGCTGTTCATTTTGTGTTCTTAAGTAATGCACCTTCAGCTACATCTCTTTATAGCAAACAGTCTTGAGTTGCCAGTTTACTTGCAGTTTCACTGTGTGGAAAGCAACCAATCTATTCATAAAGATGTCCATGTATTGGGTCCCCTCCCCCCCCCCAAGTATTGCTTTTTTTGTGCTTGTAATTTCAGACATAAATGATGGCTGAGATTAATCTGCACCTGCAATTAATTGCGGCCACTCTCCATGAGCCAGCTAGTGTAAATTGGCATAGCTCCATTAACTACAACATCAGTTTACACCAGCTGAGGATCTGGGGTGTATTCATTTAAGTGTTTACATAGAACTCAGATAATTGACATAATAGTTCCAGAAAATAATTGATAGTGCAAAATTGTGCTCCTATCATTTTTGCCTGCATAATTGCAGGTGCAAACAGAAGTCCAGAAGAAGGGCAGGTGTTAAATAAAATTGCAAATTACTGGATATTAAACAGTCATGCAGGAGGATTAATCGTGTATCTTGGAGGGCCATCAGAATTCATATCAAATCTCCCCCTTGACCTCTTGATTTCACCTTTGGGTAATTGCCATACTGTGGAAGCCGACTAATCCATACACTTTGTACTTCATACACAAAATGGCACACCCTGTTTCTTAAGGAAGTCTGGTGAAGAGCCCCTATTTATTAGGATTAATGGATATTGGAATGCATTTGTTAGTGTATTTTGAAAATCCTACATACTTATCCTACTTTGTAGGTGCTCGCAGGATTTAGAATTATAGCTGGGTAATGAAAATGAATTCTATTTTATATTTAATTGATACTTCACATATATTGTTTATTTCCGATTTGTAATAAAAATCAACAATTTTAAAGTTTTCTGAGAAACTGATTGAGAGTCTTCAAGTAGTCCTTACTTCCAGGTAACCACAGATTCAGATTTCAGGAGCTCACACTCAAAAAGCTACTATCACATTGTATTAGCCTGGCAGATCATGGAGCATCCAGAAGCCTAGAAGCTGAGTGGAGAGACTTAAGGTGCAACTACAATGTCACCATGTGACATTGTTACTAGTGTTGTGCAAAATTTTGCAAAGTATTTAGTTTCAAAGCTGTTTCAATGTGTTTTGAGCAGCAAAATCAAAATAAAAAAAAAGCATCGAAATAGCTTTGAAATGACATGAGAGCAGTTGAAATGTTTTGAAAGTTCGAAAACATTTTTAGTTTTGAAGCAAAAGAGAATTGGTAGGAGGCAAAAGAGAGTCAAGGCTCTGCAGTGGCTTCACAGCCCCATAGAGTTCAGTCCAGTGGCAGGAGCGCAGCACCAGCTGACCCTGCCTCCCACCACCAGTGCTGTGCTTTGCCTCCCACCACCAAGCTGAGCTCCATGGGGCTGTAGAGCTGCTTAGAGCTCAGCCAGGTGGCAAGAGGAGGAGCACAGCCCCAGTTCTGCCCACCTCCTGCCACTGGGCCAAGCTCCATAGGGCTGGCAGAGCTGCTCAGAGCTCAGTTGGGTGGTGGGAGGTAGAGTGCAGCCCCAGCTCTGCCCATTACCTGCCACCAGACTGAGCTCCGTGGGGCTGGTGGAGCCAATTGGAGCACAGCCTGGCAGCGGCAGATGGGCAGAGCCAGCACCATGCTCCACTTCCCGCCACCAGGCTGAGCCCATGGGGCTGTGGAGCTGCTTGGAAATCAGCCAGGTGGCACGAGGCAGAGCACAGCCCCAGTTCTGCCCACCTCCTACCACTGGGCTGAGCTCTGAGGGGCTGGCAGAGCCAATCATAGCACAGCCCAGTGGCAGGAGATGGGCAGAGCCAGCTGCACTCTGCCTCCTGCCACTGGGCTGAGCTCCATGGGGCTGCGGAGCCACTAAGAATTCAGCCTGATGGCAGGAGGTGGGTAGATACCAGATGCTGGGGCTGTGCTTTGCCAGGTTGAACCCCACAGCCCTCCTGGGGGTGTGAGCCCCCAGATCTGTGTGCTGGATGACAGGAGGCTGTTGCTGCCAGAAAATTTTGCTTTAAAAAATTTGAGGTGCAATTTCTGAGAAACCTCTGCACCTATTTCCTTGAAACATGGCAGGCTTCATGCCGTCAGAAGGGGCTACCATCCCTACAATTTGCATTCAAATCAGGCAAGAAATGAGAATGTTTTAGGTATTTTCATGATTCCCCATTATTGTCTAGGGGGGAATGTCAAAATGATTGAAACAGCAAAACAGTTTTGATGAAATGAAATGGGGCACAGATTTGAAACTAAATGCAATGATGAAACAAAACACTGTTCCTTCAAAATAGGGAAACAGATGTCAAAACAAAACGATGGCGTTTCATACAGCCCTGATTGTTACTGCTCTGTGATTTAATACTTCCTTTTGCAAGTACTAAATTATAGCACAGTAACAGCCTGTGCTGTGCTATAAGCATGGTGCATAGTTATTTTTAGCAGCTACTTCTCTGTAGTGCTGCACTATACTAGGGTGGGGGACCGCATTACTACAGTGAAGTAGGTGCTGGTCACATGTAGATGCCTGCGGGTGCTATGGTGACGCTATGGCGACGTAATGTTATATGTAAACTGCATGGATTCTATTGCAATTAACCCAAGTTGAGCTCCTAACTCCTGTGGTACTTCAGAATATCTTACCTGAAAATTATACTGCTGTTGTTAAAATAAATAAGCTGGAAGTAGGACTACATCATGTGATCCACCTTAGCCTTCCAATTTCTGCCCATTAATTTGTACTCATATATTTGTAATGGGTCTCCCAGGCGCTAATGAAAATCAGTGTGGTTCCACCACACATCCCATGTGCTTTGAAAAATTAGCTGCCCACCTGGAAGCTGCAGGAAATAGTTTGCTAAGCAACATGAACACAGGAATACATACAGGACTAGCAAATATGTCTTCAGACGGATAGTAAAAATATATCCTAAGTAACATATCTCTCTCTCTAACATTGTAAAAAAAAAAAAAAGAATACTTTCATGGTATACCTTCATGGAATGTTGTATTATCTCCCATTTAATTATCAGCATACATGCCTTGTAATAAGAACTATAGGACATTTCTATATGCCCTCCAGGAGGCAGAGGATGCTTTAATTAGCGCAGCTCTGAGAGCCATGATGATTAAAGCATCTGGAGCATCACATGTATCAGTGTCCCCATGACAAATGGCAGCGGGGCACTTTGAACTAAAGCTTGTCAAATGAGTTTTAGTGTAGTTTAAAGTGCACTGCCACCATTTTTCAGCACAGGGACACCAATACACATGATGCTAGAGTCTGCTGGAGTGCAGTAATTACTACGCTCCAGCAGACTTGATTAATTGTAATCACAGCACATCAGAGCAGCCTCCCTGCACATGTACAGGAGCCCATAGATTCCCATACCAGCCTTTCAGTTCTGTCCTTAACCCTAATTAAATGAACTGTTGTCATCTGGCTGCTGAAGAACAGATTTTATTTGGGGTCAGGCACAGATCTCCAAACTTAAAACCCAGCTGAAAAAGCAGCTGATGGACTGATCAAAGGAAAACCACAGAAGCACACAGGCCCACATCGCAGTTAATATGAAGATGAAGAAATTGGATGAATGAAATGAATGATTAGTACCAGAGACCTAAATCAAATGTTGTGAATGGATGCTGTTAATTTATGTGAGAGAGATGTCCACCAATTTCTTCCAAAGTAAAAGAAAATCAAAGTAATACACGGTTAAGATTAGTTCTTAACTCTAAATTCAAAGGTATTGTAGTGTTTTGTTGTACTCCACAAGTCACTGCATCTCTTGCCTTTTCCCCTCTGCACCAACCCTATCTCAGTCATTATGCAGTTAAGCTCAGCGTGGTGACTGACTTCCTTTTCCTTTGAAACAAAATTGTATAGCCTCCTTCTTGCCTTCATATCAAGCTAGCTTTTTCCATCTGCTACATGCTGGCTCCTTGGCTCCTGCTCTATTGTTCAAATTTTATATCTTTGATCTTTTATCATCATTCATTCTACACTTTATTACCCTATCTTAGTCTCCCTGCATACAGTTTTATTTCTATTGCTTTGCTTGTAACATCTCCCTTCTGCTAATAAATCTCAGTTTGTTCTACTTCTCACTGAACTTCTGACCATTTTGTAGCATTCATATTTCTTTTCCTCTGAAAAAAATAGGGGTGTATACATGAGAAGTAGGGGACTGGAATGAAGAGGTGAAAAGGGCAATTCAAGTGAATAAAGAATGGTTAATTGGGGGGAAAAAAATAAAAATCAATGCTCGGTTAAAGAGGAACGATGGAGTGATTTTATGTCCAAATTAAAGTCTTCCTCTGAACATAGGATGTAATTCTTAATGTCAATCTTCCATTGGTTGAACCAAATATGCAATAGTACTTGGCAGGTGCATGAGAAACAGCAAGTAAAAGCTAGATTTATGATGTCATCTGACTACAGGACAAAAGGTAAAATGAGTAGTAAAAAAGAAGTTTGATAATTCAAGTCCCATTAATTTTGATACTGTAATGCTATCACTAGTATAGGAAAGGGGACTTTTAAAAATCCAGATTGGATTTAGCAATGTATGAATTCCTTTTACTGGTATCCTCTAGTACCCAAAATGGAAATAATATATTTAAGTAAACTTATAAAGCAAATCTTAATGCGCCTTCAACAGTTTTAAACAATAATCCAACTGTTTTAGAAAAAAATCAAGAAACTCTATACTGATTCTGAGGTTCTTTTCTAGTCGTTTTGACAGATGACCACATGGTTAGCAGAAGGAAAGTAAAAAAAAATCACACTGATTTGATTCATTTTCACACATGTGAATGTTTAAATTCATGAGAGAAATCTGAATGGAATAATTTTCAAATCTTCTTTGTAATTCTCTTACCCACTCTCCATGTTAAAAAAAAATCACTAAGTGCTTGTTTACGCTCAAAAAAGCAAAATGACTAAATAATTTAATTTAGACCTTTAGGTAATGTGTTGATCCTCTATGTACTTTGTCCCTTAATAGACTTCAAGGGTGAAACTCAGATCAACCTAGCTTGTTTCCAGACTTTCAAAGAGGTTTTTAGGGGGCTATTAAGTTTTTAGGGATATAATTCAGGGTAGATTCAATTCATGAGTATGTCATGGTGGGAAGCTATTAGTACAGCACAAAGGATGTTGGATACAAAGAAATCACAGATTCTCCAAGAGTTGCTGCCTGCTAGGATAGGTGATCATAGTGCTTAAAGAATGGGGGCAGGTAATCTGCCAATATTTGAGAGAATTTGTAACCAAATTATAGTTTAGTTATGTTCAGGACCCTTTTGTTTTTGCTTTCTGAGAACACTGGAGTGTTTTGACTCTATTAAAAAAAAATACATATGAAAAGCAAAGGCTAAGATCACTTTTTTTCAATAATTTTTTGAACTATCGTGTTTTTGATCAATAGTTGTCATTTGCTGTGCATTAGGTAGCATAGGTCAGGGGTTCTGTCCTGTAAATGGAACACTTCTTCTGTTACCTGGACCACCTCAACACTAACTTACTATCACTGAAGAATCACTTTACCCAATTTGTCTTTGCATAACACCCTTCTAGCAGAAAATGCAAATACTTATAAGGCAATTATTAGTAAGGCAATATTTATCATCTTTACAATTTGCATTTGGAAAAAAAGGACAAAGCAGAACTAGGCAACTTCTGCCATTTACCAGAGCTCAAAGGGCTCTGCAGAGAAATACTCCCCTACATTACCTTTTACAGAAATATCAGGGAGCTCTTCAGCTGTATTGATGCTAATCCAGCGTGTGTCAGCTTGTCTCTAAAGTTATCCTTTTTCAGCCTCAGAGTAGACCTGACACTATTTAAACTGCTCTTCTGGATGACTTCATAGCTATCTGGGGGTCTGTTTTTACTCTCCAACTTGCTTTTATATAGAATTCCAGATAGGTGATGGTATGTGTAAAATCATATTGAACTGGAGTCTTCCCCCCCACACTTCACCCCCTCTTTTGGTTAGGCTTTAACTATAAATGTTCAACATTTGCTTTTCTGTAGGCAAGTCATCCTCACTTGGCAGTGGCTGTGTGGTATAAATATAGAAAGACTGACTGGTTTAAGGTGCACTAGTCATAAACCATTGTCCAAATGTTACATTTACTGAAACATTACTGTAACTGTGCAGCCGTAACAACTCAAAAACAATAATTAATAGTTCCTTTTGACCAAATACAGGCATCTTTTTAAATTGCATCATAAAATAATTCTTGCCATTACCACCAGCAGGAGACAGCAAAGTTCCTATGTAGACTATAACCTTCACTTTCTCTCATTTTTATAGATAATATCCAATTACTGTTCCTGTATTTGTGCTTTTTTCCTGGAATAACTCAAAAGAGAAAGTGTTTCCATGAGGAACTGAAATCCACATTCCACTTCAGATGCTTTTATCCTAAACTAGGTTTCAAACCTCCCAGCCAAGACCAAGCCATGCTAATAAACAATATCCAAACATCTTCTCCCTGTAAGCATATTCCTAAACACACTTAACACACCTTTCTGGAGTGTATGTGCTCCAGAAAGGCATGAACAGTGTGTTCCATGTTGGTTTGATAAAGATCTTGCATGCAAAAACCCCCTCCCCAAGAAAGTCTTTTAGTCCAAAACATGTCAAGCTCGTTTATAGTTTGATTATTTTTGCTCTCTGCTCATTGTTTATCCTCAGTTCTCCAGCTGGAAGGACAGAATGTGCAATACCTTCCACTGTCACTGCCACAGCCAACACCCTCTGCAGACAGCTGTTGTGGAATCTTCTGTGCTGGGTGGCAGATGAGAATTTCCAGCTGATGATCTCTCGAGAAAAAAACAAAATGTGTTTTTATTCTCAGGCTTATTAAACAACATTGCACTGAAAAAAAAGATGCAAGTATCTGCGATTACTTTGGGGACTAGTAAAAGGATAGAGAGCTTTTTAACTACAAAACAAATTCAGTGACCAAAAGTCATCATAATCCAATCTCTTTGGTGATGTATGTGATTACAGCTGAAGGCGTCTGTTCAGTTCTTAATGAACAAGTGTCCTTATCAAATTTGGCACTTTTTTTTTAACAGTTACTGAGATGGGTAGGCATGAATGCTTGTGGAGATATTTAACCTCTCGATCCCAGAGCTCATTCCAAGGAGTCCTCAAAAGCACCTGTGTCTCCTATTAAAAATGAGGAATTTTGAACATTTTGCCCAAGACAAAATTGGGTGAGTAGAGAAAAAGTGTACTGCTTCTCTCATCTCAACCTGTTTTATTCTATGGATAAATAGGATTTGTGCTATTCAGCAGCTTTCACATAACCATGAATAGGATTAAAACAGTAAAATCTGAAACTTGAAGTACTATTTTCCTACCTGGATTTTGATATTTCACTTCTTTATTGTTATTTGTTCAACATTTGGTAAAAGGAGGGAGCAAATGACTTGAATTAGGACTTCTGGCAGCAGGCCTCACATTATCATCTTTCTTTAGGCCAAACACCAGTTGACTTTATATTGTATTTCATTTGAAGATATGGACATAAAAGACATTTGCACTGGCTGTATCAGCATGTACACTGATTAGTTACACTACTGTCCAGAGAGGACAAGCAACTGGTTCTCTGCATAGAATTGTCTTCAGAAACTGTCCTTCCAGTACCTTTCTTCTAGGTGTCAGGACGCCAGTACTAATCTGTCTGTACTGAATAAAATGGACAATATACTGGATAAAATGGACCCCTAAAACTGGTAACCTTCATTATTAGACAGTAAGGGTGTGTAAAACAGGCCATATATGATTCGGATTCAGCCTGAATCAGGGAAAGTGATTCGATTAGTTGTTTCAATCACTGTCTTGATTCGATTCAGCCGAATCTGAATCTGAGGATTCGATGCTGGTTGGAAGAATCAGTGATTCAGCCATAGACACTGCTTTAAATGTTTTTTCTACATACCTTGAGGTACCAGGTGCAGCTTATAAATGCTGCAATGCTGGGGCAGATGGAGAGTCCCACAGGAGCGAGGTGGAGCCACCTGTGTGCTCAGTGATGAACCCAGAAGTAGACTGGAAGTACTTCTGGTTCACTTCTGGGTCTGCCACCGAGTGTGCAGGGCACACCCCTGCTGTACCCTGCAGCTCAGCGACCAGCCACAAAGAGACTCCAGGTGCCCTCTCCAACCCAGGAGACATCAGTTGCTGAGCCGGGGGGGGCATTCCCCCACACACTTCCTGGTGGACCTGGATGTGGACCAGAAGTGATTCCAATCCACTTCTGAGTCCACTGCCAAATGTGTTAGGGAGCCCCTGTGCTTCTATGAGACACTTCATGCACCTCAGCATCATAGCATTCATAAGTCGCCTGGTACCTTGAGTGATATAGAAAAAACATTTCAAGCTGTGTCTATGTCTGAATCACTAAATTTTTCTGAAACTTCCTGAATCAATTCAGAGGGTTCCTATTTGATCCAGAGAGATTAAAGGGGCTCCTGATTCGATCTGGAGATTCAGCCATTGAACTGAATTAGCAACCAAAACTTTGTGCATCCCTAATAGCTACTCATGACTTTCCCCTGGGGTAACTTACCTCTAGCATGGAATGACTTAAACCAACATTCAGGCAGCTTGTACAAGTGTAAATCAGTCAGGTGTCGAGTCCCTGAATATAGAAACCTAAAACAACCACTTGCATGGTGCAGTGCCCCACAATAGAGGAGTGTTGTTTAATGCTAGTCCAAGCCAAACTAAAATACATTCTTCCCCTTTAAAAAAGTGCAAAACCAGCTCAGTAACAAGGACCACAAAACTTGTAAATTAATCTATTCAGGTTACCTGGATTACTGTAACAAACTGCCAAAATCTGAATATTCTCTCGGCTTTTGATTTCACACTCCAGAACTAAAGTTTTATAAGTTACAAATGTATAGGCTGCATACAGTGTAAAAATTCATTCCCTCTATCTTGTTTGATAAATGACAGTGCTAGGAGTGTTTTAGATTAGTTTGCTTAGCATTTTGTGCATATTTCAGATTTTCAAGACCCTGATCCTGCAGGTTATGCATGTGGCACTTTAACTCACATGGAAAAAATAGGCTCACATTTAAGTCCATGTGGATACAGAATGGGAATAAGTTCAATATGTATGTTCAGTTTAAACAATAAAAAAATTGTTCTAAATCTAAAACAGACAACAGTTTTACTAGCTTTTAGCACCATGGCTTTTTATTGCAATTTTGTTAACTTTTCTTTAACCTACTCTTGTAGTATATTTTTCTCTCAGAATATTCCCTCATGCAAACAGCCTAGGAAAAACGTAATACTAGCTACATACATTGACCTGCTTGCTATGAACTTCTCCTTTCCTTGAAATTCCAACTGCTTGCAAAGCCAAAGCAATCAGAAATTGACATCTGTGCTTCTAACCCATGGACCTAGCATGATCAGAAAAAAATTAATTGCAAATTGTTCATTATATGCTAGCAGTAGATAGCAAGAACTATTCTCCATCCAGTTTATTTTGTATTAAAACTTAGATTTCAAGACATTCGTCTGCTGTCATTTTATTGTGTATGAATTTCCTGTCTGGGGAAAAAAGATAGTATGTTATGTCACTCAGGCGCGGGAGACTAAATCTCCTTTTACAAACTTTTGTCAACGTCAATTCTCTGTAAAGATGTAATAATCACAGCAGGCAAATATCAGAGGTGTTGCAGACCACCCACTCCAGTTCCTAGGATCTTATATACTAACACCACAAAACCTATTTGCACTTACATTCCAGTGCTCAACTCCAGAGCTTCTTAGAATAAATTTGCATCTCACTTTGGGTCTTACCCTCCCATCCCAACTGGGAGATCCAACAGATGTAGAATTTTACTTTCTAATGCATTCTCTAATGACTCATTTTTAAGAGTGAGTGAAACACTGTCTCTAATTATAGTCACAATATGTTCCTCAGTGAATTTCACATCCTGTCTAAGTATCACATTATGTTCATCCAATAATTATAGTCTCTCTTTTATCTACCTTTTATCTCAAATCAGTCAACATTCTTATACTCAATCTTCACCTCTATTACTTTCAAGTTACCCCACTAGTGTATGTTATTTTCATGCCTGAAGGCAGTAATTGAAATGGACCATCATTTTGCAGGCCCATTCTTTATCATACTATCTTTGTCTTCTATTACACAGAAATTCAAACTTCTATCAGACACAAAATGTAGTCCTGGGCTCTTGTACTTGTGAAGATAACCCTAAAAAATACAACTTTAATATTAATGCAACATTATGTGCTTGAATCTGTAGCCATCTATAGAGTCAAGATGCAGATTTCAGGCTAAATCCAGTATTGGTTAACTACCCAACTGATCTGAATACAAGTTTCAAAGCCACATGATATTTTAATTATCAGTTCAATTAAGTCATTTCACAAGGATAAAAAGTAATCAGATGATGAGTGAGTAGTCAAATGATGTCACTGCGTTCAGGACATGTAAAATAGTTTCCATCTTAACAGAACAAGCATGTTTTGTGCTTAGTGTTTTGGGCCAGGTATAGATATTACACATAAATCAGTATAAGCAACTGAAAACCAGTCTATGCCCATAACAGAACATAAGTTCAGTGCACATAGGCTGGTTTAAAAATGGTGGATCCCAGTGTAAGCTAGACATGGATCAATGTGTAGTCAAACTTGAGTCAATTTAGGCTAGGCTGAAAAAAATCAAACTTTTGTATCAGTTCCCCTATTGATTCATGTTAGGTTTCTGTCTGCTGGCATCCCAAGTGACTTTGTACTCCCCACTATTCCTCCATCATGGGGATATGCACTAGCATCTGCCCCGCACTTGGCTGCTCTGGCCAAGGGCCCAGTGGGCCCCCCCCCCAGGCTTTCATAGAATCACAAACTCTTCCCTGCCTCTGGTCAGCTGTCAGCTGCAGGCAGGTGGGGGGCAGGGAGGAGGGAGGAGAATGAAAATCTGCGTCCCTGCTCAAGCTCTGATACCAGCCTGAGAGACAAGGCCCACTGGGAGGTGTTCAGCAGTGCCCCTCAACCTGCTGGCCTCAGCCACTGGAGGTAGCCTTCATGCTACCATTCCAAAGGGCAAATGTGTGCCTCCATACCCCAAATCAAACCCACACAGTTTTGATCAATTCCACCTTGGGTTTTTTGAACATTTGTACCTAGCTGAGCATCCTATTGCCTCTGCTTTTCCATTCTTGCTTGAGAAGATCATAATCCTCCCATTCTATACTATGCAAGAAACTACCACACATCACAAGTCAAATTTCCTCTGTCTTCACCTCTACACAATCACAAAAAAGCCACACTGTACAACTGCCTTGTCCAATTGCACATTTTGGAATTTGCTAAAATACAAAAATAAAGTATGGAATAGAAAAGAAGGGAAAGGGAAAGAGAAAGGGAAAAAAATATTGTCTGCCTCTTTATAGAAGTAGAATAATGTACATTGCTGCCAGACCAAGTAGATTGCTTTAAATTACTATTCAGCTTGACCAAATCCATAGACTGCTGCACTTTTATGGTACTCTGTACAGAAATCATGTCTTCTAGTACTTAAGGAAAGAAAAAAAGAAGTTTACAGGTTCTATGAATGTGGTAAACAAACTCACACACTAGGCCAAAAGCATGCTTTCCATTACACTCTCCAAAACAGATAAACAATAGAACAAAGATACAGCAATGCTTTTTCATTTATTTTCTGACAGACACCCATTCAATGTCTTAGCATTGCAGTCTTTGCCTAGCCTCTTATCTATTTTATTATTTACTTTGATTTTATAGATTACAGATATAACCTAAAGCATTTGATTCCTGCATTTCTGTGTTACACATTTGGGCATAAGGAGGAGGGGTATTTTAAACTACAGCGCATCTTTTGGTATCTCAGTCAAATTATAAATACAATTTAGTAGGAACCCACACAGAACAAGGCAGTTCTGTGAAAAGGCTACATTCAAGCCACATGAAACAGCGAGAGACATAGCATACATATTATAGTTAGTCACACTCAGACTTACATGATTTTAGGGATCCGTATGCTTCCATTCCACAACCAGAGAAATTATTGCTATCAACTTCACTGGGTGCTAGGATCAGCACAAGGAAAAGCCTCCCCTGACCTATGCAAAATTCCTTTGATATTAAGATCTGGCTACTGATTTCCTTTGTTTTTATTTCTGTAGCATTTCAAGTATGTAAGAACCTATCAGTCTGGATAGGTGCTGAACACTCCTGTCTTTCTTACTAATTTAAAAGATTAACCAGATGTTTCAAGTTAGGTAGGCATTTTTGCATTTTGATGGATCAGGGCTGAACTGCCTGGCATTTTCCACAATTAAGTTCTTAGACATTTTAACAGTAATTGAAAGAGAATCTGAAAAAAGGAAGAAAAGTCAACCCCAGTTCAGAGGTTAAGAGGGAAGACTGCAAGTTGCCGAGGGGACACAGTAGGTGAGCACAAAGTTCATAAATATATTTATTACTATTGAGTGTTAAGAAAGAGTTTCATAATTTTCTAGTCTTTTGCATATGGCATCTCCTCTAATGCAAGATTTGTTGCCATACATGTGTTTTCTAGAGAAGCTGCTACAGGTTGAAATAGAATTTAAAATTATTTTCTATTAGTAATCTCTTAACATCTGGTACATCAGGAGCCATATTTTAATCCTGTGTGTTATATAACAGATGCCAATTTTGTGGTAAAAACTGCATGTCTAAGATTAGACTGCAAGCTTTGACTTGTAAAAATTCCCATGGAGTGTCTGTCAACTGATAGCAAATGGGAGTTGATTGTCTTGATCTGTGCGTTCCCCTGCTCCTTTTCTGTTTTGAGCCATATGCTTATTGGTGGGTTTGTTGGGGTTTTTTTTTTGGTTTGTTTGTGTGCATGTGAGTTATGCAAAAAAAAAAATTACCTTCTCTAGCGGATAACCAATTTGAATATAAAAGAGCTTTACTTGTATGGGACAAAACTGAAAGAAAAAGGCTGAAAGACAAAAAAAAATTGTGTTGAAATGACGCAGCAGTAGGATCTCAGAGGGGAAATTGCAGTACTTAAATCTCTTCATACCAGCAAATTTGACAGAATTGCAGAAGACATACAGATGTTATCAAGCGATGATTGTGCCATTAAACAAAGGCTGGAAAAATATTGAGAATGAGTCAGAGGGAGCTCAAATTGAGATGAAGAAGTTGAAAGAGGAAAACAAGACACTTAAAGCAAGACCAGAAGATAAACAGGGCAGAAAATGGGATAACCTATCAGAATGATTATCCAATAATGGCAATTATATTTGCAGTGAGATGAGACTATACCACTAAATTAGGATCATAGGAGCATCTAATAAATTCCAGACTGTGTGCTGCCTGAGTAGTTGAATCATTTGATACATTTATCTGCAATGCCAATTAGTTATTGTGGTTTAAAGCAGAATTGGAAAGGACTTTTGAGATTCTGACATCAGAGATGGATTGGAATACACAGCTAGATCATGAACCTTTGTCACAGAGAGTCCATCTATTCCTTGACAACACAATGGGACACATCTTCAACTGGTGTGAAGTGATATATCACCAGAGAAGTCAATAACACTATGCTGATTTATATCAGCTGAAGCTATAGTCCATTATTGCTTTAAAATAAATACCTTTAAGCATGCAGACAGCTATAATGGAAAAGCAACTATTGTAATATAAAGGTATTTCTTTCGTGTGCTGGTTTTATCCTAGAATAACAGCTTTTGCCATTTAAATAACTGGGAGCTGAAGAGTATTAACGGATTTGGTCCATTCTTTTTCTTTTGAACTGGGAGACATATTTAGTTTGCATCTGATCCCAGACAATTCATAGACTAAAAAAAGCAAGAGTGTGGGGAATATTACAAACACAATACATCTAAATCAGTTAGAAGCTAACAAATCATAAGGGGAATGTATAATGTTATTTGAATTTAAACATAGTACATTTTAACTACTTCTACTGTATTAGACTAATGTGGATGGTTATAATAGGAATGTACTTGTTCTATATAACATGTAGTCTAGAATTACTCAACATTTTTTTTCTTTTTTGGCATAAAAATCTGACTGTTGAAAGCATTTTTTAAATTTTTTTTTTACAAGTGCCAGTTTGTATTCCACCTTCTCACACCCTCCCAACACACGGAGGAACAGGCTTTGGGTTCCAGAATAGAATTTCTGATTAAAACTAAAGAGACTCTGATCCTAGAATAGCCAATAGTTCACAATCTACAGGATCATCCTAGGACACAGAGGACCATTATTTGCTTAATTACAAGTATATGCTTCCATCTCATTCCCACATGTAAAAAGTGAGTGTTTTGACAGACAACATGTAAAGGCATCTCCTTCATTCTCTACTGCTGAGGCTGTTTCACTTTGATGGAACACTGAAATGCCTATTAGGCAAAAGAGATCAAATTTTAGCACAGTGCTATTCACCTGTGATATGCAAAGTTGAAGTCCAAGTCCTCGGTCTCTCTTCAACTTGTCTACATCCTTTATCAAGTGTGTGCATGTGTATGGGGGGGGAAGGGAATCCAAAACTGGACACAGTACCCAAGATGTGGCCTCACCAGTGCCAAATAGAGGGGAATAATCATTTTCCTTGATCTGCTGGCAACAATTCTGCTAATGCAGCCTAGTATTAGTCTTCTTCGCAACAAGGGCAAACTGTTGGCTCATATTCAGCCTATTGTTGACTTTAACTCCCAAGCCATGTTCTGCAGACTGCTGCTTAGCCAGGCAGTCCCCAGCCTATACCAGTTCATGAGATTTTTTTCCATCCTATGTACGGGACTTTGCACTTGTCTTCACTGAATCTCATGAGATTTCTTTTCGTCCAGTCTTCCAGTTTGTCAAGGTCATTCTGAATACCAGCCATACCTTCCAGCACATCAACTACTTCACCCAGCTCCACCCAGCACACCGACTACTCCACCCAGGTGTCATCCACAAACGTGCTGAGGGTGCACTCCATCCCATCTCCTAGATTGTTGATGAAAATGTTGAACAGAACTGGCTCCAGGACTGACCCCTGGAGCCAACTACTGATACTGGCTGCTGACTAGATTGAGCTGTTCATTCCTATCCTTTGAGCCTGATGATCCAGGCAGTTTTCTATCCACCTAACAGGCCAATCATTCAACCCATACTTCCTTAGTTTGCTGGCAAGATTTTGACCATTCCTGTTCCCTAGGGTGGGCTTCTTTAAAATACAACCACATCCCCTGGATTCTTTCCCCACAGACTGGCCTCCCAGGGTATCCTGCCCATCAGTTCCCTGAGCAAATTGAAGTCTGCTTTTTAAATTCCAGGGTCATTACTCTGACTCTATCCTTCCTTCCTTTCCCCAGGATCTTGACTTCAATCATCTCATGCTTGATGCTCCCCAAGTTGCCAGCCACTTTCCCTTCCCCACTAATTATTCCTTGTTTATAAGCAGCAAGCCAAGAAGAACAAAACTCCTAGTTGACCTATCCAGCATTTGCACCAAGGAGTTGTCCCCAACACTCTCTAATAGCTTCCAGGATTGCCTGTGCACTATTGTATTGCCCTTCCAGCAGATGCCAGGTGATTGAAGAACCAGAGCCTGTGATCTTGAAACTTCCCCTAGCTATTTGAAGAAAGCCTCATCCACCTCACAGATTCATCAATTGTAAGGGGCTGGAAGGGATTTTGCAAGATAATCAGGTCCAGCCCCCGTGTACTAGGTAGGGAAGAGAACTGGGGTCACGTGACTCCAGCGAGGTGACCATCCAGTCTCCTCTCGAATATTTCCAGGGTAGGTGATTGCACCACCTCTGGAGGGAGTTTATTTCAGGGTCTGGACACCTTGACCCTGAAGAAGTTTTTCCTTGTGAAAAACTTGTGGCCTGAAATAGTCTTCCAGGAGTTTGTGGCCATTAGGCTTTCCTTGCATGGCTTGCTTTGCAAGTCTCTGATCATACAGGTGGCTCTTCTATGGACTCTCTCAAGCTTTTCATTGTCCTTGTTGGAGTGCAGTGCCCAGAACTGGATGCAGTACTCCAACTGTAGTCTCACCAATGCTGAGTAAAGAAGAAGAATCACTTCCTTGGTTTTGTTTGAGATGCATTGATTGATGCATGCGAGAGTATTGTTTACCCTGCTGGACTACAGCATTGAATTTATGGCTTATGTTCATACTATGGTCTTTATTACCCCCAGGTCCCTTTCAGTTATGGTACTAGTCAGTTTGGTGCCACTGAGCCGGCAAGTATGTTGGAGATTGTTCGTCCCCAGATGGAGCACTTTACATTTCTCAATGTTGATCTTCATCTGGTTCCAATCTGCCCAGGTTAGCAGTCTGTATAGGTCCACCTGTATCTGCAGCCTATCTTCAAGCATGACTATGCTCCCCCATAACTTGGTGTTGGCCACGAACTTGGCCGGTGAGCTCTTCACCCCCATATCCAAATCATAGATACAGATGTTGAAAAGCACTGGACCAAGCATAGACCCCCAAGGGACACCAGTGGCCACTTCTCATGCGGACAACACAGATCCATTCATTAGAACTCTCTGGTTCCTACCCCCACAGCCAACTTCCTCCCCACCTGACTGTCGAACAGTTAAACCCGCAATCCTCCAATCTTCCAGTGAGAACATCATAGGATAACAGATCAAAGGACTTTTGGAAGTCTAGGTATACAATGTCGACCACCTCTCTCTTATTCAGGTGGTGATTTACCTGGTCATAGAAGGAGATGAGATTGGCAAGACAAAACCTGCTCACAACAAAGCCATGCTGTCTGTCATTCAGAATCCTACCTTCTGCAAGCATATCACACATAGTCTCCTTGATGAATTTTTTCCAGGATTTTCCCCAGGGATAGAAGTTAGACTAACTGGCCTATAGTTGCCTAGGTCCCCTCTCCCCGACATCTTGAAGATGGGCACAACATTGGCCCTCTTCCAGTCTTCAGGGACCTCTCCCAAGCACCATGAGTTTTGGAAGAGTTTTGCCAAGGTCTCACAATGACTTTGGCCAGCTCCTTCAGCACTTTCAGATGAAGTTCATTTGTAGCAGGAAACCGTTTTTTGCCTGCCCTCACCCTTCCATATGGCAAAAAGCCCCTTTTGCAGTATTTGCCCCCTTTTGGGGATGATTCCTCTTTTCTACCTTTTCTTCCTTCCTCCCTCTTCTTTTATTATATTATTTTTGTAGAATGTAAGGTGTACTTATAAAAAAATATAGTTTGTAGATGCTTCATGTGTATAAAATAGTATTCTACATCAGTATGCCCCCCTCTACTGTATTTGGTCTATTTGTTGTATGTGCCATGGCATTTCACCTTTTTGTGTTTTATATTCTATGATTTAACTTTGTAACAAATGCATTCTAAAGTTTAAAAGTAAGTTGTACCATGTAACAATGTTAGCAAGGGTGGGAATCAAACCACAGCTTCACTAAATGAATCTTGATTGATTGCGTAACACAGTAGCTAGACAGGATAAGAAGCTAACAAGTGGCAATTAACACCTATGAAACCACAGACTAAGGAGAGGAAAGGATCAACACACAGCCAGGAACTCCCTTAAACTTCACTGTTAAAGGTACAGAAGCCCTGGTTTAAACTAATCACAACAGTAAATTAATCAAACTTTATCAATGGTCTCCCAAGACTGCACGTACCTGTGGACATGACCCCTGGGGCTGACAACTGCCATCCAGCAACCACCAAGGGGGATTGTCTCACAAGGTCAATGACCCCTGGATTAGGTAAACCCAAAAATTGGGTAGTCACCAAAGTCTGCCAGAGAGGAATAAAAGGCAGCAAAGAATGACACCCAATGGCACCCTCTCTGACCTGACCAGAACCCTGCCTGCCCAGCCAGAAGGACCAGCTGGCAACCTGCTTCTGAAGCAACATCGCACTGAAAGAAGCCTCAGCTGGCCATTGATGGCAGATTCCAGTGGGGACAGGTATATCTTGATATCAGTTCTTAGTGTTCATAGTTAGCTGGTCTCGGTCTCGGTCTCTCTGTGGATTAGCCCCAAGGTTTATGATCTGACTTTTGGATCCATCTAATAAACTAGAATTTTATGATGATCCTGTGAGTTGGTCCTTTGTAGCCAACATGTTCAGTCCTGCTGACTTATAAATGTCTAACTTTTCTAACTGATCATGCACCAGCACAACGTCAATAGTAGGAAGGTGGTCATTCAAACCATGCCCATTCTGAACCTTATCTAGTATGATTTTTTCCCCTTAGTTCAGTGAAATACTGAAGCAAAAGTAGTCATTCAGGAGTTCAGTTTTCTCCTGCATGTTGGTAACCAGCTGCCCTACATTGTTAAGCAATGGCCCCATGCTTCCATTTGTTTTCCTCCTGTTCCCAACTATTACCTCTCAGCTGTGTGTCAGCTCACCTCACAGGCTGTCACCTCACAGGCTGTCTGACTCACAAAGAATCCCCCCCCCACCTAAACAAAATTGACTAAGATGCAGTTAGAGACACACCTAAGACCCTCCAGATAAGAGTGACAAGAGTGAATCAAATGCCCTATGTCTCATTTGCATCCAAGATGGAACCAGATGACTATTCATTTACATAAGATATGGAGAACAGAAAGCCTGAAGCAGAGACTGCAGCGAATTCTGGGATCAGAGAAGCAGGGGAGCACTGCATGATGGGGAATCTGTGCTCCAAATGTTAATCAACCCCCATATACTCAGGTCAGCATTTATCAGACCAGTTCTAAACTGGATTTACAAAGGAACCCTCCCCCCCCCCGACACACACACACTTCTAAGTTTAATAGGCATCTCAGGCTGTACATTCCCCGGTCCCACTATGGGAGGCCTATTTGAATTTGATTGACTAAAGCTCGGTTGCTGGGTTAGGGAATACTGAGGCAAGAGACCAAGTCAGATGGGGTATGGGCAACATTTGAACAACGGTAAGGGGTTTATCACAGCATCCAGCCCATTGTAGGCCTGACCACAAGTGCTGTCATACTTTTCCCAGGATGACCAGTGGAAGTCTTTCTGCCCAAAGGTTATGAACACTCCAATAATTGCTTTAAGTCTGTTAAAAGACTATAGAAAGATCTGGAAAAGTCATGCTAAGATGAGGCTTGTTAACAAAAAGTAAAAATTCAAAACTCTGATGCTGCAAGCTATTGTTTTTGAAGAAACCATGAGATATCCCATCACTATATCTGCTATCCATAGGAATTTTAAGCTGGCTGTCAAGTGTCTGGGTACTCCCTAATCTTATGTGTTTCCTGATTATCAAACAGTTTCTTGAGATGTTCCAAACCAGATAATCCCTTGTCAATAGAAAAGACAATGACTTACATTATTGAGAGTGCTTTGAAGAAGCTGAACTGAGGGTATAAAAATCTGTAAAAAAGCAGCAGTGTGTGTACTTCAAGAAGAAAAAAAATATCTCTGATACCATCCTCTGTTGTTCTTGAGAGGCTGGAGGAAACAGATCATCTCCCTTCAAGGACTGCGCTATGAACTTTACCAGTCAGCTTTGCAACCCGAGTACCTTGGACTGGTGAGATCCCAGCACTTTCTCCCTCTCTTTGCTCTCTAGGCATAAATTTCTGAACCTGAACTGTACTAGTTAAGCTTGACCTAAGTTTCCCGAAATACTTAGTGAAACCAGGGTAGTATTGTAATTGTTTGTGTTTGTTTTTTCTTTGCATGTCTATTACTACTAGTACCATTATGTATTTCATATACCTAGCAATAAATAACTTTTATAGTCAAACTGGTAGTAACTGGGTACATTTTTCCTTCTCTACTTCTTCTTCACTTGCTATGCAGCAACACTTCTTTTACCTAAGCTATAGATCTATGTGAAGCCCAAAAATACTGTGGTGTCTACTCATCAAGAGGCTAAAGATTGGGATGAGCTGAGTTTAAAACACATAAGGGGATCAGCTTGTACAGGCTGATTGACCCAGTTTGACTCAGACGTGCCCTAATTAACTGAATGCTGGCCCATGAGGGTATCAGCTGGACACTCAGCCGGATTCAGAGGGATTCTGTTTACCTGTGTGCTTGTGTCTGACTGCAGTTTATTGCTGCTCTGATTAACTGATTATTGGCATATGAGGGTGTCAGCCTGTCCATGCTCATCAACCCAGCCGGGTCAGGCATGGCACATTAATCAGTGTGTTTATGACTGATTTGGTGACTGGAGAAACCCAGCCCCATTGAAACCAAGTTCTGCAGGATAGCTCCATTGGGAATGAAGACAGAAGGGAGAGGTACAGCTCCATATAGAAACACAAGTAACACAAGCAGCACATTGACAGAATTACCAAGACCCTAGAAACATATCCCTAATAAATGATATGTCTTGGGCACACCCCAAAGTAATGGGCAAATCTGGTAACACAACATATTTAAAGAAGGACTTCCTATTGTCCTTGATTTCCATTGCTAGTTTAAATTCAGTCTTCGCCTTAGCCTTTCTAATCTGCTCCCAACAAATGCAGGCCATTGTTGTATAGTCTTCCTTGGGGAATGTCCCAATGCTTCCATTGTTTTATGCCTTTTTCTAAGAGGATCATGATATCCCTATTAAGCCAGAAGGGCTTCCCAGACCCCAGACTTTCATCTACATGGGAATGGACTTCTTTTGGGCTTCAAGGATCATGTCCTTGAGGAACAACCCCTCTTCACATACTCCTTACACCTGTAGTCCCTGGTCCTGTAGCCCTTCCTCTACTATTGCCCTGAGCCTGTTGGAATTAGCTTTTTTGAAATCCAAAACTTCAACCCTGCTAGCTGATTTGCCTGCCTTGCAATGGATAGTGAACATGATAGTTTTCTGTTGCTGTCACCCAGGCTACCCTCTATATTCAAGTCAGTCACCAGATTATCTCATTTGGCCAAGACCAAGTCTAGGAGTGTGTTACCTCTGATTGGCCTGTGCACTTCCTGGGTCAGGTGCACTTCCTGTATCTCTTTGATACAGGTCAGGAAGCAATGCAACTGATCTGACTTAGCTGAGTGTTCCTCCCAAGACATTTCTGGGTAATTAAAGTCAGGCATGATGATCATGTCCCGTGCAGGCCTGACCTCTGCCAGTTCTCGAGGGAACTCCAGATTAAGTTCTACTTGGTCTGGTGGTCTATAGAAGACCCCTACCATAAGCTCACCTTTATTGCTCTCCCCATTTAATCTAAAACCAGAGACCTTCAAGAGGCCTATCATTAGTCTCATACTGTACCTCTGAGCAATCATAAAGAACCTCCTCCTCCTCTTCTCCCAGTCATGTGAGCTATCCCACCAAGTCTTTTATTTCAGTAACATCATAGTTCTGTGACTGTGCAATAACTTCAAATTCTTCCTATTCATTTCCCAGGCTCCATGAATTAATGTACAGACATCTGAGGTAACTATCTGATTGCTCTACTTTATCAGGAAGAATGAGAAGGTCTTCCCAGTTGCCCCCTCTTGCTTGCTTCTACTCCAGGTTCTCATTTAACTCAAGGCTTTGGTCTCCATTTCCCAGTAAATATAGTCAAGGGTCTTTTTCACTACATTATTGTCCATATACTGTTCCCTCTCTTTGTTAGGTGGATCCTATCTCTTCATAGATATCCTTCTTCTTGGAGCAACATCCCAAGTTAAAGAAGCCAAATTCCTGCAAGCGACACCATCTGTGTAGCCAAGCATTGATCTGCAGGATACACCTAACTGCTCATTTATCTGGGCCCTTCCCCTCGACTCAAAGGATTGAAAAAACACCACCTGAGCCGCCATTCTCTTCATCCTTGTAGTAATCTCCCTGTAATCTCTTTTGATCTGCTCAGGGACCCTCATGCCTGTATAAATTGGAGCTCACATGGATGAGCAGCATGGAATAGTACTCAGAGGGCTGGATGAATCTTGGTAAGCCTTTTGTGACATCTCAGATCAAGACTCTGAGCAAACAGCAAACCTCGTGAGACAACAGCTGAGGTCAGCAAAAGGATTTTTCCATCCTGCTGCATAAGGGACACCAATCACCACCACCCATTGTTTCCTCTTGGTGGCAGTGGCTTCAGTCCTCCAAACCTTGGGGAGGCATGGCTTGGGCTCTTCCCTTGAGATGGGATGTACTCCTTCTACTCCATTCCTAGGGCTCCATATCTGTTCTCTAAGCAAACCAGTTTGACGCCCCTTTAAGGGCCCTGCTAAATGTTACATATATTACACAATTAACTCATTGATTGTGAACAAATTTAGACCAGACATACATGCAAAGTAATTATCACACAATAGAAATGATTAACCAGAATAACAAGAGCCAGCCAGCTATAAAGTTAGTACTTGAAAACGTGTAACAGCTGTACAGCTGTGTTCTATCCAGCTTCAATTTGAATATGTAGGAAGGTCCATCATTATATCATGGATATCTTAAGTAGACTGTCCTAAAACCAAGGCTTAAAAAACACTGTAGGATTTTGTAAAATCTTGGATTTAGTGTCCATTTCGTGTTGCAAGTGTTCAAGAAGCCTGTGGTAGAAGCACTAACTTTCAAAATTTATTCTGTGCACCTCTGTTCAGGTTGGCCCTTGTTAGTGGGGAAGGGGAGAATTCAGAGCCTGTCTGAATGGCCTGAGCATAGCGCGAGGTGGGGGTAGTGAATTGACCCTGGAAGGAAGGCTGAGTCAATACTGGCTCTGGCATTGGGTCTTGGGAAGCCTGCCCCCACTCTCCTCCCCAGCATTGGCCCAATTGGACACTTTCCTGGCTCCTTGGATCATGGGTCAGCAGCTTCAATGTACCATATCTACTTTTTTGCCCCCTACCCCACCACAGAATCTCCCAATCAATGCACAGTGTGAAGTGTTCCCCCTTAGGTGCCATCCAGGCCTCTCCTTCCCTTCCCCCCGTAGAACTCTCAGGCATATCACCCCAAGGAGTAGTCCTTGGAGCAGGGCCCTTTTTGCCAGGGTCAGGGAGCGTGATGGTAGCCTGCCCAACCACTCTAACCCAGGACTGCAATAGTTTCCCCACAGAAAGTGGAGCTGATAATATTCAGGAGTGTTGTAGCTGGATCCCCACTGGTCTTTGACCCTGTGTATAAACTCCTCATCCTGGTGCTGTGACTCTATCACACTGGCTCATGAAGCATCCCTCATAGCAGTTGGACATGCATAAACCTTGTTTTTGGAGCTTTGTAGAGCTTTCTTGGGCCTGGGCAGCTCATTGAAGTGCCGAGGTACCATGGGTGCAAGCAGTCACTAACCTGTCTATTCTAATGCTCCACATCAAGTGTCCCTTTTGATCCTCACTGTGCAGGTACCACCTAAACTCATGTCTTTAGTGCTCTGAAGATGTCTGGGTGACCATCATAGATCCAGCATCTTAGGCCCAATGAGCAGGCTTATCACACACAAATTCAGAGCCTGCAGACAAGAGAGACACCAAGGGATCTGTCATGAGTCCCTTCTGGCCCCAGGTTGGGGAAATGGTCCAGAAGTCATGCAGTTCCTCATGACTCAGCACTGAACATGGCACAGAATACAGACATACCAGTCTCTTTTGAGAGTGACTGTGGGAGGGCTGGCTGGAAGCTGGGATGTACTGGGGTCTTATGACTCTCTTGCACAAGAGGGGTCCAAGGGACAGTTGAAGAACTGGAGGCCTATCACCAACTTCAAAACATGGATTATAAGCTGTTAGCCAAAGTCTTGGCCAAGCATTTTAAATCTGCCCCAGGTGCCATCATCCATAAGGACCAGTTGCGTGTGGTACCAGGACACCAGATGCAAGGGGCCCTGCTGCAACTGAGGGATGGTCTTCAGCTGGAACAGTAGAAGGCAGAAGTGGGTGGTGCTGAAGGACCTGGAAAATGCCTATGACAAAGTGTCATACCATTTTCTCTTGGAAACACTCAAGTAAATGGGCATCCCTCTGACCTTCACCAGTTGAATAAGGACTCTGTACACAGAGCAGCAAGGTCAATGGGCTCCTGAGCACACAGATCATGGCAGAGTTGGGGGTCTGGCAGGGTTGTCCACTCTCCCGGATCTTTTTCATCTATGCTATAGAACCCCTGGCCCAGCACATAACGCAGGACTCCAGGATGCATGGAGTCCAGATCCCCAGAGGAAGCAAAAAAGAGACCAAGGTCTTGGCCTACATGGACAACCTAAACATCCCATGTAGAATTAGAATGCTGTAGAAAGAGCCCTGTGGCACACACCAGTCTACAAGGCAGCAGCAGGGGCCAAGCTCAACGTGAACAAAAGCACCTGTCTGATCATGGGCAAGCTCAGGGACCTTGTGTCCTTGGGGGGTCTGAGTCCCCCACAAAGTGGTCAAGATCCTTGGGATGGATTTTGACCCTGAGCTGAGTCAAAGGATGGCCTGGGAGAAGGAGACTAAGATTAAGCAGAGGTTGAGTATGTGGCACATGTGTCACCTGTCCATGGAAGGGCATGTGGCACTCATGAAGGCATTGTTACTACCAATATTTCTATACACCACATTGGTCTTCCTGCCCCTGAGTATGTCATGTGCAAAATCCAGAGAGCCATGTGCATTTTCTTCCGGGGAACCAGAATAAAGAATGTGGAAAGACAGACCCTAAACAAAAAGAAAGGGACTGGGGGCAGAGAGATGCCAGACATGTACTGTGCCCATAGGAACAGGTGGATGAGCCAGATCTACAAGCTGGCAACAGCCTGTCTTGTCAAGTATTTTACAGGTCACCTCCCAAGACTACAGGGGGTGTACGCTTCAGTAAAAGGGAGACCCGTGCACCATGGAATACCCCTGGTTCTACAGTGTGCTGAATGAGTTCTGGAGTGAATATGGGCTACAGAAGGAAAGCCCAGAGACCATGTAAAACAACAGGAAAATTCAGAAGGCAGGCAGAGACAGAGATGAGATATCGACTGTGAAGATGCTTACTAATGATGACTGCCAGGCTGTCTAGGATCAGATCTTCCACAAGGACCTACATAAAGACCACAGAGACCTGAACTGGCTCATAGTTCATTGTGCACTCCCAGCAAAGATGTGGAGGCACAGTGAGAGGCAAGAGACTAGACCCAACTGCCCCAGGGAAAGCTGTCAAGGTGAGAATGAGATCTTCAACCACCTCCTGTGGCTTGCCAAGGGAGTGTGGGAAAAGGTAAGCTGGCTCCTAGAGGAAATGCCTGGAGTCATGTGGATGATAAAGGAAGCAGCACTGTACAGACAGTGGACTAAACATCAGGGGTCCCAGACAACCCACTGTGACTAATTTGTGTCCTGTATCAGGAGTGCCCTGTGGCAATGCAGGAACCTTCTGTTGTATAGACACACTGAGCTCAAGGGAACAGATTGTGTTAAAATCTTTCTGAGTAAACTCCAGTCCTACTACAGGAAATCAGTGGGAGAGGATGGAGAAAATGCAGCCAACTCCTCCTGGAAAAAGGATATGTGGCACACGCTGTTCAAACACCCTGGAGAGGGGAAGTAGAAAAGAAAAATGGAGAAGATAGCAATGTAACTGGACCTGGAGACAGCAAGATGGACAACAACAGGATTGGCAGCAGCGGAAGTGAAAGGGACATCAACAGTAGTGAGGACTGTGAAAGAACTGAGATTGTAAACCCCATCCAGGGCTTGGACTAAGAAACTATGAGTATGAGTGTGTGAGGGAAGTCCAGCGGGTGGGTGTGTGAGGGTGCAGGGTGAGGGTGTGTGAGGGTGCATTTATTGCAATGGGTGCATGGGTTTCTTAATGCGGTTTGAGGTGTGTGATGGAAAGTTTGAGAGAAAGTTTCTATTGACAGATAGAGGTAGGTTCCCACCAGCATCTTGGCCTTTTCAGCCAATATTAAATGTAACAAAAATGTAGCATTTTTGGCATGAAGGGGAGGGTGCCAGAGCTGCCTTTAGCCCTCATGGTGCCAGCTTGGTATTGCAGTATCTCCAAGCCAAGTGCCAGTCCCTTGCAGAAGGAACACCTGCTAATGTGTTTGTTTGTCATTTTGTTTGTTTGTTTTTTAAGGGTTCCACACAAAAAAATTCCCATCATTATATTTGCCCCATACAGGCCATGTATTTTATAGACATGCTCAGCACTGGTTGCATTTAACCAACTTTATAGTTGATTTCCATTATTGAGCACATGCTGTTTTTGGCAGCAGTTTAATGATAAGGTATTTGTAAGGTTTTCTTGTATGCAAATGTAAGATGAGGACTTCCCTCCCACACCCCCATGTTGAGTGAATGAAAAAAAATCATTTTATTTTTGAGTAACTATGCTAGCATAGAGAAATTAGATCAATATTCTTAAGTTTATATATAAGCTAGCTCTCCTCGTTAAATTGTGACTAAACAAGGAATGACAACACATCTACCTACAGAGAAGATAACTTTCCTTGGAGTATATATGCGTCTTCCCTTCCAGCAGAGATCATTTTCTCCCTGACTGCACTTGAATAGACCAAAGTAGGGCAAGTTTCAGTCAATACTACCCTCATCAACTCTATAAAAATGTACAGCAACTACATTTCTAAACTATGTTTCATATCAGTGCTATGGGATATATATTACAAGGATAAATTTGCTGAAATACCTGTTCTTTCTCTTTCCTATTTTCACATTTGGGACCTGTGCCTGGAAAGTAGAAAAATCACCCTGAGTTTCCATTTTTGGTGGAAGTGTCTGATCTCCAGTAACCTACACCACTTTACAGTCTTCAGTCAGAGCTACAGAGTATCAGACATGATCTCAGCCTGCACCTTTTAGTCTTAACTCTATCCCTTTTTCCATCATACATTTCTAAATGGCAGCTCTTGCAACAATTCTTACTGATACTTTGCTTTTTCCTTTTGTTTCTTCACAGGAAATTCAGGGAAGCTTTGCATTAAGCAGCAATGAACATGCTTATAATGGAGAAGCTTTCAGCCATTTGTGTTGACCCATAGTGTGTTGCGAGGGGCTGCCTAGGAAGTTTGTGGGAAAAGGAGTTGGTAAGGACAGAATAGACCTTGTTTCCAGTGACTGTAGCCATTGCTTATATGTGGAATGAAGCTCATAGCTTCAGACAGATTAAAAATCCTCAGAAGATTGGATATTTTGTTCTAATAAATTAAAACGTTTGATGATCATCTGGCATCTAAAAAGTATTTAATTACATCTTTTTATGGTTATTTGACTAATATAAATAAACTTGCCTGAAATGAGACAGTATTTAAGAATGCTAGTAACATTACTCATGTAATAAAGAGAACTACTCCTATCTGAATTGTCATCTGGACAGAGTGAATACTAAGCTGTATCAGAATGTGCCATATGGAGACCACAGTGATACAGCTACATAGATATTTTCTAGGAGCTTACCCTGAGAGTTCTGTAGAGAAATCCACATTATTCACTCACTCAAGAGGAAATGTTGAGCATACCACATTGCATTTGTCATATCCACAATCATTCTGGAGCACAGAGACATTTATCACTAGAATCAGAGCCATATTCTCAGCTAGAATATGTGAACATTGCTCCAATCAATGGAACTACACTGAGCACTAGCCAAAAATCTGGCTCTGTGTCCCTGGCCCTATGTGAAGCCTGTATCAAGAGGTCCTTTACAGAATAAAGCGAGTAAGTGAATTTGTCTTTGACTTTTGAATCTTCACCTGAAATCAAATCCTAGATTAAATCATAGGTGATAACGTTTAGTGATTTCTCTGGATTGATTTCTGAATATGCAGCTTTCCAGCTATTTCCGTTAAAATGCATATGCACTATATCAAAAAGCAATGCATCAAAACACAATTCAGTATATTCTCCACTGATTGTGTAAGGAGGTACATGCAGAAGATCTCTGCATCCCAAACCTTACTAATGGAAAGGGACAAAATCAATAGGAAAAGGAATTGCAATTTCAAGCTTCTAAGTACTGCAAATAACGGAGAAAAAATAAAGTGCAAGGACTATTAAACATAAGTAACTATCAGTAGCTTTTGATACATAATTTACTTCAGATTAGGATTTTCATTTGTGATGTATGTAGGACTAATGTGGTTATGGTTTAGAATAATGGATTAATCCAAAAGACCATTAGAAACTAACGATAAACTAAAAATAAGAATTAGATACCTTATGATAACTCTCTTGTCCTGGGACTGAGAGAGACAGGAAGAGAGAGATAACTAATAGTTAATTATTGTTAGAACTTGCAATTATATAATAATAATAATAATAATATATAATAATTATTAGTTATTATTATAACATTCAATTATTATTGCATGTTCTAATGGGAAAAATATTTTAACAGGTAGCAATGACCTCAGAACTCAATCGTGCTAGACAAAAAGCAGAAAAAACTTTCTTACCGTTTTCTTTTGCTAGTCTCAATACATTTCTGTTACATTCAGGAGACAATAGGGGACCTCTTATGAAGCTACATTAACACCTGTACATTCTCATTTATTGTAATGGCAACAATTGTTTGGTATCTGTTGTCTGTTATGAATGACACATCTTTTCATAATGTTAAAGGGCTCTGTCTTTTTCTACATGTCTGTTCCAGATCTTTTCTTTTCAAGATCAGATGAACAAGTCTTTTTTAAATGTCTATCCATCCAAAAACTCTATTTAAATGCAAACATACAACGTTATGTAAAACATTACAGCTGATGCACATTACATTTTGTTTAGAATGTGATGATGGATTTTATTTTAACTCCCAACTCTTATCTGGTTTTCTACTAACTTTATATAGGTGTAATATTATTCAGAGAAAAATGACAGAGCCCTCCTGTGGCTACTATAACAACTGTAAACTCCCATGGTGGTTAGGGAGAAAAAGCAGGTAATCGAGTTAATAATTTGTTTGCACCACACTGAAAGTACAGCAGTTTTAAACTCCTGTATTTTCATCGGTGGTGTCTGTACATTGAAGGTAACTGTGTGTTTGTGGCCTGACAAAATGATAAAAGGTATGTATCATGAGTGACTGGTGCCTCCTGAATCTGGAGGGGCACTCGCACAAGCTGCTGACCATGGCAGCCCTGTCAGGTGGGGCACCAGCCCTATTAGCAGCATCAGTATTGGCCTTCGGGGCGAGGAGGGGGCACTGATCTCATCAGGGGGCACACATGCACCTCCTACCCCTCATCTATAGTATGTATTCTTCTCCCTCTTCCTCTGAACTTCCTCTACCTCTTCACTTCCTTTTGTTCTTGTTGACATGCTTTGCTGTGGAAATTTTGCCACACTGATTTTGGAGGCAGAATGGAAAACAATCATGAAACATAAGCTCAGTTATTTTCATTCCAAAAAAACAGCAAAACTACAGTTGGCAGATTTTACCAAGAAATCACTCTTTTCTTGTTCTAATTTCTACTGTGATGCTCAAGATCCTTTTTCCCCCTTCCAAAAAGGAGCTGAAAACTTGAGGATCATGTGGGAAATTAGAATATGCAATAACAAAAATAATTTACCCTCTGGCTTTCACTTGTCTCTCCTATCCATCCTTCACCCCTACCTTTCTTGGCTAAGGATGAAGTAGCCCATGTACCTCTTACTTCAAGATACATATTAATAGCCTAACAGCTTAAGTAGGAATCATGTTATTTCCTGGAAAGGATCATTGATTTGTTTACAAAATAGTGTTTAAGAGGCAAATTTTCCAGCCTTTAAGCAAAAGAGACACACCATTTCCATGACCTAAATGAGAAATTCTTACATAGAAAAAAGTTCCCTTGGGCCTTATTGTGTCTTAATACTAATGTCCTTGACACCACTTCTGTAGATACCATTAATGCATTTCCTCTTGCCCTGACAGTTACAGTTTCCTTTTCTTTGGCCTCCCATAGTCTCAACTCCTTATCTTCCACATTAGTAAAATATAAATGGACATTCAATGTTCATAAACGTAGGGATTTCTCTGGGTTTCACATTATATACAATAGTAAGTCTATGTATCCCCTGCATGGGCACTTATTCCTGTGTAAGACTGGCCTACTTTAGTATAGTTTAAGTATACATTTAAGCTAACTCTAAATAAGTCGATCTCTCTCTATACCAAAATAAGTGTTTATATTAAGTATTTTGGATCAGCTTAAAATAAGTAAGGCATGGCTTATTTAGTTTATATATTATACAAATGTATACATTAACAATATACATTTTTGTTAAATTAATGCAGATAGCATAAACAGTTATATTCACAAAATGTATTCCTTTTTCATAGGGGAATAAGCTATACCAATTCAGGTGACAGTGATTCGATTCAGTAATTTGAATCACTGTCCTGATTTGATTTGGCTTACACTGATTTGGAGATTTGGCTATAGCAGAGCCCCCCATGCAGTGTGAGGCAGTTGGTGGCAACAGGGATCTTCCCCAGTGTGGGGCTTTTTTATTTTTAAAGGGCCAGGAGCTGAGGTGAGAGGGGGCAGCCCCGGGAGGGGAGTGGGGAAGTGGGAGAGCTAGCAGGGGTCCCCCATGGTTCCCTCCCCCACCTCTAGTACTTACCAGCTCAGAGTCAGCTGCAGCTCCCTGCTGCAACCACCAAGGACTGCCTGAATCATCAAAGCTCTGGGGACTGCCTTCGGAAAGATTCAGAGAGCTTTGCATTGATTCAGACCTTTAAACTGGTCCCCTGATTTGGTTCGGATTCAGAGATTTGGCCACCAAATGGGGCTGAATCTCCTCCAAATCAAATCACCACCCAAAGCTTCACACAGCTCTAATACCCACCACTATACCAGTATTTCTGTAACATGCCCGTTTAACTGCTCAAGTTTCAACTAAAACAGTACACCTTTTGTTTAGGCAATCTTTAACAATATGTTAAAATTATTCTAAGCATTTTTCTATGTAAACATGGATTTTAGTAACTGGAAGTTTGCTGGGACCTGTGCATCTCTGAGAAATATTTTTGTGAGGGTTTACACAATTTCAGTCAAAGAGCATTCAACCTGGTCTACTATGCATGAGTTCCTTTTAAGAAATAAAACTTTTTTTTTTTTAAATGAGGTGCAGAATCTTCCACCTCTTGAAAAGCTCTAATCCCAATGTTTTATCAAAGGAATGTTTGCTTTCAAACTTAGTTTACTTAGAATCATAGAATCACAGAAGTGTGGTCGGAAAAGACCTTGTAGATCTTCAAGTCCGACCCCCTGCCTGGGCAGGAGGAAAACTGGGCTCAAATGACCCCAGCCAGGTAGGCATCAAGCCACTTCTTAAAGACGATGTCTAATATAAACCTACTCCCCATCAACTTGTGGCCGTTATTCCTTAGTATCCCAGAGGGTGTTAGGGGAAACAAGGTCTCCCCAAACCCTTCTGGTCCCCCCTAGTGAGTTTATAGATGGTCACTAGGTCCCCAGAATTATTTAATTCTAATCAATAACCACCTCTTCAGACGAATAATATAGAAGTAGTAAAATTCAGTAATCATTTTCCCTCTATGTAAACGTTTACATTTTTGTCACTTTAAGATGTCATCATTAAGTAAAATTTATGCTGTCAGCCTATTTAAAATATGTAAACAAGACTATTAAAGGAAATATGAGGTTTTCTGGTTGTATTTTGAGTGGTTACTGACCCATCATAAGAATACAGGACATCCCCTTGGTGAGGGGAAGGAGGGAACCGTTGGTCTCCTCAGCCAGTCAGTGGTGAGGGGGAGGGGTGGGACCACAAACCCCTTGGTCAATTAGAAGGGGGTGGGGCCACCACAAAAAGGCTACCTCCTTCCCTCCGTGGCTGACTCAGAACCCTGTGCCTCCTGGCTGTGTAATATCTTACCTCTAGGCACAGCCAACAGAGTCACGAGGATAAGTGACTGATATATATTTCCACCAGTGAACTCATAAACAGGACGTTTTAAAGTCCATTCCTATTTAGAAATGGATAGGGGACAAGGGCTAGGGACAGAAACTACATATAAGCTGGTATAAGTTATCAGAAACCAGTTCAAATCTGTAACTTAACCACAGGCTGAGGGAGACAAAAAATGGCTGAGCACGTGCGCATTCATGCATGCCCCCATCCCCCAAAGTCTGCAGGGGAACAAGGGGGTGGAGGGAGGGAGTCTTGGGCTGGGACTGGGCAGGGATCAAGGCTGGGGCCCATGTGGCTGCACCTTCCCCTGCACTGAGGTCATTGCCTGACACTGGTGTCTACTGCCCCTAGCCCTGTACCCTCCCTGGCTGCCACTCCACACCAACCCTAGCCCAGCCCCAGTCCTACATCACCTGAAGAGGGGGTGGGGCCTCCCCTCAGCTGCAATGCCAGACTAGAGGGGACACAGCCCCTAGGGCACCCACACCTACCCTGCCCTAGGAAGAATCTGATGGCTTCTCCAGAGTCACGGCACCGGGGAGCCGATCTTTGCATAGGACAAGGGAGGGCTATAGCTGTGCTCTGCCTGCTTCCTGCCTCTGCACCTCACTGCAGCTTTTGAAAGTGGCACAGTACCATGTGTGATGTGCTTACTGAGCAGGCTGGGAAGTAAGGCACAGGACACAACTTCCAAAGGCTCTAATGAGGTACAGAGGCAGGGAGCAGGCACAGCACAGCTGCAGCCCACCCTTGATCCACGCAAAGATCAGGAACAATGGCCAGCATCCCCCACCTTTGCTACTGCACACTGCAGCTCCGGAGGAGCTGCCAGACTCTGATTGTCCTACAACCTGGCCAGGGCCCCATTCACCATGGGCAGCAGCTGGGTCAGTCATGGGACAATCATAGCCCAGTGGCTCATCCAGGGAGGTGGCACAGGGAAGCCAGGAGGAGGGGAATATACCCCCTTCACCAGCTCCCTTGAGGTGTGTGCAACAGCAGGAGCCACCTGCCTATGACCCTGGATAAGCCGCTGGGCTCCTACTGCCCCATGTCTCAGCCTAGCCAGGATCCTATTCCCTGTGAATGGAGCCCTGGCCAGGCTGGGTCATGAGGCAATCCCCACAGTGCAGCAGGGAGTGGGGCAGGAGTGAATGATTTGCTCCTGCCCCTACTCTGCTCTCTCCTGTACTGCATGGTTCTTGATCTACTTCCCCCAAGCCAAGACAGTCGAAAGAAACTTACTGGTGTGCTGTGCTGTGCTGGCTGCAATCCTGGCATGCCCCTCCAACCTGCTGCAGCAGCCTGCAGCTGGCCTGCCCTGGTGTTTAGTGGGGCTGAGCCCGTTAGCTGCTCCCCTGCCTTCTGCTGCCTATGAACACAACAGAAGTTCAGTGCACATAAACCATTTTGACAGTAGCCAAAACTGGTTTAAGATAAACCTGGTTGGAAGTAGTATCAGACTTAATTGATTAAGGTTAAATTGGTTTATCGAACTACTATCCCAGATCCACTCCAAATTTAAGTTAATTCACAGTTGTCCTGCCTCTCAGGACGCTTTGCACCTCCCCTGCACCCTCCACTTCTTGCAGGGTGGGTGAGGCAAGAGGGGCAGGAGCAAATCATTCACTCCTGCCCAATCCCTGCTGCACTTGGCTTTAGGCAAAACTCTCTGCTCCAGCTGAGCAGGGAGTGATGCTCTAGCACCCCACCAGCTTCTAGCCTGCGGCACCATAGGCATGTGGCTGCATTTCCAGAACCAAAAGTAAATGTCTGTCCAGTTGCTTATCTGTTCAATATACACATCTTATACTAATCTGCCAAGATTGAAATGATTCAGCCTTTGGCTTCTTGACTGTCTGTACTCAGCCAAGCAGTTTAAAAACAGGATGATCAAATATTAAACAGAACCAATGGCTGCTCTAGTCACATGGTATTGAGAAGCTTCCACAGGATCTGTCTGAGCTGTACACATGGCTCCAAAACTCTCAAGAATTGTGTCCTAAAAGTCAGACTTCAACACAGAGTTCATATATATTTTAAGCAGCGTGAAAAATCAATTCCTATTTATCTATAGTTCAGATATTGCCTATGCAAGACACTTTTTAACACTAAATTACTTGACCACAAATGCCTAATAATTTGTGACCATTTTAGAAAAACTGAATACTATAATATATGTAGGATTTTACGAAAGATGAGCAGTCCATCCTCCATTACAACTCCACTTAAAATGCATAGCATTACTATAAACTATTGCATTTCTTATCACAAAAGAAAAAGTTTAAGAACACAACGTCATCATTAACACCATACCAAAAGTCATAATATGAAATAATCACAAATTATTTCAACCTGAATGTAAGCATGCCTTCAGATAATGAAAATCTCAATGGATGATGTACCACTTTCAAACAGAACTGATGTCTATTGGCCTTATTTTATTTATTTATTTATAACCTTCTCCCCACAAATAATTCTACCATTGCCCTTGTATACACAAATCTCATTCAAGGACATATACTAGTTATAGAAAAGACTGAAAGAAACAAGCTTTGGATGAAAAAGATAAGCAAAACCTCAATATATTTTTGTAACCTACTATTTTGACACTGTTGCAAGTTTGCTAAATAGTATGATAGAATAATTTTTGTATTTTGGATTACGTGATGTGCTCAATGCAATTGTTACAGTCATTTGAGAGTTACCACCAGATGCATGGCCAAGTACCTGTATTTTCTTCTCAAGTATTGTATACTGTAGAAATTGTAATATTATTTCAACAGGACACATTTTTTTCAGGACAAGAGGTTGTCTTCCGGGAATTTGTACTGCTAGTTGGAAAATACAGGCCTTTTTTTTGCACAACATTTCAATCAAGACTAAAAATCTTAGTCCTACATTTCTCTCAGTAAGCTTGTGAATGCAATCTGTAAACAAAAGAATTACAACCATGTAGGTTATGCAAGATAACATCAAAAGATACTGCTTGCTATTATTGGTATGTACTTTATGGAATTAAAAATGTGAAGAAATTCCTTTTTTTTCCCCTCCCATGAGGAATGTCAAGTGTCAGTCTTCTATTTTTTTCAGTATTTAAAAATTAACTACAATTTCCAGTTCTCCAAAGTTGTATATTATTTGCCAGCTTGAGTGACAAATAGTTTTGGACTGTCATCACCTAGTGTGGTGACAAGTAGGTTCCCAAAATCTTGTTGAGAATGCAGTTGTAAAGAGCAACACTAAAATTTCTACAGGAAAGAAAAATCTATATATGTTTGCACTTGTTAGAGGCAGCACATATTTGCAACTTCAAACAAAAAAGTCTAATCCACAACTGGGTCCTTTTTCCCCAAAGAACAATCTGTGACAATTCCCTTTTAAGAGACCCTTTTAACTTTGTTTTTATTTTGTTTTTCTTAAAAAGGTTTTTGGCATCTTGCTTTGCTTCAGACAGATCTACATATATTTTACAAGTCCGTTTTTGAAAAAACATTTTTCAAAGCCCTACCCCCCCCACCCCACAACCCTTTTCTCTGGACTGTATTGCAAAAAGGGGCTTTTAAAAACAAATAAAAGCAAACTCAGCTTACAGAAAGAAAAGAAAATATCACCTGCAAAACTTCAAAGATGAAGCACACTATTAAAAGAGATTCACTATGAATTGAAGTCCAAACACATGCATCTTTGTGAGAATATGGAAAGAAACAAAAATAAACAACCCTCCTTATACATTACCTCTTCATACCTACAGCTATTTTAAAACAGAAATGCACCTGCCTTAGAAGATGCTTTTCTACAGGTAAGGATGGTTGCTGATTTCTTTTACAGAGTAAGTCAAGTCAGTATAATTTTGTCTGAATAGAATTCCATTCAGAGAGGTAAAAGTTAATTACAATATGACTGACTGGGTGCATCTACACATGCATATTAATGTGAAGCAGTGAACTCTGGAGCTTACTGCTCTGGGCATGCCATTTGTACACATGCGTGGGACTGCAGTGTATTAAGCCAGGTTGGGGTAGCTCTGATTGGCAGGGATCCATAGGGGTCAGCCCACTAGCCTGGGGCTGCTACCCCTGGTTCAACATGCTCCAGAGGGGCTGGCTGGCAGGCAGCTCCCACACTGAAGCACTCTAATGGCCCAGCCAGCTGGGGCCAGTGTCTACATCTACACTGCTGTAGAGTGAAAGACTCCGCAGCGGCATAGTACTTATATTTACAAGTGTTGTCAATTAATTTACTCTGGCCTAATGTAGACGCATGACATTTACTGTGCAGCTAATTAATCTACTGCACAGTAAACTTCTTGTGTAGACATGCCCACTATAATCTATTATAAGTCCCCGTAAACATCTTCATTCTGTCAATAAATAGTTAAAAACCAAAGTCAACCAACAAGATAAAAGGTAAGGTCCTTTGTTAATAGGTAAGGAATATATATCTGGTTAGATTGTACTCAAAAGTGAACAAGAATGACTAATTATCCATTGATGTGTTCACTGAACTAAATAGACTTCTTTTCTTATGGAAAATGCTAAAGAAGCTGCAATTACAGATGCACATTTGAAACAGTTATGGGCCTGTTAAAACTCCCCTGAGGTAGATTATGAAAACATATCTAAATACAGGTACATAAAGTTAAGTACAGCTAATGACATCTACACCTAGAAGCTGCACCTGTGTAACTGAAGGGAAGATATTTGTAGTAAATTAGTTAAAACAAATCACCTCTACTTGCTAATACTCTCTTGGTTGTAACCTAGTGTACAGCAGTTAAAACTTCCCTGATCTCATAGGATGTTACGTGGAGTCTGCCTTTTTTTTCAGAAGAGGTTTACAATGAAGATATATTAACAATGATATATTAATTCAAACCATCCTGTCCCGGATAGTAAAACATAGAATTTGCCAATGCTGTTACTTCTGCAGAAGCATCTAGCTCTGTTGTCACCACCCTCATTTCACACTAGAACATACGTCACATTATATTTCACAATAAAATATGCTTAATGGCTTTTCATCTGAATTAAGAGATTTTCCTAGTTTACACAGGGCACTAGGCAAAGCTCAGCGAGTTCACAACAGGCTTTGCCACCAAGGCATTCTGGTAGTGACAGAGCCAAGTACTATTTTGTTTGTTTGGAATCCGTGTGGCCAGGACAACCCACGCATTCTACTGCTTAGGAAGAGCAAGCTAGCAGCCCAGAACAATTAAAGAAAAGATATCTGCATTAACTACCTAGCCTCTGTATATTATCACAGCAATGGAGGGAGTGAAAGCTGTTAAATAACAGAAACAAGATTGAGAGTTGGCCCTAAGCACTATTAAATCACCTGAAAGTGTCCTAATTAAGAGGAATTACCACCCCAGTTAAGCACCAATCATTGCTATTTAGTATCATTAGGCTTAATATATAAGGATACATGATGATTTGCCTCAGTTTAATCCCACATTTAATTATTTGGATTTCATTAGACATGAAACTGACATACAGGTGAAGGAAAATTGAAGCGTAGGAGGACTTTATCAGTACACTACCTCCAGGATCCCTCCCCCTCCCCCCTCCTTGTTTGCATATTACATTACATTTTCTTTCTTGGGACTGCATACTAGTTTGTTTGTTCTGATTATTAATAGCAACAGATTACATAATATCCATTTAATTCTAAATTCCAGAGAATCTTGATTAGCAGATCTTTTCTGAATAGAGGGAATGTCTGGTTTCTGTTACTGATGTGACTGTTTCTGTAGAGGTAGAATTTTACTGGATACATGTGTATGCACATATGGCAGTGTTGGAAAACTGCTTGCAGATTGTATGGTAAATTAATGTGAATTTACAGAAAAATAGCTCTATAATTGTCATGAGGCACATCGTAAAATCTCTGGATACCATCTCTATCATGCAATTTCAAGCTATTTTTCAAATTGAATCTATTATTTTTACATTTGTGACAAGGAGGCCATCCTAGGGCCAGTCTAATCATTGGCCTGCCCACCTGTCTAGGGCAATCCACCCACCTGTATTTCCTGCCACAGCTTTGTTGTAACTTAATAAGGCAGGAGGTTGCCCATTTACTGCCCAATGCCAAGGGCATAATACACAGTTTTGTACTGCCCCTACACCATGCCCCATGCCTCGCAGATGGCATCATTATGTGGCTCCAGCCCCACAATGAATCTCACTCTATGCCTGCCTGATGTTTGGACCACAACTGGATCCCTCCTCCTCAGGCTGTCTACTCTGTCCTTATTCTGGGCTGCAAAGCTCCCCAAGACCTTTTCCCTCTTGGCGGTGGGCCCCTCTGGGACCTTTGGCTACACAGGCCCTGACCTCACCTCTAGGCTAGTTCAACTTGAGTACCTGACTCTGGCCATGCCTCATGGTGGGCATCCTTGCCCTTTTACCATTCTGGTCCTAGCCCCAGCATTGACCAGTTGAGGGTTTCTCTGTTTAGGTTACTGAGCTGCTCACCCTCACTATTGCATATGGGTCCACCATCTCAGGTACTTCAATCAACAAGACCAGCCTATGCATGGTCCTTCAGGCCCGCTCATGTGGACCTTACTCAATGCAGCCCATGCACTAATGGTGACACATAGTGGGTGCACAGGGATGCACCTGCATCTCCTGAGACCACTGGTGCAACCCATCAGACCACACTCTCCACTTAGATAATTGGGAGGCAGATGGGAGCACCAGTGCACCCCCCCCCCGCAAGCACCGACTGGAATGAAAAACTGGATGAAGTAGTGTGGTGCTCCCAGAAATGGCTGTGACTGCTTCTGAAAGTGGCTGTGGCCACTTACAGGTGAATGAGATTGACCATGGGAAGACCCCCCCCACCCCAATTGGCAAGACTGTTAACTAGTCACTGTAGGGGGAGGCATGTGCTGCCCCTGATTCAGATGGCATCAGTTGCCCTTGCCATGCACAGTCCTTCAGGCCTGGCCCTGTGAACTGTAGTCTATGCAGCCTTCTCCCTTGATCACTCTCCTGCTTTCTCACACACCTTCATTGGGGTTCCCGGCCTTGGGTCTCAGGTCTGATGATATGCCTAGACCCCTCACTTGTTCCCTCTACAGGGTAACCAATGAGGTCATTGGGTCTGAGGTCAAATGAAGCCCCATACTTGCCTTTTACTAGGGAGGTACTGGTGTGCTGTTTTCTGGGGCCTACCCCACCACAGGCATCCCCACCACACCATTCAGCCCTAGCAGGGTTTAGTTTTAAGTCATGCCCAAGTACCAGGAACTTCCTCCATCCCCACAGCTTCTACCCTTAAACTCCAGGCTGTTCTGGGAGCAGATCTCAATATTACTCCAATGGCATCCCTACAGCAGTTGCCAGCTCAGCTCTGAGGGCCTGGGTTTATACTTAGGCTGCCAAGCCCCATCCTCCAATACAAGTGCCCTCTTGCAGCTAGGCTACACCACACCTCTCAGCTGCTTCATAGGCTGTCCAAACCTCTTAAAGTGGCAAGCACAAAAGGTGCCCTGCCATAATATGGCCAATGTCTATATTTGGGAACTACAGACAGCAATCTTGGATACAGAGCATTGCTAAGAGAAAAACAAAAGTGTTAATGAAAGACCTCTGAACCAAAGTTTCAAGAATCACATGTTAGGGTGAGATTAAATATTACAATTAACATGAGATAAAGTCTAAGGAATGTTAGGCTGTGTGAAAGTTATCATGCATGCTGGGAAATTACATGTTAAGGGGTAATACCCTCTCTAACATGCACTACTCAAACTTGTGCTAGACGCCTGGTGAGCAGGGTCATCACTTGGTCTGCACTATGCCTTATCTTCCTTACCAGCTCTCTAGCTCAAGTAGGGGCCAGGGAGAAGGGGGCCCTCTGCCACCTGGATCACCCCCTGCCATACCAATTCCCTCCATGCCCTGGATTGCTCCCCATATCGACTCCATTTCCTTCTAATCTCAAAAGCACCCTTCCTGCCCCTATCAGCTGCCGCATAATCCCCTCCCCTTCCAACCAGTCCCTGGATCCCCACCCCATGACAGACAGATCTGTCACCCTAATCATCCTAAGAATAGAAGCAGAAACTAAGGGCCAGGATGTGGACAGTGGGGTCCTCCAGGGCTTGGTCCTCGGACCTGCATCGTTCAACATCTTCATCAGTGACTTGGACGAAGGGGTAAAAAGCATTCTGTTTAAATTTGCTGCCAACATGAAGATGTGGGGGGAAGTATGCACACTAGGAGGGAGGAATAGGTTGTAATTGGACATAGACAGGTTGCAGGGGTGGGCAGATGAAAACAGGATGGATTTCAGCACTGACAAGTGCAAGGTGCTGTACCTGGGGAGGAATAACCAGCAGCAGACCTACAGGCTGGGGAACTCCCTTCTTGTCAGTACAGAGGCAGAAAAGGATCTTGGAATCATTATTGATGCCAAAATGAACATGGGCTGACAGTATGGGGATGTGGTCAGGAAGGCCAACCACACCTTGCCATGCATCCACAGATGCATCTCAAGAATCCTCCCCCTCTACGCGGCACTGGTCAGGCCGCAGTTGGAGTACTGCATCCAGTTCTGGGCGCCGCACTTCAGGAGGGATGTGGATAGCATTGAGAGGGTTCAGAGGAGGGCCACCTGCATAACTGGGGGCCAACAGGGCAGGCCCTACGAGGAGATGCCACAGGACCTGAACCTGTTCATCCTCCACAAGAGAAGGCTGAGGGGGGATCTAGTGGCTATTTATAAACTAGTAAGAAGGGATCAGCAGGCATTGGGGGCCCCTGAGCACTACCAGGAGTGACTAGAAATAACCATCACAAGCTGGCAGAAGGTAGATTCAGACTAGACATCAGGAGGCACTACTTCACAGTCAGAGTTGCTAGGATCTGGAACCAATTTCCAAGTGAAGTGGTGCTGGCTCCTACCTTGGGGGTCTTTAAGAGGAGGTTAGTTGAACACCATGCTGGGGTCTTTTGACCCCAGTACTTTTTCCTGCCATGGCAGGGGGTTGGATTCAATGACCTGTTCAGGTCCCTTCTGACCCTACCAACTATGAAACTATGAAGTAGCAGCAGCAGGGAAGCTCCCCCTCCTTGTCTGCTCCTGGACTCTCTACAGCCTGTGCCACCCAACCCCATATCTGGATCCAGCCCCCATTAGGCTCCACAGCTTAAAAGGGGGGCAGTGGGGAAGGGGCCAAGGAGATGCTAGGCAACCACGGGGCTCAGCAGGGGCTAGTTCTAGGTGCGAATGTGGTATGGGTTGCAGGGAGCCTAGGAGCAGGCAGGGAAGGGAACTCCCTCTTGCCACTATACCTTGAGATGATCAGGATGTTAGGGAAGTGATCCAGGCAGTGTGGGGAATGGGGCAATCAGGGTGGAAGAGGTGTGATTCAAGGATGCAGGGACAGAAGGGGGTGATGGGGGCAACAGGGACTACAGCCCAGCAGCTCCCCATATGCCTTCCCTCTCTTCTCTATTCCTCAAGCCACCTCCCCTCCTTCATCCCTTTCCTCTCCCTTTTCACTCACATGCTGCCCAGCTGTCCCCAGCTGTCAGTCCAGGGCTGTAGGGTCCTGGAAGATAACTGTGGTTTTATCTCAGTTGAACATTCAGAAGTTAGCTGAACTTGAGCTAGACAGTACAGCTCAAAAGATAATCCTCACCCAAATTTCAAGATAGTTGAAGAGTACTTGGCACTCATTAAGGAGCCTTAAAGTGCAAGCGTTCAATTTTAAGTGCTCTTAACGTGATGCAATTGTAATGTCTAATCTCACCCCTGCTATATATATATATATATATATATATATATATATATATGTAAGTATTACAGAATCTGTGTTGGTTTAATACCTTGTTCTTCATTAACAGTCATCAACTACAAATGTCATCTTCATGCCCCTTTTCACCTCAGAATATAAACCACAACTCCTCCCTCCTACCCCACCCGAAAAATCCCAAAATAGAACCCTGCATGTTATCCATATTTTGAATCAAAACAATAGGAAAATGGTACTAATACAGTAATTATTTATATTTAGGTTTATGTGAGTGTCTTCCTAGTCAGTATCTGTCTACTTCCATTGGAAATATAGTTTCAACTTATTCTTTAAAATGTTGATCAGGTAACACTGTCCATTTATTCTTCTCAAACTTTTTTTTTGTTAGTTTATAGATCTCTCAAGTGTTGTTTTATTTTCAAACTCTTCTACATCAGTGCATCTTTTGTTGTCAAATTTAGTTTAGTTTCAATTTCTTTAACCAGTCAGTACAAATAACACACTTGACAGATGCTTATACACTTTTCATGAGTAGTGACTTCTGGTTTATCAGTGCATGTTAGAACATTACAGTTCTAACATATTTCAGTGCTGCTAGATATGACATTATTAGAACATGGGACTTGTGGGCCACAAGTCATCAAGTTTAGTCTTCTTCATTAGCAGTGATCCTTTATCCAAAGACTCCTGAAACTGATTCCAGTATCTAACATATTCACTTTCATTTGACAGTTTATTTTTATCTCATGAGTAGCACTTACATATTTGATCTCATGCAGATGTTTGTTTTGTTGTTGTTGGTTTGGGTTTTTTTAACTTAAATAGCTCTTCTCTCACAGATATTAAGTCTGGAATATGTATTTATAAAACTGAATTATAAATCACATCATCTGCTTGTAATTGCAAGAGCTACAATTTCAGGCCATGCTAACATGTTTCCCATAACCTTTCCATAATTTACTCCTATAGCTGCAAAGAGACAGCAGTCACAAAAACTGCCTGAGCTATTGGGACACCTCTGTGTGTTTTAAGGGACAAAGTCTGACCTTAGGCCAGCCAGCACTACACAGCATAATTGCTTACCTGGGGCTCAGCAGGATATCCCTTTTTTTAGATGGTGGGACAAAGGGTAACTAATAGAAGTAGGAGTCCAAAGGCAACCCCTTCCCAGGGAGCTTGGAACAGGGGATAGATATGAAAGCTGTAGGAGACGTTTCTAAGAATGATGTAGGTACATAGCAAAGAACCCTATGGAGTGGTGGAAATGAGAAATGTGGAAAACAAACAAGAAGCATGCAGAAGGGCCTGACACTGAATATGCTTGTGTCTTTTATATGTATTTAATGTTGAAATCCCATCCTTTTACTGACTTGGAAATGTAAAAAGGGAGTGTTCTTATCTTGTACAACAGACTTAAGGTTTATTTTTAACACCACCTGATTCTTAGGCCAGATTTACAGTTTAGAACTCTCTGGGTTGGCAACATTGCTGTTTGTAGGACAAGAATGAAAAAAAAATGTATACTACTAAAATATTAGCATAGAATAGCTGCACAGGATAGTGAAGCAGGAAATTTTACATTTTGTTAAGAAAATGGGTCCACCAGTGGGATAGTGGCCACATTTACACGAAACACTGACTGCACAGTAGCTCATTACCACTGCACAGTAGCATTGCATAGTGCAAAGTGTGATGTGATAGTACTGTGAAGTACTAAATGAGCTACTGTTCAGTAGTAACGAACTACTGAGCAGTTAGCATCACCCAAAAGCCATGCAGTGATGTTACAGTGCAGTTATGCCAGTTACTGCACCGTCATTTAGAACTTGTATATACAAGTATTTAACAAATGTGTGTAACATCTGTACAGCCAGCATCTCATCTAGAAGTGGCCAGTTACTTTAAAAAGATTTGCTGAAGCATAAAATAATGAATAGCCATATCCTGCCTTAAGCAGGAAGTTGGACTACATAACTAAGGAGGATGAAATGCAATATATACTTCATAAATTTGCAGATGATATCAACCTGGATGGGGTACTAAACTTCATGGAAGATAGCACTAAGATTCAGAATAACCTTGGTAGTTTTTTTTTCCCCAATTTATCTGAAAGTAATCAAACAAAACTCAATAAGAACAAGTACAAAGTCCTGCCCTTGGGACAGAACAATCAGATACATAAATTCAAACTGGGGAATGACTGGTTAGTCTGCATCACTGCTGAAAAGAACCCAGGGGTTATAATGAACCATAAGCTGAATACAAGCCAATGTGTTATTGCTGCAAAAAAGCCAATGGCATATTGATTTGTATCAACAGAAGTGTCTGCTAATACTAATCAAGGATTGGGTATTCTTCTAATCAATTTAGCACTAACAAGGACTCACCTGGAGTACAGTGTCCAGTTTTGGACCTCACACTACAATTTTTCATGTCTGTCTTGAAAAGGGTCTAATGGAGACCAACAAAAATGATTATAGGTCCAGGAAACATGTTTACAAGAAAAGGTTGAAAGAACAGGGATAATTCAATCTGGAAAAGAGAAGACTGAAGAGGGATAACAGCCTTCAAATATCTGAAGAATAGTTATAAAGCACAGAATGGTGACAAGCCCAGGATGGTTTCAAGCACAGAATGATGACAATCTGCTTTTCTACATTCCCCATTATTTCAGCAACAAATGTAGTTAGGAGGTGATAATCATCTTATGTACTATGCCAAAAGCAACCCTCTTTACAACTGACCTGTTCTTTAGATATTTAAAACTTTAACTTAAACTTTGGTAGCCCAACTATAACTTAATGAGTAGCAGTTTCAAAGAAATTCACACTTACAATGCACAAACACATACTCCTTATTTCCGGGTCCTAATTAAACCACAGAGTTAATTTGGTCAAGATATTACTAAACATAGGGGGAAAAAAATCATCAGCACACTATTAGTACTCACTATGGGTGTCCCTTCTCTCGCATCAACATGATTCCCAACAAATCTTATCCTCCTTCCTGCATCAATATATAGTAGATTCTACGAGCAGAAAATCCTGAAGAATCCCATCTCTGAGAACAACAATCATCTTCCTCTGCAGTCATACTCCTCTTCCTTTCCCTTGAGCAATTAAAGCTGCATGCAGCTGACATTTCTGGCTTATTTCTCCTACCAGAAGTCTGAAGTTGTGAACATGGGTACTTGCTTTCTACCATATTATCAGGAAAATCTATCCTACATGGTCCTTTGCAGAGTGGCAGAAGAATTTAGAATTTGCTTTCAGAAAGCCTATTATCAGGGGATTTATTTTTATTGTTCTGCTAGCTGTTCATTTCTTGCAGCAATTCTTCTATACTAGATGAAAAGTAGGTCCTATAAACTGTGTGGCACGTACATTAAGATGCCCAAAAGCAATTTTAAGGTAGTCTGATATTTTAAAGTGGGGATGTAAACTATGCACATTTATTTAGGCAAACAGAACCTGCTTTTCTTTTCTTGGTTTTTGTTTGTTTGTTTTGTTTTTGTTTTTTTTTTCAAATGCATTTTCTTAGATATGAAACATACCTATTCAAGATCTGGAAAGGAACACCAAATGCCCTGTTGTGTGTCTGTCTAGGCCCATCAAATTTCAGGACACAGCATAAAGGAAAGAAAGGAGTATGAACCTGAACCATGCTGTGTCATTTGAGTGACAGACCAATTTCCTTTGCCACCCTGAAACCCTTGATAGTGCACGACCCAAACTATTCAGCTCAACGAAGATAGAAAGGAGGGAGTAAAGAAGTTGCATCAGGTAAAGAGCTGGAGAAACATACTTCCTTTGTTCCCAAGCCAGATGAAATGGAATTTAAGACAGCCATAATTTAGCCCCACAATTTGTAGCTCACTATACAAGCAGAACTATGTGTTGCCTTACTGCAGGGCTCAGTTACTTTCCTTCAGCCCTTCTAACATCCAAGGGTAGGATGCAGTAGACCAGTTTCAATTATTTTGATTTACGGTACTGAAGATAAAGCTATTTATCCTGAGGACACGGGAAACAATTTTTTTGGCAACAATACAAAGAAACAATATTTGTTACTTGACTTAAATTACCTAGTACAGATAAGCCAAACTATAAACAAATTCTTTTAATCTGAGGTTTTACTTACTATAGTCTTGAGGATAATAAGCAAATATGGAAAGTTTAAGAAAGGACAAACTCATATTGTAACAGTTGACCTAATTTGTCACCTTTAGTCAAGTTTTGCATGAATTCCTATTGATTTCAGCAGTCCAGCAGTTAATCACATCCAACATGTATAGAAAACTGAAAATTTTACATCTACATCTTTAGGCATTTGGTTACTTCGATGATGTATCAAGTGTTAAATTAGAAGGGTGTTCTTTTGTTTTTAATCTATCATAGTAGCCTTCCTATATTCCTCTGATAAAAATAGAATTAATGATTTGGAAGGGTATGCAAGATCAAATTTAAAACTCCAGTTGATCTGGCTGGGCTACCACATTGTTGGGTGTAGTTCAAGATTTCACAGCATTGGAAATGCCAAGAGTTTATCTTCTTAGATAAATGTAGCACCATACAAGAACCAGCCCTCAGTGATCTCCTATAACTTAACTAATTGGAGGTGGGCTAACTTGCCTGTTTGTCATACTTCTCATTTTTCAGATCACTGAAAACAGATCAGTGACACAATTCAAATCCAAATTAAAACACATCTGTTTGAGTTAGTTGCACCTTAATTTGTTCTGATTTGCAAAGCACTTTGAGATGTCTAAAAGAAAGTTGCTATATAAAATCAAATGATTGGCTGATTGACAGGATGCTCTGGTCTAAGAGCAAAGCACACAGCCAGAAAATAAGCAGATTTCTAGAATCAGTCTTCTAAACTCAGAAGCACAAGACCCTAACTGATGGAAATTTACATAGATCCATTAACTTCAATGGAAGTAGGGCATTACCACCACCAGAGGATGTGCTCAAAAACAATATCTCAATTTGGATATGTAAGTGGAATTTGAAATCTCCAAATTCCACTTATATATCCAAACTGGGATATTGTCAAGAATAATTTTACATTGATAGAGAAACCAACAACTAGACCTACTAGTTTTTTTCTGTCTCTAATCTCTATTATTCTATGACCTTTCACATTAAAAAAAGTATTAAAGTCCTAAGTGAAGTGGTAGACATTGGCCAGATGTGTTCTTAGAGGTTTATAATTTTGAAGAGAAATGTCAGATAAGATATTGTAAACTTCTATATTCTAACAGAAGACAGACAAGCTGAAATTGACAAATGTACTCATGATAATTGGATGTATAGTGTTTTCCTAACCCTTCTTCATTTGTTTTTCAATGAACTCTACAAATACTGTATTTAAAAAAAAAATCAAATATGAATTTATATTCTGGTGTAGTTACGTCACTAATATTTAATCTTCACCTTAATATTTACTGTAACTATAAATATATACCAAAAGTAAACTATTGATTATTAGCATCTGGCAGATTAACTAGCCAATTGTTTCTTCTTTGCACATTTCCAATAGAAATCAGCTAACATATTGAAAATCTAAAAGTACATTGAACATGTCATCATCCTAGGTTGTATACATTTCACAAGTCAACATTGTATGTGTCAGAGCTAAATGGTTAAAAAGTGCTTCGGCACAGCTGCGTGTTAGCACATTGCGAGTACCTGGTGCAGGGATTTCCCCTGCAGTGGGAAAAAGTCCTTGGTGCAAAATCAGCTCCTGCCAAAAGCTTGCAGCTGCACCGTTGAGTGCATGCTTTCAATTGGCTCAATGTAAATTATGCACATGTGGCAGCTAGCAATTGGCTCGCTAGCCGTACAAAAGGCTTGGGAGGTACCCACCCAAGTTGGAGGAGAGCCCAGATGAACGGAGGAGTGTTTCGCATGCTCATAAAGATCCTTACATGTACCCCAGAGCCACATTGGGGCCTGATAAACCACCAACGGCTCCCTGTCGATGTATTCCCAACATACCCCATACCCTACTGTGCCACACAGAGTTTTGATTTCTGTTTGCAACTCTTCTAAACGCACCTACAATGCATACCTCGATGGAAGTTCCTGTATCGCAGCTTGCAAGTAAAGTTTTTTTCTTTGCAACCACTACGCGTGCTGTGCCTAATTCCACTCCATTGGCGGCCCCATTCCAGCCCATTTCTCAGCCCCCACAATATCTATCTTCATGTAGTCAGCAACTGCTTGCTTAAAAGGCTCAGGCTTGCAGGCTCACTTCACATAAACTTGAACTTACTGAACTTCACATGAATTTACTGCCATGGAGATTAAATCAATAGGTAAAACAAAAACAGTTCTTAACAATTACTTGCAGTTGCTATATTCCATTCCTCTCAATACTCTTGCAACTTCACTTAATCTAGAGTGAAAAACAAGCACAACTGTCATGATCTGTGTGAACACTAAATGAAAAGAATCCATTTCAAAACACTTGGGGAAGGTGATTAGGAACAGTCAGCATGGATTCACCAAGGGCAGGCCATGCCTGACCAACCTGATTGCCTTCCATGATGAGACAACTGGCTCTGTTGATGAGGGGAAAGCAGCAGACATAATACCTTGATTTTAGTGAGGCTTCTGATACCATCTCATACAGCATTCTTGCAAGCAAGCTAAGGAATTCTGGATTGGATGAATGGACTATAAGGTAGATAGGAAGCTGGCTGGATTCTCAGGCACAACAGGTAATAATCAATTGCTCAATGTTTAGTTGACAGCTGGTATCAAGTGGAGTGCTCCAGCAGTTGGTCCTGGGGTCAGTTGTGTTCAATATCTTCATTAACAAAGTAGAAGTTTGGATGGAGTGCACCCTCAGCAAGTTCATGGAAGACACCAACCTGGGGGTTGTAGTAGGTACACTGGAGTGTAGAACTAGGATTGAGAGTGACCTAGACAAATTGGAAGATTGGGCCAAAAGAAATTGCATGGGGTTCAACAAGGACAAGTACAAAGTTCTACACTTAGGATGGGAGAATCCCATGCACAGCTACAGGCTGGGGATCAGCTGGCTAAGCAGCAACTCTGCAGAAAAGGACCTGGGATTACAGTGGACAATACAATGGATATGGGTTAGCAGCGTGCCAAGAAGGCCAACGACATACTCAAGTTGCAGCAAGGGAGGTTTAAGTTGGATATCAGGAAAAAGTCTCACTAGGAGGGTAGTGAAACACTGGAACAAATTTCTTAGAGAGGTGGTGAAATTGCCATCCATGGAGGTTTTTAAGACCTGGCTACACAAAACCATGGCTGGAATAATCTAGTTGGGGATGGTCCTGTTTTGAGCAAGGGGTTTTCTAGCATTCTATGAATGTGCTGTGTTGCCACAGGAGGCAGAGGTAAGTGAAACCAGGCTTATTTTAGTTTTATCTTTTTGGTGTCTATTTATCCTCATTCTGGTGGAAGCCATTACCCTGACTTGCATAATATTTTTGTAGAGTAACTTGATCTTTTATACTGGGGGGGAGGGTAGGGTCAGGGAGCGGTTATTGTACGCATGTGAGGAAGGAGTAAAAA
>JAGPOW010003316.1:17635460-17683628 GCA_030014935.1 Caiman crocodilus | reverse complement strand
GGAGAATGGCTGGGCGGGCGACCCCTGAGCCTTCAACACTCCGCCCAGCCATTCTCCCCTATGAGCAGACAATAACTCGGCCGGAGTTAGGCCTCAGGGGTGGGGAAGGGAGGGGTTAGTGTACGCATGTGAGGAAGGAGTCACAAATTGTGCAACTGCTTCATCTAAATTTAATGAAAGTTTTCATTAATGGATAGTATAAGGAACTGGCAATTAATCCTTGTAAAGCTTAAGCAGGGAATGGAGATAATTTAATTAAGTACATTTTCAAAAATCACTATGACAGTACTGAAAGACTAGAAAACAATAATGTACAGGATTTTAAGGGAATGTGTTGAAGAGAAGACTGTATTATTAGTCAAAATGTTCCACTTACCATTTTTTTTTAACAAAACTTGAGTTTGTTTCATTTCACATTTTAAATTTCCACCAGCATTTCTTTGTTTTATTAGAGAAGAACTGGGAAGGGAGGGATAGCCAGCCCTAATTGCTATTCAGGACAAATTTAGTAGATCTCAGCATCATTTCGATTGGACATTTGTAAGAGAAATGCCACTACTATAGGAGCATGAAGGCAGCAGCTGTCTGCTGTAGAGACCAATTACTTGCATTGGATAGGTTGCAATAACTTAGTTATTCCAAATGAAAAAAAAATGACACTGCTGTTTTAGCTTTGTTGATTGTCCTTTGTCTCAGGCTTCACAAGTTTTAAGGGTTTTTTTCCTTCACATCCAAGCTGTCAGTGATATGTATTAAAATAAGTAGCTTGAAGTGTTTGGCTACCTAGGGCCATAAACCTAGCAGGTCAACTGCAGACTCTGTTGGGGGACTTTTTTTGTAGTTTCTGCTGGAATTAAAACAAAACAATCAGGAGAAAAGTGTCATGGGCATGGCAATAACTTATTTCTTGCTCTCATATCCCTGCAGATCTCAGTGACCTCAATCTGCTTAAAAAATGGCTTCTTTGGGCTAGCCAATCTCTCTATTAAATAGGTCGGCCTTCCCTGGAGCCAAGATCTGCCTCCTTCTGCATGCATCATTATAGCTGCATAGAGTAAAATATACTGCCAGACAAATTCCAAATAAAAATTGGTATCACAGTTATTTTTCCTTAGTTTTAGTCATTCTGATTAAAAACCAAATATGAAGTTACGCTTTAGAGAGTGAAGTTGCTACAAGCCTGAAGAGCTATCTTTAGTTTCATTAACAGTAAGAGAAGGCATATAGATGGAAATAAATCATTCAGTATTTACATGTGCAAAAAAAAGAATATACTATGTGGCCTACCGAAAAGATCATTGGGACAAACTCTTAAAGACATTGCAAAACAGTCCTGCACAGAAGCAAAACACTAACACGGAGAGAAATAGCTCATAACAGTCACATCATCTATAGAATCATTATTCAATTTATTCAAAACACTACAATATTTTCAAAAATAAAAACTTTTTAAATGCCAACTTAATAAGCCTTAGAAAAAGTGGAAAAAGGCAGAGAAATCTGTTTGTCTTCTAAAATCTTCAGAACTAGAAAAATGATAAAAATAGACTTTTTCTTTTTTTTACATTGCTTGAGATGAAACCCATGCAGATTACAACTTGTTCAAATGTGCCCTTCCCTCTACTGGGTACTCTACAGAAGAGAAAAAGAGAAGGACACACTGAACATTTACATAGGCTCTAAATTGCCAAAATGAGACCATCCAGAATTCAAGAGTATAGAAGAGCTTTACTTCCCTGCCTAGATGGTTTGGATATGAATGAGATTTGTGACACTGGACAGGACACCAGTTCCATGGGGAAGCTTTCAAAAAACTCTTGGCAAACATGATAACCATTCATTAAAAGCCATATCTTTCTCTCCAAACCTGGCTATCCTTATGCTTTTCTTTACAGAATCTTTCTATCATGTTGGGTTCCAGCTCCTCTTTATAACCCAGTTGGAGTTAACAAGAAGCACCTGCCACTCTGACTCAATAGTAATTACCTTGAATCTCTATGCAGGGTTCAAGCACCTGACATCAGAAAGACTCGTGAGAGGAGGCCTGCATCCCTGTGCAGGGTCTTAGAGTCTGCCCTAGTACAGACAGCTAATGCATATTATCAAGTTTCCCATTAGATTCTAATCTTTAGGCTAGATTAGGTAAATGTCAGAATGTTATTCTTGCTCTTATGAATTATTCAGCATATCTTACAGTAAAGCTATTATTGGCATCACAGTGACCTGAAAGTAGTTTAATTTTTGAAATACTCTAAGTGAATTTGCTGCCATCTCAGTGAATATTGCTTAGACCTTTATGAAAATAACCAATCAAATTTTATGGAAATTAGTATTAAATATTGCATACAAAAACCAAACCTGCCCCATTTTTGAGGTATACAAAAAGTAGCTGAGTGATCGAACTGTCCTATTCCCTCCTAGAACCTTGGCAGTTCATTTCTGACTCAGTAACTAAAATAAAGAGGCTTTGTAGATCTCAATCTAAAGCAAAATTAGGACATGCATCCTCTGATATGGACTTTGTCTTTGTTGTTACTCTTCCCTTCCCCCTTCAGTCAACCACATTACATTTTCCCCCTTTATGCAATTATCCACACAGGGTCATTTTTACCAATGTGTATATTTTTCAGAATATATCCATATATAGTTTGTGTTTATCAGATGCTTGTAAAGTGCTTCTTTTTATATTGCCTACTTGTGCTGTGTGGTTCATTAAATGACATTGTTTCTAATTCTCAACTTACAATGGCAATCAGATATACATGTTTGCAAGAGTGTTTGGGAACCGGTCTTTTTCTTCAACCAGTCAGGTAAGCAAATTTACTCATATGCCTGTTGATATAAAGTTGAAAGGAGAAGCTAGTTTAGATGAAATGCTAACCTGAACGAAACGGGATATGGTTCTTTTTCCAGTTTGGTCCCTAACCAGCTGGATGTCCTGCATAATTCTTTTACCTTGGTTTCTGGACCTGTGCTTTGTCAGCTTTGCTGATGTAGACTGCAAATCCTGTGAAGGCAGAGACTCTCATATATGCAAATATACATTGGAGCATCAAGATGCTAAATCGCATTAATAAATTAATGTTGGGTTGCAATTATTGAAGTATATTTAATAGATTTTTATAAGAACAAAACATAGCTAGTACTACTACTTTCTTTTTACTATTCAGCCAGAAGAAACTTACTTTTATTTTTCATCTTGCAAGCACTTGCACCCCTTGAGTTTTACTCTGAACACCTAAAATCTTAAAGCACATTTTAACAGGCACTATCACTTGTTGGCCGGCTTCCAGCTGATGCCATAAATTGGCACAGGTTCAGAAACCCCAGTAAACCTTTTAGTGAATTTGGCTCTGGAGGTTAAACTTTGATCATATCAACAACCGTACTAGAAAGAAATATTTTAGAGGTGAAAAGACATCTAAAAGCAGGAGGAAGAACAGTGGTAGTACTTTTTGAGAGGCTGAAGTACAGGGCCCAAAGAAAAACCCAGAGAGAGGAAAAAGTATCCACCACATTGATCTTATTACCTAAAAGTTGTGATGGGCAGGAGGGGGAAAAAAAGAACCCCAAATCCTGTACCAAGCAAGCGTTAACCAAAATAGCATAAAGAAAGCTATTCTCTAGGAGGAAACAGTAAAGGCTGCTGTGAAATTCAGTAGTGAATTGATAAAATAAGGGATAAAATGAAAATAAACCTGTTATACAGGGCAGCAGAATTTAGAATTTATGCAACTGTAAAGCAAAGATCTGAAAAATGGACTGGAAGCTGCAACGCTAGCTTTTGTCAAGAGTTAACTAACACCCCACAAAACAAAACAGTTTGGTTGTGTCTTCTAAATAGGTTTTTCTTTTCCATTATTGGTACCGATGAACCTGACAAACACTAAAGCAATCTAATTTTGAGCAACAAAATTAAGATCAATAGACAAGCCTCTCCCACTTTTGCTATCATTAGCCACTTCCCTAGCACTTAAGAAATATATATTTGTGGAAAGTTAGATCTAAACTAGTTACTAGATAGAGAGGTGGTAGAGAACGATGTCTGTTCTGCCTTCTGACTGACTTCAGACTAATATGGCCAACTACCCCTCTCCAGTCTCCTTTATATCACAGGTGTTGCCAGTCAAATGAATCTCTCTAAAGAGACCTCACGAAATTTTGAAGACAAAAAGCAAAAAGGAAAGAAAAACCCTACAATAGAAAGAACCCTAAACCTACAGTCCACAAAGTGTCCCTTTTTCTTTCATCACATATGGTCTATTAGTCGATTGGTAGTTATGATTCAGCTCTCACTTAAATTTAACCCTATTAGGATTACTCTTGGATGTTGAAAATATATGGTCTGCAGAACAAGAATCAACATCAAAATAATGCCATTTCAAGAGAAAGAAAAATAGTTTTGAAAGATTTATTTTGAAACTCTGAATCCAATAATAAAATGCCTTTTTTTAAATTAGATTTTTTTTTTTTTTTAGATAAACATGAAGAAATATTCACTGTTGCAAAAAGAACAGACTGGACAAAATGTAAACAGAGTATTACAGAATAAGAAATTGGAATATTTAAATGGGGAAATGAACACTTCAATATGATCCAAAGGACTTGTCATTACTGGGAAAGGGGTAGGAGGAGTAAAGAAATTATAGAAAAAAAATGTCACCTTCACTAGACTTTAGAGGCTGTGCATAGCATCTGAATGGGCCAGGAAGGCAGGAAGTTGTGAGTGTGATAGGAAAATAAAAAAGCCATATCTTAAATTTAAGACATGTATTTCACAATAAGACATATATCATAAAATACATTCACAGTAACTTTGAACTTGGGATTCTCTTATGTTGCACCAGTAAAAAAACCCAAAAAACACTACACTTTTATAATACAGGAGCTAGGAGGATTTCGGTAGGGTTCCAAAGAAACATTCTTTCAAAATGTTCTTTCACAGATATTATATCTTTAGCATATGCACACATAATCACGATTAGGAGATGCTGCCTGCAATCACCTCATGCAAATGCTTTAAGCCACAGAACTGGAAGATCCTACAATGATATTCTACAGTTTATCTTCTGTCCACTTCTCATTCCTTCCTACATTCTGAAAACAGTGCAGAGTAGAAGATGCCCAAGTTGAAACATGGAAGGTAAGACTCAATTCAAGTACACTTTAAAATGTGAACCTCCCTCCAAGCAGGAAGAAAAGATAGATGGGGAAAGCAGTCACAGCTGAAAGCAGATAGACAAACAGATTGATCCACAGCAGGTATTTCAGAAGATTTTTTTTGAGTTTATGTAAATCAGAGAAACTGGGTAGGGTGGAATATGTGTTTGCTAGGAAAGGAGAAACAAAGGAAATATGCACATACTCTACTTATTTTGCTTAATTATATACTTTGGCACTATATACATGCCAGAGATAACTCATATTGTTTGTTATTTTCAAAATTAAATGGAGTATGTAGTCATAGCATTGCTATTTATAAAGTATGGCTAAATCTCATATTCAGATGCTCAATACTGTATTTTACATGTGGTATAACGATGGAGTGAGAAATTCAGATATATTCTAAATCTTTAGGGCTATGTTCTTAACTTTAAAAAAATTGTTTCAAATTTTTCTGTTAATAGGAGATACGGATATTGCTTCAAATACTGTCTTTCTAATAAAAAAATGGGAGAGGGCATTTGTTTTGTTTTATCTAATGTGTCTAAAGCCCCGGGCAGATGCCAAAATAATGGCATGGTGAGATCTGCTTCCTAATACCAACAATTGCATGTCTGGACATACTACACATGCATGGCAGCAAACACTATTTTCAGGATTAGGGACTGACCCCAATTACACCATTATTTTAAAGTGACCTTGCAACCCAAATATAGTTTGCAAGGTTTCCATTGGGGAAAGCTAAGAGATTCTCCTGCCACAAAGTTTAACCTCATGCTCCTGGTATCCCAGAATGGTGATGATCACTCCAGTATGACTACCTTTCCCCATAGAAAGACTCCCTGGGACCCAGGAACACTGTGACCCAGCACACCTGCTTCTTTTCCATGTAGCTCCTGCAGAAGCTGTGGGGCAAATGTACTGGGGTCACCTTAAAGTATCAGGTGCAAGGGTTGCAAGGTTCCTGGCAGGGTGCTCCATTTTAACCCATGTGCAAGAACTCTACTGGTAACATTGGGACTGGGGCCATCATGGTCCTAAAGCTAACTGTGGCCCCAGTGCCAACAATCAACTGACTGTCAGTATCAGGATGCAGAATTCCCAGGTTTGAGATATTCACACTGTCAGTTCTTAGTGCTGACGGTGTGATCAGATCAGCCACGAAGATGTTCTACATTATGTGTGGAACGTTTGTGACTGGCTTGCCATTTTGTAGTGCCATAAATTGGCTGAACATATGGTAGTTGCTATTTATGGCATGGTTAACACAGTAGTCATGCCATAAATGTAATGCATGCACAGGGGACCTATATATGCATTCCCATGAATGAATTGGTATAATAATTTAGATATAATATGATGCAAATACTTTTGAAAAACATTTGTGGGTTGCTTTTTCAGTATAGCACAAACTGAAAGATGTGCAAGTTTACAGGAGCTCAGTGTTACACAGCTTTATCCCATAAGCATGTACTGGCTAATTTACCTAATCTTCAAGGCCCTGATCCAGAAAGCCACATAAGTCCCACTAAAGTTAGTTCAATTAGTAATGCTTACAATTAAGCCTGTTGTTAACTACTTTGCTACATCTGGGTCTAATATGACTTATTATAATGATATAAATATATACTTATGAATATTCTGAGTAATTTAAAACAGTGAATACCAAAGAAAAGCAAAATGATACTACTGGCTGAGGAAATTTTTTTTCATGAAAATGTAAATATTCAATGTCTCTTCCTAAAGTGACTTTAATTAAAAAAATTAAATGCTGATTGGGCATAAATGAACATAATGAATGCATCCAAGAGATTGACAATAAAGGACTTAATACATGCATTTAAATTAGCAAGGAGTGCAGACACTGTATTTAAATGCCTCTTTATCATAAAACATATCTTGAAAGTTCTGTGGAAGAGTAGTATCAACTGGGGTATACTTTAGAGATTGTAATTGGACTTTATCCCAGAAAAGGCTAAATAAATTGAAATATGTTTTATATCATTATGCATTTTCTTCTGTGATAAAAAAGTTTTATATTTTATAGCAGCAAAAATTGTGCAACAGGGGGATAATAATAAAATAGGAAAAAAAGCAATCAAAAAAGAAAGGGGGAGTTTCCTAGTATCCCTATGCAAAGGAAGAAATAAATGACTTCTGTGAATAATTTCAAAGACTTGAATAAGCTGCCTGTATTTCCCAGGTGACACTTGGAAAAAAAAATAAAAATGCCTCTCCAACACAAAGAAAGAGTATAAGACAATCCACATTTTATCTACAGCATAAAGATGTTAGAATTACACTATTTACTGTATAAAGTCAAAGAAACCTTTAAGAGAATTCTGAAATAGCATGGTATCAAAAGTCTATAGCCCATGAAATTTCTTCAGTAAATGTAAGATCCTCCCCAACATGTAAATTGGCTTACTACTTCTAAAAGGATTTTGAAAAGAACAGTGTTGAGAACTTGATGTAAAATAGGCATATTACATATATATTAGGTTTACCCTCTTCCTTATTTAAAAGTCACTTGCTAACAGGCCAGAATAAAATATCATATTATAATAAAATCCGTTCTGTTCCAGACTACATAGCATCAAAGACAGATGCATATATTCATCCACATGCAAAAGCAAATGAGGAATATGTTCAGAGAAAACCTGGGATCACACACAATACACCAGCTTGGGTTCAAAAATGTTCTCTCATATTCTAGCTTGAGCTAAATGCTCAAATTAGGGAGAGAAACAAGATAATAAGAAAAGAGCATTAATTTCTACAATGAACTCTCCACATAGTCATTGCATATACTTATGATGCTGTACCAGCCTGGCTGTTTCTTCCATGGCAGTTAAGAAAAGAGATAATTCAATGACTGAAACACACTGTTCTCTCTCTCTCTCATAGAAACCAGGTAGAAGACCCCACAAACCAACTGGTATGCTAGAGGGGGCTAAACTTACCTGAGGCTAAGCTGGAGGCATAGAATTTTGTAATCATCTCCCTTTGTTTTTTGTGTAGCCTGCAAATGTAAATATATATTTACATCAGATTATTTTCTAACTCTTCACATAGTAAAAATTCTTCCCTTCTAATCTCCTTCCCTCCCTAATCCCCACCCAGAAAAAAAAAGGGAGAATGCACACAAATTCCACATGTTGGAATGTATTACTCAAAAACACCAAGGCAGACACTTCTGTTAATCTTGGTATCCAAATATATAAGTGCTCTAGCCTGGCAATCCAGAGCAGCTTCCCATGTATGTATATAAAGGCGCACAAGGAGTAATACAAGACTGAAACTGCTGAATATTTGCTTTCAAGCTATATACTACCATAAATACAAATTTATGTTAAATAAATTGCTGAATATTGACCCAGTGAGAGAGTGTTTTTATAAATACTGTGCTTACCAACTCTTCTACTGCTGCATGACAGTGGAATAGTGCATTTCTCATGGGAAGATAACTCATTTTTCTTTTTTCCAAGTGCCATTTCTACAAGAGATAATATATGCCATTTATGAACTCAAGGGGTTAATAACCTTTGGAATCACTGCTCTTATATCTAGTGGAGTGACTTAATCACTGCATTGCTGGCTTTTTTTTCCCCCCTGTTACAAAGCACAAAGGAGAAAAATGAATGCATGTACCAAAACTCCCAAACAACACTTTCCATTTGTCTTAAAGCGTACTTGGGAGCATATAAAGAAAATAAAGAGGAATCTTCAATTTAGTTACTTATTTTTTTTTTCCTTTTCTAGTGCCTAAGACTGAGCCAATAAAACCCAACTTTAAACTGTATCGTACATGCAAATCTTGAAAAGTAATCCACAACACACTTATTAGCATACAGGCAAAATGTACTAGCCAAAGGGTATTGCAACAGATGATGGATTGCACTATCCCAATCCCCAGCTAATACAAATGATGGAGACAGGAAGCACTAGTGATGACTTCTGCTCTATCAACTCTAAGCCAGATAAGCATCTGATGAATCTGGAGTCCTGTCATATCCCTGGGGTGTCATCTGGATTACTGCAGTTGGCTTTCTTTGCTAATTATCCCTGAAACAATCACTACAAAGACACACAGCTATGGCTAAAAGCTATGGGTGCCTATATAAGTGGAGCCATCCTGTGACATCCTGTAATCACAATACATTAGAGCAGATTCAATTAATTGATTACCATGCTCCAGCAGTGTCCAGCACCTTGTGCATCAGCATCCCTGTGCTGAAAAATGGTGATGGGGACACTTTAACTAAAGCTTGTTCAACAAGCTTGTTCAACAAGCTTTAGTTAAAGCACCCCTGCTGCCATTTTTCAGTGCTGGGACATGGATACACACGACGCTGCAAAGGAGCACCCCTCCACATACTCCTGGAATATGGTATAAATGACCTATTAGTTGCACCTGATAGACTACATAAGATGTACATAGCATAAGCATTGTCTATTGGTGACCTAAAGGTAGCTGTTCTCAGACAGCGAAACTTTAAAAAGCAAATTAAACTGGAAATATATTTCTTGTTCTTGCAAAACAAGAAATCATCCATAGACTATACAGTGTTAAGAATGGTCTAGAACAAGAACTAGGGATTCTTGCCTCATTACCTGATTTAGCTTTTGTCACCCCCTTGTCCCTAAGGATTTATTGCTTGTTTGCCTCAAGAATTGCTCTTTTTCAATCCTTCCCTCCCTTCCCATCTTTTTTTTTTTTTAATTCAAATCACTTGTTTTTGATAAACTGATCTGTGCATGTCCTTTCACATCATCTGTTGAAGTGAATTCAGACTCTTAAAAACTTATGGTATCTCTCTCTGATTTAGTTATGCTATAAAAATGCAAATCAACTTTGCTTTCTACCTGTCTTCAGACTGATACAGCTAACTAACTCTCTAAGCAAAGAGGAATTTCCATCTTTCCTGATGGCAGACTTGCTTTGATCAAAGGGATGGAACTCCCACTCTTGCTAAGAGCAAACCTTCAGAAACCATAAGGCAAAGACTAGAATATTGCACTATTTCTTATACAAGGCCCAAATACTTTGGGACCACCAAAAAAATAACTATAGTTTGCAATACTGCTCAGTAAAATGTACTGACTGACAGCAGCTGAGGATCTTCTAGGTTTCAGCTCTTTCAAATGAGAAAGAGAGAGTAAATGTGTTTCAGTTAAGTCTACATTCCTCTTTTCTTGATGTATTTGCATTGAAAGGCTTCACCCAATGGGCAACAGACTAATGGTTTTAAATGTGGGTGCAAACAAGCATTTGCTGCTGGTCTAGGTTTAGGCAGCTTACTTTTAGCCACCTAAACCTAGACTGGGAGTAGGGTCACAACTAGGAATAGTGCAAGCAGACTGAGGTAAATAACTTGGTTTGAAGGGAGGGCTGCCAGATTCATGGACAGGGTTGGCAGATCTAGGATGACTTTTCTTTAGGGTGGTTGGTGGGTCTGCATCACTTAGTCCAGATAGGGAGCAAGGAGCTAAAAAATAGCCTGGTCAGGGGTGTAGGAACAGCACAGCCCAGGACATGGGCTTTCCCATTCCCTGGGGCTGTGTTGCAAGCATGTGCAGGCATTTGCTAGATCACATTAGCCCCTTCATTGATTGGATTAACTCTTTCTCAATCTAAGTCAGTTCACCTCCATTTTTTGGCCAAGGTAAATCATACAAATGCATGCAGAGGTGGGCATTTAGACCTACCCAACCCTGGTTAGCTTGATCTAAACATAAGCTATTATATATCCTATGACATTTTAGAGACAGTGCATCTTCTATGTTGTTTCCTGGAAAAAGGAAGGAACGTTCTTCCTCCATTTCCCCATCATCAGAAGAACTCATTGGCTAATGTGAACATTGGTATCTCTCTGTGATATTCTATACTAACCCTACCTTCTATTTTTGTTTTGTCTCACCATTGTCACTGTGCTTTATCTGCTCTTGTTTATTCTTGTCATTAATAGGATTTTTTTATCAGTATAGATTCACTGCTGTCCACATGTTTTGAATAGTAGCAGGGAAACTGGCTCATACTTTTTAAACATCACCTTTCAATATTTGATATCCTTTGACAATTTTATCCTAGCATTTGGGTGCATCTGTTGGATAAGAGGAGATGCTTTGGCCCACTAAGAAGAGCGAAATGATTAGTAAAGGTCTGATTCTCTTATGTTAACTATTTGAAATATGTCCATGATTCAATGCTGATACAACAAAAGCAAGTCAGCAATGACTATCTGGGTAACGTACTAATGCAGAGGGAAAAAGTATTAAATAGCTAGATATTTTCAATTGGCAAATAAGTAATTCATCTGTCTGTTGGCCTTTGTGGCATGTCAAGCCCTAGAGGATATCCATGGTACCCCTTAGGGGTCAGATTTGTCCTATACCACAGTCCCTGGTCTCCCAAAGATACTGCTGCTTACTCTCCTGCAACATCTTTGTTTTTGTCATGCACTCTGGGAAGCTGCCTTAGGAGAACTAGAATGCTGTTTTAGGTGCTCGGCTCCAATCAACCCAATCTGTATAGACAGACACACTTTCCCTTCAACAGTTCAACAATCTCTGGCTCCATGCCCTATTGGCTCAGATTATGGCCCTTCAGCTCTACTTACCTCAAAGGCATAATCATGCCCTACTGCCTCCTCCATTAACCATACCCAGACCTCACAGGTCTCTATTGTTAAGGCAATCCAGACCCTTGGGCCACAGTCCCTTTTTATTTGGGCTACAACCTTTGCAGTTTTGGTCTCTTTCCTCTGCCTGTGACGTCTGGCCCACACACTCTGGCCAGGGTTTTCAGCTTCAGTCTCTCTGCTAGGCCATGGCTTACTCATCCTCAAGCCCAAATCCTGGCACAAGCACTCCCTGCTTTGGCTTTTCTTTATTCAGGATTCAGTTTCTCACAGCCTTAAGCCAATCCTACCATTATTGCATACAGAGGGTTCAACACCAAGTGCCCTGATGCATAGCCTCCTGACCACCCCTACAGCCACAACCGAGACCTCCAATTCAATCCAGAACAAAAATCATAAGCCACTTCACCTTAAATGAACCACTACCCTGAGTGACTGTCCCACAGCATTCCCCAAGAGGCCTTCTCCAAGTTCCTTAGGGTAGCTCGTGCGTGTGGGTCTATTATCATCAAACTTGCTCATCAAGAGCTCTCCACTCCACAGCTGCCAAGACCATATTGCTAGCCCTGGCCCATGGTCTGTCCCAGCTAAGCCTCTCCTTCCAGTCACATGACTTCCAGTCCATCAGAGGAGATTTCCTGCTCCTTTACTTGACTACAAGGGATTTTAGCTTTTCCTTACTGTTTAACTACTATGGCACAATTGGCTTCCCAGTAGCCACTATAGGTACCTGTCTTGCTGTTGCTTACTCTTTGGCAAGTAGCCCAGCTTCTGCTGGTCCCCCACTTGCAGCTTTGCTGTCCTTACCATCTCTTAGTGGCAGGGGTTAGGGGAATTTGCTATACCCTTAACTTCTTCAGTCTTTGGAAAGAAAAGGATACAGCTCTCCATCATTCATTTAAGTGCTTCCTCCTCCTCTTTTTTTGTTTTTTGTTTTTATTTACAAGGGGTTAGATCCAAGCCACTGTTCTATTTGTTTTTTAGCTCACTGTTCTAAACTGTTTTTTAGTTTTCCTGCTTCTTTCCCAGGCCTGAGGAAGATTTTGGTGCCCAAAATCCTGTCTGTCAGCTCTCCCAACTATAGAATCTGTCCAATCACCAAAAAAATTAAAAAATTAATAAATAAATAAATAAAAAACTCTTGTCTCATACATCTCTCCAAACTTAGTACAACAGCAACATTTGTAGGTACAAACTTGTCAAATGTGGTCTTGCTTCTTAACATATTTCACACCTGTCAGAGGCTGGACAGAACTGGATATAAGGCTCATAATACATAGTCAACCAGGGAACAAAATTGAAGTGGTTTTCATAACCAGAGATGGTAACAGATACTGATGCAAAAAAACTCTCCAAGATATAGATAAAATATGATTTAATTCAGGTATACAGCCTAAACTCATCTGTTTGCATATACGTTATATAGCAGGATGCTTCCAGTTACAAACAGTTTACATTCAAGTTGAAATGGCAGCTACTGTATTTTATCTCTAGCATTACTATTCTAGTCAAGCCAACTTCATCCTTGTGTTGGCGGGATAGATGCTTGACCACCTGTTCTCAAAACTGAAATGTTTCATTAAAGAGGAATGTTCATTATCTACCTTACAGAAGATGTTCTATATTCAGTGCAAACTTTGAAGAGGTAACAAGTGTAAAGAGAGACAGTAAAACAATTAGTGACAAAAAGAAGAAAGTAAATGTACTATATCGGGACTTCAGTAACACATTTGAAGTAGTTTTTTTTTCCCCCCCAAAAGGAAAAAAACCCCACAGAATTACTGAGATAAGAGCAGTGTCAATGAATAGAAACCTGGCAAAAAGAACCTAATCAGTGGCAGTTTATTCGTCTGGAGATAGACATTAGGTGGGCTGGTGTAGAGTTTGATATTTATTTGATAACATGGTAGGCATTGTAAACTACATTTCATTCCATTCAAAGAAGGTAGTAAATTGGGACACCAATGAGCAGAAAGAGGTATTAACCAAAGGGAAGCTAGGAATATGGGAAAGAAATAGGATTAAATGTACTGTGGAAAATGCATGCTAATATATTTTAGGAAAAGTAATTGAAAGTGCACACATTTTGGAGGTTAAAATACAAAAATGCACCTAAGTTGGTGACTAACAAATGACATGTATACGAACTTGCAATAAGATGGGTATTGAAAATACAACCAAGTTACCTCATGGGTGGTATACACACTTCCCAAGATGTTTATGGGAGATATTTCCTTCTGGGCTGTTACAATTACAAAGTTGAAAAGAACTTAGGAAATAACAGAAATGGTTGAAATACTAAAATTAATAATTATGAGAGGGGAAAAAAAACCTCAAGACACTATCATTTTTTAATACATTCTACATTTTGATGAAAGCTGTTTCTGTCTTCACCTGTACATTCACATCCTATTGACTTTACTGGGAAATTTATATGCATAGCTAAGACCACAGTTTGAAGCATTTTGTTTTTAATGTTAAGAAAGTGACATTCTGTACCACTCTTCATCTCTCAAAGCGAGAGGAGATATAATGCCAAGGCAGCTTTACAATGATATGATTTAAGCAAACAGATCAAAAGCTAATGACCACCATGGTTTGGAAAGAGCTTCTGAAATGACTGCCTTCTAGACAATTCATATATAGAATTGCTGGCACATTGTCCTGATGGAGAAGGAACCAGTGGTTGGTCTTTGTAGCTAAAGAAACCTTTTAAGCTCCTACCAGCAATCCTGAACAGAAGAAATAATTAAGGAGAAAAACACCTCTAGGCATAAAAAACCCCACTTCATAATAAACCAGATGGGATAAAATTAGACTGTTATCAAGTCTGAAAAGCTCAACTTAATGCTGTAATTGCAACGCAGAAAACTGCCACAGAGGGCTGATAGAACCAGCTTAGAATTAAGGATGGACAGGGACTAAAACACATATTAATGGGTGCATCTACACATGTAATTCGTGCAAGATTTTACTGTTTCTGCATGCCGCATTGACAACTTGTGCCTGGAACGACAGCATGTTGAGCCAGATCAAAGCATCCCTAGCTGGCAGGGTGCCCAAGGCTCCTTCAACCTGACTCAGTGTGCTACAGAGGATCTGCTGGGTCATCAAGGTGCTTCAGTGCAAGTCTAGCTGGCAGGCAGCCCCTGCACTGAAGCACTTTTATGCCCCAGCCAGCCCTGTCAGTGTTTACGGGTGTTGCTGCACAGTAAATTATGCTGTTACAGGACAGTACTTGTATTTACTACTCTGGGAGGTGGGGGTATCCTTATCCATCTTCCTGTCAGAAATTCCGGCAATGGTTGCTTTTGTGTTTTGGTTGCCGCGGTTTGCCAGGCTGCGGCCACTTTCAGGCCACAGTATGAAAATTTTGGGAATCCCTGTTCTAGACTTTTTCTCCATGTAAAAAAAATATCTAGTACAACCAAATTAAATATGCACCAAGACACATTTAAAATTATAGCTTCACTGGGGTCCAATTTTTTGTCTTTGTCTTGAAGCAGATCCAGAATTAGTTCTTATCAAACTTCTGAATCTCTAATACAAAATTTGAATCATGCAGAGATGACATGCTTGGTTTCAAAATTTAGATACTATGGTTAAAGGTGATCAATAAAACAAATCACTTGTAAAGGTGAAAAGATACCACAAGTGCCATACAGTGGTGATAGCTAAATTCATATCGGCATTTAAACATAAAACAAAAGATAAACATGTTCCATGAACAGGACTGTTGACTAATTTTCATTCACAAGATGATTTCGGTGTGCAACCTGATCCTCCCGATTTCACTGGTTTATCTTTATATGTTCACACGTAGTGTTATATTATTGCGGGACTAATGTTAGACACAGAAGCAGGATTGACATTATTGAGAGGCAGATTATTTGGTAACAACCCCACACTGCACATCTTGACTGGAAATTTATCACTGGGATAGCATACAAGGAGCAGTTCCTTTATAGAACTGCACAACTCAGCACTTCCACTCCCTAGGAGTTCTTGCAAACCTCCTGCAAATGTTAATCTGTGTACATTACAAACAAATAGAGCCAATACAAACAGAATGCCTATGAGGAAAGTCCCTTCAACCCCCCTCTCCCCCCCAAACTGCCACAATAAAAGCTAGGCAATCTTACATTGTTTCATCACAGAAAATATCATACATTAGTTTAGACTTATTCAGAGGTCTTGTAAACGTGAACAAACTTTCAATAAAATTGGTCTCATTTCAGGTTTGTCATAACTTGTAAATCAAAAAAATACAAATCATAGAATAAGTAGGAAATCATAACATCCTAAGAAGAAAAATGATGCAACAGCTGTATGGCTTGCTGGGCTGCAAGCTCACTGGGTGAGCTGTGGTTGGTACCCTTTGTAGAAAGGGTAGCAAATGCTTGCACCAGGGGACCATGGCTTCTATAAGCAGGAAATATGCTGTGCACCATGCATGCTTTTTATTGGAGTATTTGCAATGTGACCAGAGCCCCGCTGCAAACTGAGGGCTCCGATTTGCTGTGTTTATGCTTTAAAAGTAGCCATAATCTGAGGGGAAAAAGAGCGGGGGGAGGAGCCAATTCTAGCATGGAAGAGAGAGGCGGACCCCTCCTGCCACTAGAACAGGAACTGAAGCTCACTCTGGAAGCTGGATCCTAAGACGAGAGAGACCCTGAGTTGCCCTGCAAGGAGTTGATTCCCTCCCCCCCACCGCAGGTGGGGAGCCGAGCAGTTTCAGTACACAGGTGCCCCAGGGGAAGTGGGAAAGGGAAGGGTTAGCCACAGCTGGTAGGTTGTTTGGGAGGCAGATGAAGCCCCTGGGTCAGACCCCTGTGTGAGGGAGCCCAGTCTGATCCAGGAAGTCTCAGGGGGCTGCAGAAGCGAAGGACCTGCTGGGGAGGGGAACCCCTGGGCAGGACTATGTGTGTCGGGAGGGAGAATGGCTTCAGAGGAGAAATGGTGGAGGAGGCACAAACCTCGGAGGAAGGGGAGAGTGTAAGGAGTCACAACCCCCATAGTGTGTGAGACCCCGACTCCATGCGGTGCCCAATGACTAGGGAGACGACAGTTCAATGGCTCATGGATCCTTTTACTCATTAGCCAGAGCAGTCAGGGAGCAAACACCAGCACACATTGCTCACAACAGCTTTCTTCAAAATGGAGACAACTTCAGGCGAGCTCCCTCATAGGCATGCAGCCTATGAACACAGGGAATAGCTATGAGCATTAATTCTTTTAATATTTTATACACTTTGGTTCATGACCGTTACCATTAACTCCACCTTTGCCCCTCTGGTTTCATCCATATTCCCTCCCATCTCAAGCTCTGCCTCTGTTTACTGTTTGCTTTATTATCATGAAACTGCCTGTGCATTTCATTCATTTACATGCCTCTCTTCTAAGAGCGCATGCTTAAGACTGACCTTCTCTTCCTCCAGGCACTTGCTGCTGCTTTCTGGTTTCTTGCCAACTCCTCCTTCATCTTCAAGTCTTGCTTCTGCTTTACTCCTGATGATAGCTGGTGGGCTGTATCTTGTTCTCCTTATACCATATATCCTACACACTACTTCATTGTTAAGAAGCTGTTTACATACGCATTTGCAATGTTACTTTTAATACATCATTCTGCCTTGTGGCCAGCAGCTTTGCTGAGACAGAAAAAAGCCTTTATTCAGCTGCAAATCTAGCGCTCCCCAAGATCCAAATACTGTCACCCTAATAGCATGTGCAGACAATTTATTACAGGGTAAGGTAGGAGAAAGCCACCTGCCGCACCAGGGACTGGTGGCTCGTGTTGGAGGAAGACTGAGGAAGGGAGACCCAAGTCCAAAGAGAAACTAGAGCCATGTTTGTGTCGCCTAGCAACAGACCACCACAAAAACTGGGCTGTCATTTATTTGTTAGGGTTCCTCCTGGAGGGAAACTGGTTTTAAAAAAGGTTATAACCAGGGGATATAACCAGACAGGGAATTGATTGTAAGGGTAGCAACCACTGATCCTCTTAATGTTGTACCTGTAAATGGTTTTTAAATTGTTGGGGTTTTTATTATATTTTCATATAGATCTAGCTAGATCTAGATATATATCTTGTTATTGTTATTAATCCTTTTCCCCCGTCCTCTATATGGTTGGGTATAAAGAAAGAAACCCCTTTTTTTCTCATTGGGGTTTATAGTGAATTTCTTGGGCAGCGAGGGTGAGGGACCCACTCCCAATGGGGAGTTAGCAGACCTACCCAAGAGGGTGCCCATGGTTACTGGCACATTGAAGATCCAGAATCTGGCACACCACCTGACGGAGTGTGGCAGCAAGAGTTGCAATGATTTTCATTTACCAAACCAGAAATGATGCATTTTATTTTTAAAAAGAGGTAAATTTGTTTTTCAACTAATTTTACATCAGTCCTGGGGAGGAAGGAGGGAAAATCCTGAGAATATCTACCAGCAGTGAATTAAGAAAACAACAGTGGGTACAGAATAATTTTGTCTCTTCAAACTGATGTGAATATACTCATAAGCCATTGAAAGCAATCATATTTACCATGCTGTCCTGTGAGCCAGATGCCTCTATAAGCAAGCATACAAGGCAAAATGTTGCAATGTCAATAACAATAATAACACTACTCTTAACTGTAGTTGAATATGTAAAGTACTTGTGGAATGGAGGTGACCTAAGAGTCTTATATCTAAAGATTCCTGTTTAATCTTCTGGAACATCTCTTGGAAAAGATCAATTTTACAATTGACAAGAACATTCACTTCAGCAAACCTCCCTGCTGAGATACAAAGCCAAGGACATTTATTACAAGGAATATAATAAATGACAGGGCTGTTCCCTTTAGTTATTAGATAAAGTCATGGATGCTTACCAGAAAATATCTACCTAATCAAAGAAAGCATATTAACAGTATGTTAAAACAGGCTGTTTTTCTGTCTGTGGTTACTGACAAGTCACCAGATGCTGGAGATCAATAGATGTTTTGCATATTTTAATTATTCTTCTGGGTGTAGATCTTAATTACTCTTATGAACTTCAGGTAGTTTTGGCAGACAGAGTTTACCTTGAAGCTGTGAGTTTTGTTGTTGTTTTATCAGCTAAAACAAGGTGCCAGCATGCTGATGTAGAGCACGAGTCTGTCATGCTTTTATTTCTGGCAGCTCATCTGAATGCTAAAAGCTTATACCACACAGATTCCAGTGGGTCTCCCACACTACATTATTCTGTTAAATTAACTTGCAAGAACAAAAAAAAAATCTGTTTATTGGAGAACATCGTTTTGTAATTCTATATTCATTTCTAGGAACAATACCCTAGTCTTGTGGCTGCTGAAGGGGATTGTAAAGAAACATTAGAGAAAACACTAAGTGTTAACCAGAATAGAAAAAACACAATAGAACAAAGCAAATGCATACTTTAAAGAAACAAGTTGTATGTCAGCGTAGACTATAGAATTAAAAAGGATCCTGCATCAAAGTAAGAGCAAAAACACTTATAGTCTGTGGATTCAACATAATCTCTGCAAGCACGAGTTACGCTATTTCATGTATAGCCAATTTCAGTTAGCCTACTCAGAAAGCAAAGCCACAAGAATTTGACCGCATGTGATTTGACCAATCATGTTAGTTGTATTATGTACAGAACCACTTTATTGGGGCACTACAGTGGAATTGCTTTCTGGATTTGAGGAGAAGACAGGTAGGACAAAATGCAAAAGTCACTGTATTATATAATTAAAGCAACACGACAGATGTCTTGACTTACTGGGTCAGCAAAGAAGCTAATGCACAGCAGGCAACCAAGCCTTGAATCCATGAGGTATTCAAATAATTAGGAATTAGGAATATAAAATTTTATTTTGGAGTTTTGGTGGCTACATAACAGTATGAGCTATGACTTCATGAGTTATGCTACTATTTGAACTCCAAGATAAAACGATAACAGTTACTTCCAGATACCCATAAGGTTTTAGAAACTCTGCATGTTTCTTTGAACTAATAGAAATTCACTGATTTGTAAAACAGACATGTTAGCAGTTCATAACAACATGGTGGCTTAACATTAGCATATGCTTTGCAATGTATCTCCATGTTAAGTTAGGGCCAGATTAATGCACAAGCAAGCTAGACACATGCCAAGGATCCTAAGTGAAGAAAGGACTCAGTTGTGCTTAGTTTATATATTAAAATTACTGACTGAAAAAAGCAATATAAAAATTTTGTTTTCAACTGGGGCCCATGATTTTCTCTGTCTAGGGTCTAAAGACCTAATCTGGCCCTGTGTAAAAGTTACTTATCAGTTGCCATCCTTGAAGACTACATTACCAAAAGGTGGATGCTTTTCACGTGCTAATTTTGAGTTCTTTTAATATGTGGCCTCAAAGTAGATCACTGTTATTGCAGAGAGAAACCAAGAGAAAGAGAGAAATTTATAACCTAGCAGGTATTAGGAGGCAGAACATTATTCCAAAAAACAACTGAAATAAACCCAAACACAACAGACTAAAGGTTGCAACTATTACAAAACTGGCATACATGTCCTCTACGTCAAAAGCATTTTCATAATGTACAATGAAAACTAATTAGTATAATTTAGGAAAACCATAGAGAAGATATACCGGAGACCATAAATCAGAATAAAGATGGCAAGAAAATAACTACGTAAATGGGCCGAGTCACCTATTCAGGAAACCGAAACTTGAATGCATTTTTACAGTAATATGCATATCTGTGCATTCATCTCTTAAATGACTGATGTGAATGGGCATTCTCTCAACACCTGAATGCTGAAAATATGCAATAAATCAATCAATCAAGGGTATGAGTGAAATCTTATGTCAGATATCTACATATTTGGCGTTTGCTGTTCTCCTTCATTGCTTTGGAAATGTCTATTTTTTTTAAATCTATTTCTCAACTTTGTACTGCAGTATTCAAAAATTCAGTTTTATACTCCATATTATTAGTTGCCTCTACTGTATGTAGAGATCAGCAGTCGCATGTAGGGGTGTTTCAAAGCATTTGTCCCCTTGTTTTTCAAGGATTTGAATCTAGGAGGTATATTTACAAAGGTGTTGAAATGCTTAAAAATATAAAAGGCACCTAGTGGCATTTACAAATATGTTCCTAATCTAATTTCCATTGGCTTAAGTCCCTCAGTCCAAAGGTAGAGTAAGGGGCACAATCTTACTCTACCTTTAGGTTGAAGGGCCTAAGCTCAATTCTATTCCACTCATTTCAAGTCCCTGAAAAATCATTAATGCATATTGTTTTGTAACAGCCACCATCTTATTATTTAGATTGTCTCACAAGAAAAAAGTTAGGAAAAGGAGAACCCACACAGCTTTTGTATTAACAGTTTTTGAGTCATGTGCAGGGTGGTATAAAATTACCTCTAGTGGCCAAGTTTAAGCACCTCAGAACTTTTCCTGGTTCAAGTTCACTCACAGTCCCCCAGCATCCCAGGATGCTTTGTATCTCTGGGATATGTTGCCTGCTCCAGTGGAACACATACTGCCTCACCCCCCTAACTCCTTAGCCTGCTTCCTGCCTATGTCCGTCAGCCCATAGGGACAGAGGGTAGGGAAACAGAACCCTCTGCCCCACTATCCAGGGTCTCTACAACATTTGGGAGGAGGAAAAGCCCCTGTGGTGAGACGTTTTCAGACTCTAGCAGCCCTCTCTTCTCTTCCTCTCCCTTCCCAGCTACATGAACTAGCAAACAGAACAACTAAAAACCAGGTATATCAAAGCTTGACCCTATATCTTATTGCGTTAAGAAATTTCAAATCATAGTTACTATGCTCAGTCCATATGTCCTTAAAATTTTCCTGCCCAAAACTAACTACTTCATTTCTTGATCTTTGTACCCCGACGCAGGTTTATGATGTGTGCATCATCTCCGACTTAGCCCTTCATCTAGATCCTTACATATACTTTCCTTTGCCATGATACCTGCAAAAGCTTGTCACTAATAAGGATACTAAAATGCTGTGATAACTGCCTATCACACAGTAATCTTCCCCTTTCCCTGTAAGCATCTGCCATCTTTTGTTTTGTATTTATATGGTAAATTATGTAGAACAGGACTGGAACTTTGTTCTGGGTTTGTATCAAGTCTAGCAAAGATGTCTGGTCCATGGCTTAGTTTTGCAAATATATACAGAACAACAATTTGATTTCTTTCTTCTTGTTTTATGATTATATATTTCACTGCTACAATATCTCAAAAGAATACCACTATGGAGGATAAAACATATTTAGGGATACAGTAGTAAATAAAACAGGGATTGCTAATACATACATGATAGGTATGATTGATAACCTTTGATTTTAAGAATTTAAATATTAAAAATAACTTTGAAGTAATGATCATTTCTAGATTTCTAAATACCTATTTGGTTATAGTAATCTTCATAGCTTCAGCTATAATAGTTACATCCCAGTCAATCTTCACAATTTTGTCACCTGATTTCACACCTAATCCAAAACATTTTGGTTGATTGCACTTGTTCATCAGTGTTTGTCTTGTGTAGAGAACATTGATATGTGTTCTTAATATAGATGTGCCTGCATTCTGTGGCCATGTCAGCCACAATGAGCAATACCATCCATAAGAAATGTTGACATTTAAAAATGAAAATCAAAGACAGTAACAATGAGAGAAAGTAATTTTAGGCTTATCAATTCACATAAAGGTACTTTGGTCTTCACAGGCCATGTGAAATTCTTCCCAGTATATTTGACTTGGGCCAGTATAAGAAATCATCTGTTTGAGCTAAACAGATATAACTTTTCACACTTTTTGATTACAAAATAGAGAAGTTAGTTCACAAACAGCTGGAAAAAGATACTGGAATCCAGCAGAATGCAAAAGGAAATTTTAGAATTTTGATATTGAAGTTCCCAATGAAATGTTAATGAAGCATTTATTCCCAAGTAGAAGTAAGACATCTGAGCTCTCATCTTCTGTGGGTCAGAGACATTCCAGAGCCATACGACTCTTTTTATAATGCAAGACAACAAAAGTAACAATTAAAATACATTTCCATACTCATGTATACATGCCCATGTGCATATGCACACACACACACTTTACATATGCACAGTGAAAGTCATGTTGATATTGATACTTCCACTTCATGAAAAAAAGGAAGTGTTTTCCTGTGTTGTGAAGTGATTTTGATCCAGATAGCCTTAAAGCTATTTAGGTGTTTAATTCTTATTAAAAAATGTTGAAGCGAGTGCACCCCAAGAACTTCAAGGTTTGGGCCCACTACTGTTTTTTGTTTTTCTGTAACATGACTGACTGAACAAACAGTAGTGATTAAACAGTCAACCACTAGGATATTTTTTTTGGTAAAATAAAAAAAAATGCTGCTAGAGTATAAGCAACCTAATTCTGAACACGAGCATTACTGAATATTCTAGGAATTTTTGCAAATGAAGCATGCAACCATGAAAAGAGAGTGACGAAGAAGGACAAAACAATACAGTACAAAAAACAATCGTACTGATTATGCAGAGCACAATGCAAATTTCATTCTATGTATTGGTATCTCAGTTCTTATACGACAAGTAAACAAAATCAGCCTCATACAAACTGTTTAGGAATGCTTTATCCAATCATTCAAGAAAAAGCTGCTTACACTTCAAGTTAAGCTGTTGAATGGGAATGAACTGAAACAGTGCTTACTGGCTGACTTTGCTATATGCAGCCCCAAATATAGTAACCTCCTCTCAGGCCATTTCAAAATACTTCATTAAAAAGTCTTTCCAAAGACACTAAATCACTGCATAGGATTCAAATAGTAGGGAGGATACCCAAGATAACATTCAAAACCCCATTCCCTTGTGGTTCTGAGATTTACCAGTTTCAATATACATGTCAATTTGGGACATTGTGAACCTGGTAGCACACTGACAAAGCCTGACATTTCAGATGAGATGAGAATGGAGGATGGGGACAGTGATGAAAATGTATCCATATTACATATGACAACCAATGAGCAAATGGAGGAATTCTCAATATCCTTGCACTAAGTTTTCGACAGGGGGAGGGGGGGAGACAAGCTGGTAGAAGGAGCCAGCTGGCAAGCAACAACCATTTAGATACTAGGTCATCACTGCACAAGGTGAGGAGGAGTTTAAAATAAGCAAGCAACAAACAAACAAACAAACAAAACCGTTTAAAAAGTTAAATCTGGGAAAAGAGTAGTTGAGAATAGGAATGATTTTGTTCTTTTTTTTTAAAATGACTTTTCACTGGCAATAATATACAGGTAATATGTTGTCTATATATCAAATGAGAATTAAATCTATTGACAATGGGCGTGGAAACAGTACCAACTATCATTACATGTATAATATGATTAATAAAAATATAATCACGAGGATTAATGTTTTATAAAAATGAAGAAGTGATTGTGTGAAATCTATAAAGAAAACCCTAGTGGCTTAGAAGAGTAATGCTAAACCTTCTTCACAAAAAGGGCAAATCTTAAAATCAGAAATGGGCTGAAAGCTGCATAGAAAAATATTGCTGGAGCTCTGTAGGTAGAGCGAACTCTCTAAGCTCCCTGGCATGTCAGTAGCAGGAGAGAAAAAAAAATATGAGAGGAACGTGGGCAGCATTTACCACCTGAGTTTCAAAGCCACATGAAAGCCATGACTCCAGCAAGATCCATTATGAGGCCAGGTACAGACATTAGACTTTTACCAGACTAAAAACCAAAAGTGACCAAAAGCCACACTAAAAACTCATAAAAAAACAGATGTTCAGTACATATAGCTTAGTCTAAAATAGATCTGGATTAATGTGCACTCAAACTTTAATCGATTTAGGTTAGACCAGTAAATTGAATTTCAGAACCAGTTTCTATGTTGATTCAAGTTAGGTTGCTATCCAACAGAATCCCAGACTCCTTTGCAGCTCCCTGCTAGTTGCTGCTTGCAGGGAGGCATGCTAGCACTCACCCCACTCTTGGCTGCTCCAGCTGAGCACCCGGCAGGCTTTACCTCTAAGCTGAATCTATACGGACCCTTCCTGCAGCCCTGCTTCCAGCCATCTGTCAGCTGCAGACAGATCTCACTCTTGCCCCTGTGCTTCCTGTGTCCTTGCATAAACCCCATTGTGAAGCACCCCACAATTTACAGAGAACTGATAGCAAGCCCAGGAGATGCCCCATAAGTGGGTACAGCCTCATAGAGCCTGACCAGGCTTCTGGGCAAGGGTGAGCATTCCTCCCTCCCACTACCATGCCATCTATTAGGCACAGGCATCTGTCAGCTGCAGGCTTGTCAGGCTTTGGGGGGCTGTGCCCATTCACAGGAGTTCTCCTGGGCTCAGTGTCAGCCTCCCACTCAGTGATTGGCCATGGGGGGACCCCAGGTTTCCTCCCCTATACCCCCAGAGACCCAGGAGACACCAGTCACTGAGCCAGGGGTCCACCACATGCTCCCCAGCAGACCCAGAAGCGAACTGGAAGTGCTTCTGGTTCACTTCTGGGTTCATTGCCAAGCACACTAGGGACACACTGCACTCCTGTGGGACACTCCATCTGCCCCAGCATCACAGCATTCACAAGCCACCTGGTGCCTTGAGGTTTGTAGAAACAACATTTAAAGTTGCGCCTATGTCCGAATTGTCGAATATATCCTAATTGATTCGGAGGTTCCGATTTGTTTCAGAGTGATTAAAGGGTCTCCCCATTCGATTTGGATTTGTAGATTCAGCCACCAAATTGAATAGTCAACCAAAGCTTTGCACAGTCCTACTTGCTTGCCTCAGGCAGTGCAAGCAGCCTGTATACACCCCACAGCGAAGGGTGAATGTGTGTTCTGTTCCCTATCGATCTAATCTATGCTGCTTATAGAAAACTATGACTTTGATTCTGCCTCAGGCTTTCTGAATGTCTGCACTTAGCCTGACAGCGTGAGCTTATGCCAATGACAGGCCATTCATACAGGTTTTGCAGTCTGTGTTCATCTCATAGAATGCAGATTAAGCACCAGTGGCTTAAACCTGAGCTTGGCAATCTTTTAGGAGTAGGGGCTACATTAGCACTGCTCATTCTGAAGTTGGTCTCTGCTCCCTTTCCAGTGCTGTGCTTCCAACCTAGCCACTACTCCCAAACTAGCAGCCAATGACACCACCAAATTATCACCAGTGTTCCTCAATGAAGAACTGCTGCCGGTGTCTCAGCTGACATCACTTGGCAAGCCAAATCTAGCTTGTAGGCTATAGGTTCTCAACCCCCAGCTTACACCATAATTTTATCCAAGTGTAAAGTATGCCCTAGAAACCTCTACCCAAATATGATAAGGAGAAGAGAATGCTTTGTGAGGAATGCCCATCTGTGATGATAAGAAGGAGACATTGGTACTGTCGGTACTGGATAAGGGGGGCTCAAAGGAAAACAAGAGAAAACAGGGAACTAGGTTAGAGGGCTCATTATAATACTAAAAATCACACCCCTAGGTGGGGAAAAAGCATGCTAATGAAACATACATGTATGTAAATGAGGTACATGGCTTAAACACATATAGGGACATGCTCAGTAGAGAACTTCTTGTGTCATTCACTTGTAACCGATCACTGAATGGCACACTTGCAAAACCTTGCAAACTTCTGTATAAAAATACCCAGAATTTAATGCTCGGGGTGCTTGTTATGTGAATTATTACATTTGCACCATTTATTGCTAGCAATAAACTTATCTTGTGCTTCCACCCCCAGTGTGTTTATTGGTGTCTGCACACCAGGCACGATCCCAGACTTGAGCTGGGGCTCAACACATGTATTGCTTTGGAGGATGATGCCTGGGACAGCTCTTTGAATGCTTCTGAGGAAATAATTTGCAACCGTTTTATTAATGACTGCAGTATACACTACCTCCACTATAAGCTGTCTGGAGCTTATGTAGTGTAACTATTGTGGAAGTACAGTATAACAATAGTGGAGTGTGAGAAGGGAGGCAGAAGCCCCCCCTCCCAACATGTTCCAAGACCCTGCCTGACAAACACCGATACAGCAGCGTCTGGGATGAGCGGCAGCTGCAGGGAAAAGTTGTCACAGGCTAGGCAGTTCCACAGCTGCCCAAGCCTGTGGATCGGTAAGTCCTGGAGGCGGGGCCAAGAGGCAGCGCGGGACAATTAAAAGGCAGCTGGGGAGAGACCCAGCTGCCCGGACGAGGAGAGGGAGAATGCTGGCAAGGGAAGACTGTCTGCCAGCAGGGAGACACAGGCAATGGAGCCTATTACAAGTGGCAGAGTAGGGCACAGGATGAGAAGCCCCAACATCCACTGTGGAGACCTGGTGGAGAAAACTCCAGGTCTGGGCTCAGGGAGCTCAAGCCTGCCAGAGGGCCATGTCAGGGAGGAGGAGTCACCCCATCATGGGTGAAGACCCAGCTGCTCTGAAGAGCCCAGGTACTATGATGGGGAAGGGTGGTGAGCTATGGCAGAACCATGTGTGCATCCTGGTGAAGAAGGAAGAGCAAGCAGAGACTGGCTCAGAACCCAGCAGGGGAGGGGTGAGTCCTGCCAGGTAGTGGGATCAGGAGTGACTAACTCCTAGCCTGCCAGTACCTGGGAAGAGTACCCAGAGAGATGAGTGAAACTCCTTCTCGCATCCCAAGGAGGCAGAAGGGTCCTGGGGGCCAGAGTCCCAGGCCATCCATTGGTGGAGGCCAAACATCTCTTTGAGTTAAGCCTTTTGTCTAAGTTATCATTAACCCCAGACTAGGGGATATTTAGTTGTCCAAAGGTTAGTCTGAAAACCAAGAATTGATTTGGGAGAGATTTCACAACTAAACAGACACGACCCCAATCGTGGTGGCCGTGTCAGGTGAGAAGATATCATCCCAAGGAGGATAAGGAGCTGGGACATCCAAGGCTGTGGATGTGGTAAGGGTGGGGTAAAAGGGAGGTTTGGAGCCTCACGAAGACAGATCAGGGTCACGACCCCTGTGGGACCACCAACAGGGAACTGCCTCCCCATCTATTAACATGGAAGTCGTGGCAGGTGAGTAGGGGCATCACTTTGAAACATCTAAGTGGCCCAAAAGTGCAGTCTCACCCTTATGTTGCTAGGGAGGAAAGCACTGACCAGAAAGGGGCCAAAGCCTTACAGCACCTACCAGTGACATGGAGCTATTGGGTAAGTGCATGAGTTCACAGATCAACAAGGTTCTTTGGGTAAATGTGATATCTTAGACCAACTAAATAATTGGAAAATTTGTTCTTTGCAAGATTTTGGGCACAAACACCCTTCTTCAGACATTGGGAGAGCCTGCTGGTGTTGTATGTGTGCTTTCCTGGGTAGAATAGCAACCAAAATACAAAATGCAGGTCTGTGAAGATGCAAATGTGTACACAGATATAAACACATGCACACGATGTGTAATATATTAAAACTTTAATTGGGAATGCTACTCTTATGCAGATAATTATTAATAATAACCTTATATGCAGGAGTCAAATCATGGTTTATTCTAAATGTTCTATTTTCTTATTCTACTTTTTCTCAAGGAGATGTTTGTGTTTGGGATAAGTTACCAGTAGCAACTGTGATCTTCTAGCATCAAGACTGCAACTTTGGGTATCACTTAAGCAAGCCACATAAGGTAAAATTATCTTTCTACTACTTTTTAATCTTTTACAAAAGATCCAGGAATGAGCTAACCAGAAAAATGTACAGTTCAGTACACAATTTGCAATATATGGATTGTTCAACTGAAGTTAATATAGTACAAAGCAAGAATGATGGGTAGAGATAACCTAGCAAGAATAATTTCTTAATACCAGCATTCTACTATCTATTAAGACTGCAGAATCTAACTGAGGAACTTACACAGAGAATGAGTTGCAGCATTCAAAGTCTTAAAAGCGTGTAGTATCAGGCTATGTTAAAAATGGTAATAGCCTAGCAGTATCACTTACTTAGTAATTAAAAGGGTGAACATTATTATTGACACGAGCTTTTTATCTTAAAACTAGGTCTATTAAGAGTCTCATTTTCCCCCTTCCTACTGGATCTGATTAATGCCCAAAAAAACTGCTTTAAAGTCAGAAGTATATTTTAATATGTTGAGCCATTTTTAAAGAAAACATTTCCATATATTAAAAAGCATTAATTATTAATCAATTCTGTCACAGCCATATTTGCGTAACCAGAGATCTGAATCATTTCAGTGTTTAACACCAATGATTCATGTTTTGGAGGTTAAATATTTGACACTAATACCACAGAGAATACAACTTGAAGTAGTGAGTACCATGTGCAACCCAATAATTACCTTGAACAGGGGAAAACAAATCTTAACTAGAATAAAATAAAAAGAACTTTGCCTTTAGTAGTAGAAATAAGCACCAAAACAATTAATGTCATGCCAGAAACACCTAAATATATTTGAGATGAGTGAAAAGACCTCTAGATAAAGAGTCTCATAAGCTAATAACAGGTGTTATGGGAAAATGTTAAAAACAAATTGAGAACGATCCTTAACAGATCTTCAACCTTGAATGTGGCTAATGGGATTGAATTTAGACATGCGTTTCTTAGAAAAATATGCATATTGTAAAATTATTGCTATATGGTACTGGTGTAGCTGTTCTAAGTGATGTTAACAAAACAATTCTGTATTTTTAATGAACTCACAGTCCAAAGATACCTTTCAGTACCCCTTCTTTTATAAGGTAACCTACTCACAAACTTCCCTAAAAAAAGCTAGATTGTTCATTAATAGGTTCCACCTTAGCTTCTGTAGAATAATAATCATTGATGCATTTAACAGACGGAATTTCCTTCAAATGAGACAGGCCATTATTTTGCTCCATCATGTCAAAAAGGTTCTGTTCTATATTGAATAAATCAAATAGAATGACATCCCCAGCCATACTCTGCAAAGCACACATCACCTCCTCTTACTCTTGCACTATTAATTGTGTGAACATGTGCTTTTATAACTTACGTAAAAACAGAGTAATGTACTAAAAAGCTTGCCCAGGGCATCCTTATTGCTAATATATGCTGCCATATTCATTTGTATTATAAAAAAAATATTCAAGAAGTTATATAAAGGTGATTGTAGCATTATTGGGACACAATTAAAATATGACATATGCTAACCAGGGGTGGAAAGTATAGGGGAAGAATTACTGAGGTAAGCCAAGCTTTTTCTGCTGCAGACTGAAGTGTTTTAACTAGCCTAATGTACTTTTTTGTACAGAAAAATGAAAGTGTTTCAAATGGATGTTTAAGATTGTAAATGCCACATCTAGCCTGGACAAATGGTAAAGCATGAGATTAAGGCTACTGGTTTTTGTAAGGGAGAAATACTAAAACTACATTTCTGGCAGATTTGGATGCAGGGAGATTTTATAGGTCGATTACATCTCTGTGGGCACATCTACATGTGGGCTTTAATGTTCAGTAACCTATTCAACTGCATATTAAAGCAGTGCATAAAAAACTGTACTAATATACCATTATGCAGTAGAATAGGCTTCTGTGAACTAAGCATCACCTAAAAAGTGCTTGTGCTACTTAGAACCTAATGTACATTTATGTAGTACCTCATAGGAGATACTAAATTTAAGGTGCATTAGGAAAAGTGCATTAATGCACATGTAGATGGGCCCTGTTATTCCATGAACTACTAGCAGGATTTGGGGCAGAGGTGAAGGAGGTAACTTCTTTTGGTCACTCCACTGGGCATGGGGAACATTTCAGGCAGAGTGACTGTGGTAGGATGGGCCCCGGGGTGGTCATGGTGCCTTCTAGGGGCCACCCTAATCCTGCCTATACTCCCAGTCCTCTGTATAACCTCCCCTGCTCATGTTACCTGCTATGCTTGATGACATTTTTAGGAGGCTGCCCCTGAGTCATGGAGTGGTCTCTCTGATGTCTAACTGTTGTGGTCTCTGGGCTCTCTGCCCACTAACCAAACTCCACAGTTCTCTGTGGGTGCCTCTTGTGCCTTGGCAAGTTTACTGATGCATGACGGCTGGCACTACTCTGAGCCAGTGATTACCATCTGTGGCCCTATTTCTTGATCCCAATTACACCTTAGACCCTAAGGTGTAATTTACAAGGTCAATTTACTGTGACCTCCAGCCTCACCCATGCTTTTCAGGTAGCACTCAATGACCATTTACCTTCCTATATAGGCTTCAGCCCTCGCAACCTTAGCTTTTTGGCCTTATCCCAGGCTGTAGACTGGTAGCCGGGCCCACTTAATCTTGCCTGGCTTTTCAGTCTCCACCTTTTGTCAGCCACTTGTCCCTGGTCTCAGGGTCAAGCCCTGGCCCCCTCAGCCTTAGTTAGCTACTGTCTACCTGTCTCAAGCCCCTGCCCCTGGCAGGGACCAAATCTGGGGTGCCCCCTGTGTGGCTTCTTGTCCATCCCTATTAGCCACACTAGCCTCTAGTGTAAAACTACAAGAAACAAATGCAAGCAAACACTCTGAGCTCAAGCATTTAAAGACCTCCCTCTGGGCTATGATCTTAATGCCAAGCCACCTCCCTACTCAGCAGTTCTCTCCATCCTGGGAATATCTGCCATGGCCCACAGCCCCCACTCCTTGCCACCCTGAGCTGGCAGAAACTGCTCTCTCTGCAGAGTTCAGGGCTGCACCGCTTCTCTGCCTCAGGACCCCAGGTTTATATATCACATGCTTCTCCCTTTCCAGTCACATGTGCTCCTGACTCACTGGAAGTGTGTCCTTTCAACCTCTGGATCAGTCTACTGCTGTTTCTTTGGCCAAGATGTAACAATGATCTTACTGCCTAACCAGGCCTCTGCCCCACTGGTGTATTCCTAGGCAGCTAGCCATGCAATATGCATTTGCAGACTCCAAATCCCTGGTTGCTTACACCCTTGCAGCTAGCCCAGAATTCAGCTGTCTTCAGTTGCCTGGGGACGTATCTGCTGAGATTTCTCCCTTAAAGTAACAGGAGCCCCTGGCTTCCTCTTACAATGACTAAAGGGTGAATATTCTGTGCTGAATAGCAACTTTCAAGGTTTTGAGGTTTGTTTTTATTCCCCCCAGGAATTAATATTTTTCTAATGTTTTTGTTAAAACAGAATATTGATAACATGCCTATTTTCTAGTTAAAAAGATGAAGGAAGCGGAGAGGTTCTCTCTCAAATGGGAAGGGCATTGATTCAACATGGGAAAGATCCAGGCTGCTACAGCATCAGCCTTCTGCAACAAACTTTCAGACTTACCATATTGTAGGCTCCTCGTTTTCCAGAATGCAGAACACAAAATTTTCAGTTCATTTTTTGAATTAGTAGTTTCAGTTCATGGCCATTTCTGGTTAGTTTTCCCTTGCCTGGAGGGAAGGATCCATGCTAATTTATGCAGCACACTAAGTTTTTGCAGATCTTAGCACAAAAAGACAGCATATGGGTTTTGGGTATAAGGAACTATGGGAAACATCACAGGAAGATGATGGAAAGAAAGACAATTTTTAAAGGAAAATGCTTTTGCATGATTTTCTCTTTTCTAATCTTCAGTATTCATAATACCATCTGAAGTACTTGAAAACCAATTATTTCCCTATCCGCTGTGTCCCTTTGCTATTTCTGTTTGTATCTAATACAACATGAATGCAGTGTTTGTTTCTCTTCCTTTTTTGTGCATGAACAGCACACTGTCAGTGTAGCTCAGAGATTAGCATAAATTGGAGAAGGAGCAGAATGATCAGAAGAGTGCTTAAAACATTATTATGGGTGCAAAGGAGAAGACAGTTATGTATACAGTGAATTTTTTTTTGAATAATAAACCAATAAGTTATATTGAGGCCACTAAGGTTTGTGATCAGAGTCAGATTGCTTTATCTTGTTCTGCAGTGAAAGGAGTAGTGAACAATATCCTAAGTGTAATGTACATAAAATATTTTGGGTCTTTTCCAGGGAAAGTGAATTGGCCAATTTAAATACAGTTAATTAGGGACTTGATGCCTAATTAAGTTCAAGTGATCCTACACAGAATGTAATAATCTCTGGCCTGCTGTCTCTATATCAAGGTTTGCTTAAGAGATAAACTAAAGACAATTGCAGATGGGAAAATATTGATTAATATGCAAAATTTAATCAGAAAGGAAAAGGTTAATCATTAAATCAATACTTTAGGGACAGATCTTCCTTTAATTCTCCTTTGGTCTTTTGAAAATTGAGTGGATGATTCAAATCATAGAAAACACTCAGTAGCAATGGCTTTTAAAGCAAATAATGACTTAATTGGCATTATGGAAATCCCACAAGTTATTAAAATCAGCAGGGCCTGGAATCACCTCTAGGTACAAAAGGAACTATCTGAAGAAATCCTATAGCCATGGGCTGTAGGATTTGCAAAGTTTTGAATGACAGCTGAAGAACAAGACAATTAGAGGAAGGATAACATCACTTCCATCATTCCCATTTTGACTTCGATAGTTGGGGAGTTATTAAATTATAAAAAATTGAAGGTTTGGAGGATGAGAAGGTGATTTCTAAGCAGCCAGACTGACTATAAAGGTGGGGTGGAGGGGAGGTAGAGTGATGCCAAATCAATTTGATTTCTCTTTTTGACAATATAAGTGGTGTTCTGGATAAGCCCAATGCAACAGACATGATACATCTGGACTTCAGTTAATCATTCTATGCAGCACCACATACCATTCTCTTCAGTAAGCTAAAGAAATGTGGACTAGATACATAAATTAGTGAATAAGTCATAACTGGGTGAATACATACAATAAAGAGTAAGTATCATATGGTGTCAAACTGCAGGAAGTCTCAAGTGTTGGGTCTCAAGTATTCGGTTCTACATGGATTCATTCAGCAGTGCTGTTTAAAATTTGATAACTGGCTTAACAGTGACACTACTGAAATGATACTGCTGTGGGTTTTGGGGAAATCACAAATTCAGCATGAGCTGCAGTTTGAAAGTGCAAAAATAGCAAATACAATTTTGGTTGCTTAGTTCTTCTGTTAATGCAAGATGTCAGGGATGATAGTCCTCCCCTACTTGGTGCTGATTAAAAAGTGTGGTGCTGATTTGGCACCATACTTTTGGAAGAATGTAGAGAAAACAGAATGGTTCTACAGCAGGGATGGCCAAAATGGTGGATCTGGCTGGCAGTCAGCCAGGGCATGCTGGCAGTAGATTGCAGCTCTGCCTCAGCTCCAGACCATGCCATGGAAACCCTGACCCCATGCTTTCAAGGCATCACTGCTCCTGGGGTCTCCATGGAAATCAGCTCTAGATGCAAAAAAGGGCTGCTGGGAAATGGAGTCCACTGTGGGCCCAATCTGGCCTGCAGACTCAACTTTACCAACACCTGTTCTAGAGGGCTAGTGATAAAGATGATAAAAGAGACTGCAATGCAAGCTGTTTAAGGAATCTTGGAAGAAGTGCCTAGGTATACATTTGGGGTAAGAGTTTAAAGGTAGACATGATAGCATTTTTTTTTCAAATATTTAAAAGGGTATTACAAAGTAAATGAAGAAAAAATGTTTTCCCTTGTTACAAAGAGCAGGGTACAAGACAATGAGTTTAAAATATAGCAAGGTAGATTTAAATGAAACCTCAGGAAACATTTCCTCACTATATGAACAGTACACAAGATTTGTTCAGAGGGAAGTGGAATATAGTCTTTTCTGATCAGCCACACCATCTCTGGATGTTTTAGGAATTCTGTTACCCACAGAGGGGGCATCTCTCAACTTGTTTCTTGCTATACCTTCAGAAAGCTGGAGAAGGGAATCACCAGCTTTGAAAAACTACATCACCTGTCTGTATAAATTAGTTTAGCATTTCCTTTGCACCACTTACATTTTAAGTTAAAATACAGTAATCCAAATAACAATTCTTACCAGCTCCCAAACAGAAACTTAGGTACTGTTTCTCTGGTAGTTTTATGCCGTGTTTACTGCAAGGACAAGAGCAAATGGAGAAGATAAAAACAGACAGATACGATGGTCCAAGCTAATCTGAAAATGCAATGACATAAACTTATGCCAGGTAGAGGCAAAGACGTTTAGAATTTTCTAGCTTGTTACCCTGTACTTGTTACGCTATACTTCAGCTTAGCCCTGTGACTGATAGCTGGGAAAACAAACTTCACAGATCCATAATATTAAAAAAGAAACCTGCCACACAACCACACAGCAGTACAGTTAGGCTTCAGCTTTCTGCTAATCTTTGAATACTGTTTTAGACAATTCTGGAGTTGATAGATTCGGTTTTTTGTATAAATAGACAATTGTTTTTGCATCAGTTGCATCAAGGAAATGTAGGACATTTCAAATGGAAGATGTTAACATGAAGGTGTAGTACATTTCAAGGAAGAGAAAAATACTTTCACATGAAAAAAAACAGATGCCCTAATAACTCTCTCTCACATACACATCTCTCTTCATACCAGTGTAAAATCCCTTAAAAATATTTAGGCGGAAAAAAGATTGTGCCAGGAGTCTCACAAAGCTGCATACTTCATTAATGTAAAAGTGCTGAGCCACTAGCCTTACCTCAGTGAAGGGCACATGCAAAGTAGGTTCCCATGAAATAAACAGAACATCATTTCATCTTCAGTAATGGCTTGTGTGTACTGTCTTACTGAAGCAATTGAAAAGGAGGCCATCCTAGTTTGCCTGCCTTATTCACTTGCTCCATACCCTACATGATTTTAAAGACCGCTATCATATCCTTGTAGCAGGGGACCCTACTCTTGCTGCTAGAAGTTTGGGAGTGCAGAGCAGTCAGTCTGTTGCCAGGAGACATAAGCAACAGGTGAGGGGAAGTAGAGGCAGGCCAGAGCAATAAGCCTTGTTAATGAGGGCAGAAGAGGAAAAGCCCGATCCTGAAGACCAGAAAAGGGAGGAAGACAGGCTATGGAAGCCTAGCCCTGAGCCAAGGGCTCAGATCGGTCTGATCTGAAAGATGTGTGGGATTTCTCCTTGAGTTAAGTACTAGTATGGGCAATTTGGGATGGTTGGAAAGTGACAGGAAGGGTTCCTGGGAGGTACCTTGTAGTAGGAGAGGTTAAGACCCAGGGAGAGAGCACTGCAAGGGTCTAAAGTCATGTAGATCAGACTGGTAAAGACGCTAGGAAAGAGCCCTGCCAGGGCAGGAAACCTAGGAGGCTGTGTGGGACTACAACTGAGCTACGGAGACAGGGGCAGGACCATAAGTTCAGCATTGGAGGAAAAGAATAGTTTGGCCAGGGATGCTAAAGCTGGGCTTGTGGGGGTGGGGAGGATGTCATTATGTGACAGTGCTCTGGACGCTAGAGGCATTACAGGGGCAGAAGTTGAACTTTGTGAAGGCCTGTGCTTTGGAGGACAGAAAACCCATTAAGACAGTCAAGGCCTAGAAAGCCACAACTGGGGCCCATAGGTCTGTGTTTGGGACTAGTAGGGCTCAGGGAGCATTTGCCAGGCATAGGCGGTGGACAAGAAGGTCCAGACTTGCCAGTCTAGATACAAGCAGGAAAATGAAGCAGGACCAGGGAGCCTGTAGGTAAGGGGAAAAACACCAGAAGTGTAACATCTTTCTTGGTTAGATTGTCTGGTAACTTATTAGTGCTTAGTCTATTAATTTGTTGTAAAAATATCCTCTATTGTCACTATAGTGTTGTTCAACTCTTCAGACCCCATTTCCTGAAGGAATTGATGTAGAACTTTCCCAGAAGATTCAGTGATAAACATTTTTTTTAAAAAAATCAGTTTAGCTGCTTTGCTATGACTTTATGCCTGAGTACTTTCCCTCCCACAAACCTCAGCTCCACTGCTCTTTTACTGGATGGACAGCTGCAGCAGGGGAATCTCTGCTAGCTCTAGGTGGATCCCAGGGGTTGTGAAAGAAACTTTAGGTCCTCCTTTCAGGAGACTGGGCTAGCCTGAAGTATCACTTATTCAGAGATTACTTTGCCACAGGCAAATGGTAAGGAGACAAAGCAACAAAAATATTTAGTATATTTACATCTCTTTTAATGATACTGCACAATTTCAAGACAACACCAACACATGAGGAATTATGATGCGCTGGAACTCCGGCGCATCAGAGCAGACAAATGTATGTGTATAAATGCCTTATCTGAACTTCTGTCTCACTGTCCTCTTGAAGCTGGGGTGTACAGGAGAATTCTATTTTGCCATTAGCACATTTGGGGATTTTGTTTCCTCTTAAGTGCTGAAAACTAGTTAGATAACTGCATGTGCCATTTAGAAGTGTAAAGGGCTTAGCACCAAATCTATGGACATAAAGACCTTGTAGAGTTTAAACTGTCATGCTGACAAACCCACCCCCTTCCCCTTACAAACCAACTATACAAGCATGAGTTTAAGCCAGAGGCAGGCAATTATTTTGGCTGGAGGACTCCTTAATGAGTTTTGGTGAGCTGTAAGGGCTTCAAGTGTAGGCCTTCCCCCTGCTTGCCATCTTGGGACCAGAAGCCCCACCCCAACCCGTGACCTTTGCAGAGTCCCTCTGCTTCTCCCAGAAAGTATTCCTTTTTGGAAGAGGAGTTTGCCATCTTGGAACCAGAAAAAAAAAACAAAAAAAACCCCAAAGCACATATTAAAATTCAAACATCTCTTACTTAGATCATCTCATTTAAAAAAAAGTGTCCTTATTTACATGTATTTGCACAGTGTATATAGAGGCACTAGCAAAATAGCTCAAAATAAAGACAGTCTTGTATATTGTGTGTGGGGTGTAATTGGGGGCTGTTTGTATGGGGTGGAGGAGATGGGAGGAAACGAAGGGAAGAGGGTGTGGTTGTGGGAGAAGATGTGTGGGTATGGTGGGGTGTGCATGGGACACACACACATACACACACACACACACACACACACATCCCCCTTCCCCTAGCAACTAGGGCTGGCCTGGTCCTAGGCATCCGTGTGCCCTCTGCATTGTTGCTATGGAAGTCAATGGGCCTAGGACTGGGGAGTATGATATGCACAACAGCCCAGGGCTTGAAGGCAGCAGCCCCAGCAGCAACACAGCTTCACCATGCAGGGAAAAGGGGATGATTGCAAAAAGAGATGGTTCAAGGGAGGCCACATGCATGAAAGTAAGCCAATGAGTGCACCCCCTTGAGCTAGTCAGCAGCTCCCTCCACCCGCAACAGTCTGGAGACCACACGCCCTTTGGCTCCTCCACACCACCACCAATAATGCACAGCCCCAGCCTTGACCCAGCCCGGGCTGCACACACTTGCCCTGGCCACAGCAGACCAGCTAGAACCCATGCTCACAGCATTAATCTTGGCCCACCCCATGCCTACTCCACACCACCTGTTCACACTGAGCAGCAGCAGAAGCAGCCAGGCAGAAACCACTGCTGCCATGTGGGAAAAAGTGGCCTGTCCTTTCCAGTGCTGCTGGGTCATTCTTGCTGCAGCCACCTGGAGCCCATGCCTGGGCTGCCCTGCAGCTCCTCTCCACCATCATCTCTAGGCCACCCCGTGGGGCAAGAGAGGCAGTGCAGAGGAGCCGCAGGGCAGCCCAGGCATAGGCTCCAGGTGGCTGTCGCAAGAACTGCTCAGCAGTAGTAAGGGGGAGGAGGCACTTTTTTTCTACACTGAGCAGCAGCTTCTGCCCAGCTGCTGCTCAGCCTAGGCAGGTAGAGTGGAGCAAACACGAGTGGGGCAGGCCAGGTTTGGAGCTGTTCCCATGGGCCCCACCAGTGCTGTGGGGCAGGGACCAGTGGCAGTGGCAGCCAGAAGGAGCCACCGCCTGGGCTGCCTAAAAAGGTAGTTGAGCTGCAGAGCTACCCCAGCCCTACTGCAAGCCAAGAGGACTGGAGGATGCACCATGGGCTGGATGGTGCTTCAGCCAGGCAGGACTGAGGGACATACCAGGAGCTGGAGAAAGATCCTCCATGGGCCAGATCCAGTCTATGAACTACTTTGCCAACCCCTAGTTTAACTATATGTAAGAAATACATGGCACAGTATCTCTGGGTTCTTAAGGGTTCTCCTGACTGGAGCCTCAGATAAACTAGTCATCCTCAATCTGCATTGCGAACAAAAAGGAACTAATATACACATACACCAGTCTGACATCCTAAACACCATTCAACTTGATTATTTCAATCATTATAAAATTGAGTGTCACACAAGGAAACAAAGAAAAGTCCGCAGAGAGAATCAACATCCAATTTGTTTGACTATCTTTCTCTCCTGATGAAGAGACTCAGAAATACTTTTTTCCTACATAAAGAGAAGATTGTGTTAACAAATGAAAGGTATATACCACATGGAAAAATCTGTGCCAAGAGGCCAATTGAAAAAAACAAGGTGATAATGGGAGGGAAACATACGTTCCCCATGCCTTCTTAGCAACCCAGGAGTTCTTAAGTAATACTCTAAAATACATGCAAGTGTTACATATTTGACATAAGGTATTTCAGTCTATTTCTAATAGTTCACTAACCCCTTTTTATTTCAAAGTATTTTAGTTCTGAAATAACTTTTCCTAGGCTGGTTTCAAATGGACCCAAGCTAGCCAATAGGTTTTTATATAGTTGGAAGCATTACAAAAACAATGCCTATAAATAAGCATTATGTTCACCATACTGAAAGGCATTTTTCTGGAAACCAAAGGTTGCTCACTTTATGAACACTGATAAATGTCATGTAATTAGCAGATAGTAAACATTAATATTTTTTTCATTTATTTTAATAGTCACAATCAATTGATTGTAAATATATGGAACATTCTGTTAATTATTTTAAAGTTATATTCACTTCCCAGAGTGTTTATAAATCACTTAAGTCTGTTACAGACATAAATGTCAGTTAGCAAGAAGATAATGAAGGTAGAGTACAACTTGTTGATTTTATTATGTTTCACATTCAATTAATACACTTTATATCTGTTTTGAGAACATTTTAATGGGGAGGCATTATGGAGAAAACAATTTTAATTAAGATTCATAGTAGACTCAAAGTTAGGAAAATGGCAGTACATAAACATGTGACTGAAAATCCAACAAAGAAATACTTTCCTTTTCAGGATAGTACTGAACATACTTAAGATGAAAATTAGTGAATATATCGATTCTAGCCACTTATAAACAGAACCAACACTTCCATTTTGGAGCAATTCCAGAGAAGGTGGATAAAAGCCAATTCTTTGAACTGATGAAAATATCCTACACTTGGTATACTGGTTTCAGAAAAGGATAGCATAAGGAAATAGCTTTAGTGGCAGTGACGCTACTGATCTCCTGGATAGAAAGAAGACTGGTCCCCCTGTTGAGTTACCTGAGAAGTGGCAGTAATGTGATAAACTTGTTTGAGAATCCTTCCTGAAAGGATGCATCTAAAAGGAAGTGATAAAAAAAAACAAAAAAAACTTTCTTACACTGTGAGGTCCCAAAATCTCATATTTCTCAAGCTGTTTAGCAATACAAGCCCATTGGGTGAATTGAGAAGACATTTACTTGAGCATCTGTAACATGCAGGTGACATGATACACAGCTCTCTCTGTTCCTCAGGACTTCCACTAAGATGAGGCCACCACACAAATAATAAATCTATGGAAAAAGAGGATCTAGTAGAAGCATATAAGCTGAATACCAAAGAGAGTATGCTAGTGAGCTAAGGGAAGTACTCTGAGGAATTTGCAGTCATGCAGCAGTCTTCTTTGCCTGAAGGTGAAAATGCAGAGCAGGTCAGTCCACACTCTAGCAGTACTTCTTGGTATCTTGTTGATGCTAAGTGTTCATGTATGGGCCTCACTAAGCAATGGTTTTTTTGATCCTTATTTGCAAGGAAACATCCATCCTGAGGGACAATATCTAGCCTTTGTTTCAACAGTGTAATAGAGCCATCAGGTCTTCAGAGATTTCGTTGCAGCTCTTCTATTTTCAACACAGGCTATCATAAGCACTTTTGCTGAAGCTGGCCTCCCGTAGAACAAAGTCAAAACTAAAGTCTCAGCCTTCTCTTCAGTTGCCTTGTCCTAGCATATCCAGAAGATCAGCTAAACCACTGAGAATGTAGAATGTGCCACTTAACTAAGGGAAGCCTTATTTCCCCAAATTGAGACAAATGGAGCTTATTTTGTTGGACAGAGTCCTGAAGTACCTGTATAAAAGTGCAGAGGCTGCCCTGATGTGCTGTAATTAGTGTTAGATCAGCCTCAATTAAATTGAGTCTGTTGGAACATCACAATTACCATGCTCCAGCAGCCTCTCACGTCTCATGTATCAGTGTCCCTGTATTTCAAAATGGCAGCTTGTTGAACAAGCTTTAGTTCAAGCACCCTCACCACCATTTTGAAGTATGGGGACACAGATACATGAGATGTTATGGTGCTTTAAATTAAAAGTGATTCCTGGAGCCACTCTAAAGTGCCACCCCTCTCCACTTCCACAGCACATGTAGAAGTGCTCAGAGAGCACACCGGTTTCTTCAAGATAAGCACTTCATTGGAAAGTGAAACATAAGTTTAACTAGCATTCATATTCATGCAATATAAAAATGCAAAAACATAGGCACACCTAGAAGGATGTGAGGAAATCCCCAGGAAATCTGAGCTTTTGTTCAGTTCTTCCAGTAGCCCAGGTCCATGATTCCCAACTTCCCCTAGGTTTACAATCATCTGCATACAATAATTAATGATGGGCATCTATTTACAATCTGATTGGATATATGGTAATTAAAGGGGTTAATCATGAACACCCTGTCTTCAAAGTGAAGAGCTTATAACAAACACTTATGAGCAGTTCATCTAGGATGGCTTCACAGGTTTCAGTTGGGTTTCCACTCTTAACAATGAGTGCTATTCCTTAGTCAAATAAACAAAGCAACAAATATAGGCAAATACCTAATCAGTCCTTTCCTGTTTACATTAGCAAAAACATAGAAACTGGTCTTGCAAGCCTGTTTCTCTACAAGGTTATCTAACGTTCATTCCAACACTTATATAATGAAAGATGTATATAATGATAGATGGAGGCACTTATGCCAAGGCCTCTTATGTATTTCTTATACTCAGAAACAATTAAATTGTATATGGAAAGGGAAAATTTATGCATGCAAATGACATAAGGTTAGAGATTCACCCAGGAGCTACAAATCATCACTTAATCTCACTACTTTCCACTCTAGGTACAAGACAGATTCAACATATATTAGAGAAGGCCATGAAAGAAAGACACACAGACAGAAAAATAATCATTAAGAAAAAATCCTAGCAAAAGGGAAGACAAACAGAACAAACAGTATGTGCCATGTATTATTCAATATATTTCTGGAAGGTACTCAGGTAGCATAGTGATAAAGGAGGTATAAGGAGCTACATGGAACCAAACACATCCAAAGAGCTGAACAACTCCACCTAACTCATTATAAGTAATACCTTTCTCCAGAAATAGTCCCATTAGTTTCTTATACATGATTTTTGGTCTCATGTATGCTCAAGCAAGACTGACACAATGTGGCCCCAAGAGAGAATATTATTTCCAATTACAGTTGAACATTGGAAATGAAAAAAGAAAAGAAAGTGCATTTTTTTTTAAATGCTCTTGCACCTGTACAGAACACAAGAAAGGATGCACCAATCCCTCCCAAACCCTGCAAAAAAAATTCTGCATCAGAAAAACAAGTTTCATACCTCTGATAGATTAATTTTATACCATCACACCTTTGACAGATTAATTTATACCTTTGTCATATTCAGCTATTGAGAAGATGTCTATTATCACTACATACTTAATGACATGAATTTTTTTTTTTCCTGAGCACTGCACAAATAAAAATATCACTGTAAAAAAAAGTCTTGAGCAATTTTGGCTGATGTTCTGCAGTACCTAAAGCTTTCTTTCCCCATTCATTTTATCTACTCTGGTTAGTGACCATACCATGGTGAGCCATTGTAGGCGAGTGGCAAAAAGTAAAATACAGCTGGTTATATCAACATGTAAGCATGTCTTACATGTATATTCAGACTGTAAAGCATCTAGTTCATGCTTATTAAAGCATTTTTTCCTGAAAAGAAATGTGGTACCAATCAATTAGTATTTGCTGCAAAGGACTCCAAGTAAATATTTTCAGACAGCATCATCTATGCTTACATAACTAAGACTATACTACTCACAGGTTTCATAAGTATCTATTAGGTCTGTGTGAAGCAGCAAGTATTTACTTCGGATTCAGATTCGGCCAATTTGGAGGACAGCAATTCAATTCGTATATTCAAATCACTGTCCCAATTCAATTTGACCAAATCAGATCTGAAAGATTCAGCACCACTTTGGAAATTCAGCCATAGGACTAAACAGGCATCTGACTAGGGCTATGCGAAGCTTCGGTCATTGATTCAATTCTAAGGACATTTGGCCTGATTCTGTGGCTGAATCTGTGAATCCAAATCAAATCAGGAGACCCTCTAATTTCTCCAAATCGAATCAGAACCCTCCAAACTGATTCTGAGAGATTCAACAATTCAGACATAGACATAGCTTTAAATATTTTTCCTACATACCTCAAGGTACCAGGTGCAGCTCATGAATACTGCAATGGTGGGGAGGATGAAGTGTCCCACAGGACCACAGGGGGGGTCCCCAGCATGCTCAGCAGCAGACCCAGAAGTGAAGCAGAAGCTTCTAGGTCTACCATGGAGCATGTGCATGCCCTCCCCTCACCCTGCACACACCCCTGGAAAGTGACTATAGCCTCCCAAGTCTGAGGAGGCACCCAGGGTTCCCTCATGGCCAATTGCCAAGATGGGGAAGCATACTTGGTTATGTACCCAGAAGTGGACTGGAAACATTTATGATCTAGTTCCAGGTTTGCCACCAAGCACATGGGGGGTGGGGGCATGCTCCTGTGGGATGCTCCATCCATCTCACCATCACAGCATTCGTGAGTCATGTCTGTTACCATGAAGTCAGTTGAAAAAATATTTAAAGCTGTGCCTATGGCCAAATCACTGATTCTCTGAATTAGCATCAAATCCGGATAGTGATCTGACTAATTGAATTACTTTCCCCGATTCAGGCCGAATCTAAATCTGAATCAAATACAGCCCATTTCACACATCCCTACAGCTGATACAACTGCGTCCAGCTGGTAACTCTGTTGCAGTCGGGGGAGGGCGGGATTGGGGCTGGGACAAGCTGCTCAGCTGGGGTGGAGAGGATGCATTACCTCAGGAAGGGGAGGGGGCAGGTGGGCACTGGATGCAGGCACAGCAGTGCTCAAAGTGGGGGCTCTTCCCTGCTGCCACTTGCCCAGCTGGGGCAGGATGCAGGCACGGCTTGTTCTGAGCAGAAAGGGGCAAGCAGCAGTAAGGCATAGCCCCTGCTCCTAGTGCTGCCACATCTGCATCCTGTGGCCCATACACCAGCTGGCAAGAAGTGGCTGGGCAGAGCTCCTGCTTCCAGCACTGCCAAGCCCGCATCCCATGCCCCATCACATTGACTAGCAAGTGGTGGCAGTGCCCACCCTCCTGCACTCCAACCATGCCAACTGAGCAAGCAGTAGCAGTGCCTGTTCCCCTTGTGCTGGCTGGCAAGTGGTGACAGGGCGCTGACATAGGCAAGGGAGTACTCTGAATGGGGACTCTACCCTGCTGACACTTGCCTACCTGGCATATGGGGGTGGGGGCATGATGCAGGAATGGTTCCTTCCAGGTGGGAGGGGACAAGCAAGAGCAGGTCAGAGCCCCCACTACCACAACTACCATGCCTGCATCAGCACTGCAGCTTGCCAGCTGGCACAGGGGGCACAGAATGTGGGCATGGCAGCAGGGCAAAACCCCTGCTCCCAGCACTGCCACTTGTCCCCTTTCACCCAGAGCAAGCCATGCCCGCATCCCTCCCCCTCCCTGCCCTGGCTGGGCAAGCGGCAGTAGGGAAGAGCCCCCACCCAGAGTGCTGCCACATCCGTATCCTGCATCCCCCCCCACCCTGTCTGGGCACTTTTTCCAAACCCACACAATAATCCCTCCCTCCCCAACACCCCTTTCCTCCTCCAACCCCAATAGATTTACCAGCTGGAGGCAGCTGTGTCAGCTGCCTGTTTAGTCTATGGCTGAATCACTGAATCTTTTCCAAATTGATTTGGATGCTTTAAATCAATTCAGAGTTTTTAACTGATCTCCCAATTCGATTTGGATTCAGAGATTCGGTCACTGAATCAGGCCAAGTCTCCTCCAAATTGAATTGGCTACCAAACCTTTGTACAGCCCTACTATCTATCTACACAGCTTTAGATGTCATGAAAAAAAATCAGCACTTCAAAGTCAGGTATGCAAATGATCCTTGAGAGTATACCTCTCAGGCCAGGTATAGACATTACATTTTTACCAGTATCAGTGATCAGAAACTGGTCTATACCTATAACAGAAGAGAAGCTTGGCACACAAGCCAGTTTAAAAACAGTGGAATGCGCTCTAAGATTCCTCCCCCACCATCCCCGCCCAACGGGCGCATATATGTTCTGTTCACTACCAATCTAAACTATGCTACTTACAGAAAAGTGTGCAACGGAAATTGATTCTGCCTTGGGCCTTTTGGCTGTCTGTACCCAGCATCAATTTCCTGTCTAATAATGTCCAGATTTGATGTGTGCACCATCAAATACATGCACTCACTCATCTCCATGTGGGCACTGAAACTTTCATATATGATTTTGAAAAATATGATGGCCTATATATAACCAAGACTTCCTTATTGCATGAAGAACTAACATTCATGGCAGGCATTTTTACCCTTGCATCCTTAACAACCATGTGGCTTTATCACGGAAAAAATATTTGATTTTGCTCTTTGCTGAAATATATATTAAAAACCCTGCTGATTTGACTTTATGTACATTATGTTCATGCTTAATCAAAAAAAGAACCCCACAGCTGTTGTTTTCCCTTTCATCCTACTGATGGATCACCCCCCACAAAACTCAGCCATGAACCCAACATTTCCTATCCTTTTCTTTTAACATAATATCAATTGAAGACCCTTTGCCTATACCTCTGCTTCTACTAAGCTAATATAATAAGATTTGCGCCAAATTTTCCTACATCAGACCTCATTAGTCAATGTATGCCAAGTATATTAAATTTACCACTTGTGTTTTAGAAACAAAAATATCAAGATAGTTATATATTTTTAAGTTCCAGAACACATATGATTTAAACAGTTCAGCTGGCCACCCTTCCCATCCATTTTTTTCTTTTTTGTTAATATCCCCATGAAAATCCCCAGTTTTTTGCCCTCACAGATAGACTTATATATTATCACCTTGCCTATTTCATCAGGTCTTTACAACAGCTTCTGCACTCAGAAGGGCCAGTTCAGAGACAAAGTTTCCAGAAGCCTCCTGTTAGTTGTTCTCAGCTTTTCACAGTCCTAATGGATTATCTACCCATAATAAGGACTATGCACAATCCACACAGCTGCATAATGCTAAAGCAAGAATTGGTTGTCTAGGATGGGACATAGGCATGTAAAGCATGTGGAAATCAGAGCAGAATCACAAGTTATCTCCACACCAAATGAAACACGTGAACCAACCAACCACTGCTATGGGGACTTCAGAAGTGCCATGAAGGAAAAACTGCCAGCCTACACACCATGGTTCGTATAAACAAAGGGAAAAAGTCTTCCCACAGCTTGGCTTCATTGAATGGAAAAAAAGAGGATTTAACACCTAACCTATCTTATTAGTCACCCATTACTCATATTACAGATAAAGTAATACTAAGAAAATAAAAGAGCAGGACAGTCAGTCCCTTTAAATGCGTATAGTCACTTTCCCTTTAGTACCTATACTATTCAGAAACCTCAGTACCAAAAGTCAACATCTGTGGTAGCTTGACTGTATATTGAGTGAGGGTTATAATGTGTCTCTGTTAAAATCTGGGCAAGATATACATTCTCCATTACAGTGCTCTGTAAAACTAGGAATATTTTAAGATATTGTAATATTTCAAATCTCTTAATAAAACTACATGTTGATGTTTTTAAAATATTATTCTACTTAGAACTTCCATTCCAATTGGATGACATATATTAGTAGCCACACATATATTTATAGCATTACATAGATTTTACTTAAAATTCACATTCATTAACTAATTATTCCTGCCAGCATGCTTGTTGGGTATACAAGCAAGTATTATTGATTCAGTTTTTCAGACAAGAGAAGTTCAAAGTGCCTAAGGATACACAAACACACACACAGTGTCGGGGAACAAAGGGTTAAAACTCCAATCAATCTGTTTCTCAGTTAGGTACTCAAATTTCTAGACTATTCTGTTTTTGTTGAAAACAAAAAAGGAAAAAATAGTAATATTTAAGTCAACAATTTATTTATGCATGTATTTATATATTTAAACTGTATTTAATCCATCCCATGCTTCACAGATAAGAGATGGGAAGGAATTATTCTTCCTCAACTTTGAGAAAATTGTTGGCTTTTTTTTCCCCTCCATCTATCTCTGACTCAGCAAAGTTTGGGTCCAGTAACAGATGAGACTAGGAAGGATGTGCTGTTAGCTCACTGTAGCTACCAAGTTTCTAGACTAGGGAAAACAGTCTGCAGGCCAAATGCAGCTTGAAGAGCCAAAGGGCTTTTCATGTCCTATTCACATGCCAGGGCTAAGCACCTGGCAGCTATGTTCACTTTTCTTCACCCTCCCTACCCAGCATAGTTCCCCACCAACTGGAAGCTGCGCCAGTTGCTGTTGCCAGTTGCTGTTGCTTCTCCCTGCCTATCCGCTATTCCCCTCGATAGCATATACCCACCATGGAATAGGCACAACAAGAAACTGCCTGGCTAAAATTGTCTCAAAATTGAGGAAGAGGGCTGGGAAAAGGTAGCTGGCCTCAGAACAGGTATATGGAAAGTCATTACAATAAGCTGCCAAACCCACCTGGCCCACATCTGAAGAGATCGGGGTGTTTCAGCCCATGGTTTTGAAAGGTGGACAGTCTCTATCCTAGGGGTATTGAGAAACCCTCTCAGGTCCTCTAATGTAGTTTCCTGCCCACGTGCTCAAGGTCCAACTAATCATTAAATTTGGAACTTTACCCCCCACCCCGTTAGATTACCACAGACTATTGTAGCAAAGGATTTGCCTTTCTTGTAACTTGAGGTGCAATTCATTTTGTGGGATCATATTCAGGAATGACATGCCCTTCTCCTGAAGTGGGCCAGGACACTGTTGCCATCCTTTTTTCCCGGACACCACCAGGGGTAACTAGGACCAATGGTCACAAGTTACTGGAGAGCAGGTTTAGGTTTGACATTAGGAGGCACTGCTTCACAGTTAGGGTGGCTAGGATGTGGAACCAGCTTCCTAGGGAAGTTGTTCTTGCTCCTACCTTGGGCATTTTTAAGAGTAGATTAGATAGGTACTT